>OY740813.1:12923852-13202251 GCA_963514005.1 Raja brachyura
AACGGGCTCTCCAGCCCACCATCCACACCGATCACCCGTTCACACTGGTTCTATGTTATCCCATTTTCTCATCCACTCCCTACACAATAGGAGCAATTTTAGAGGCCAATTAACCTACACAACTGCATGTCTTTGGGATATGGCAGGAAACCAGAGCACCTGGAAGTAGCCCACTGTCACTGGAAGAACTTCCAAATCTACGTGCAAAGTCAGGATTGAACCTGGTCTCTGGCGCTGTGAGGCAGTAGCTCTCCCAGCTGTGTCACCGTCCCGCTCAACATGTTGTGGTGTTGGGCATTGCCTGATTCTATCCGGGATGAGGAAGGCAATTGACACCTGTTGGGGAGGGGGGGGGGGTGGGGGGGGAGGGGGGGAGGGGGAGGGGGAGGGCCATCCATGTTTGATGCTGCTTCAGCAAATCACACGATGCCAAAATCTGGCCCTAGTTCTGATTTTAAATATTTCAGATATTCTTGCTGAGGTAACCCGATGTCTACATAGAACAGCACAGGAACAGACCCTTCAGCATACACTATGTGTGCAAACCAACCGTTATCTGTCCTGCACATAATCCATACCTCTCCACTCTCTGCACATCCATGTCTCTCACTGCCATGTGGTATCTGCCTCCACCACTACCCTTGGCGCAGGTTCCAGGCACTCACCGCCTACACATTCTGGGACTAGCTTTCAACGTGTTGCTGGAGAATAGTGTGGTGGGCCAGAAGTCTTTTGTAGGTCTGTGCCTGAAAATCCTTTTTGTTGGCTCAAAGAAAAACACGGGCGGTTTCTATCATGGGAGTTTGACCCACGTAGCTAGTTTTACATTCCAGCAATAAATTGAAAGCACCTCCTCAGCGTCCGGGAACCTCTCCTTCTCATTCCCTGTCTCCATCTCTGTGTTTTTTAAATTCTCCTTTATTATGTCTCTTAGCCCCATTTTTATTCACGCTCGCTCTTCATGTCCCTTAACAAGACAAACGTGGCGGAATTAGCCCTTCCTCGGCATTTCTCCCCGCTCTGTCTATCTGGTGGAGAGGCGAGGACTGGAGACTGGGAACGTTGAATGGAGCCATTGTGTTTGCGGTAAACGGGGCGAGATCGAGATCCCCGCTCTCCGCCCCAGCGCCGGCGGCTCGGCCCCTGATTGAGTCTCCCTGCTAATGTGAACACAGAACCATGTGGGCCCGCAACATCTGGATCCATTAACTGGCTCAGTAGTGACTTCCTGCAGATGTAGAAGCTATTCCATAGATCAACAGAACGAACCAAACAGGCTGACATGCTAAAGACTACAATTACAGACAAAAAAAAGCACATTCTTTTTCATTAACCCTCCACTTGCCAACATCTGGTACTCCTTAAATCACACAGTATCCCCCATTGTGAAGCATGCTTGCTAGGTACAAAGGTTATAATTTGGTGCACATTTGAGCGAGTGTCTGTAGCTAGCTGATTTCATGTGTGGCACCATCTTGCCACACTGTGTTCTTGCTGCTGCCGTTGTTGGTGTGTGTGAACACATTAAGGATATTAAAGCAGACTCACTCATGGTTAAAGGAATGTGTCCGATTTCCCCCCACATTGATTCCCACACCATTGTAGACAGATGGGGAAGGTGGGGGGGGGTTGGGATAGTCCTGGGCTGATTCAATGTCTCCCTTAGAGAGAAATGATTGGAGGGGGCCACGGGCAGACTGCCCTCAGGAGTGGCTGTGACGGTCCTCTGGCGGACAACCCCTGACCATTTGGCCGTACAAAACGGAACGGAACGGAGGGAAAGTCAAGTTAGTGACAGGGTTAAAGCGAATTAACGCAACACTGGATCCATTTAAAGCAGTGGAATTCAAATTCCAACCCCACAGCCCCCTCATTTTCCAACCTCTGTCCAAACCTCAAGGGCGGCGGTGTTGAATTTTTCAAACATGCCTGGAAAACGTTAGGCCAACATTACTATCTGCTGGTTAACACTATAAAACATTTGGAGGATAATTTACCCTGAAGTAAAGTAGTTGTTTTAGGGAAATACACCTTGCGAACAGAGCTCTGCAAGTTTCAATTCCACAACTCGAAGTGTACGGTGGCTTTTGAACTCACAAGTTTTAGGTTCAGAAATAACTGCGTCAGAGATTTTCATGCCTGGGGTAGACAACTAGGAAGGGGCAGGTGTGCAACAGCTAGGCTATCTCATCATGCACAGAGGTCAGTGGTCTTGTAGATTAATTTAGTTTAGCGATACATCATTGAAACAAGCCCTTCGGTTCAACGAGTCCATGCCGACCAGCGACCACACATACCCTACTTCTATCCTACAGAGTAGATACAATTTACAGAAGGCAATTAACCTACAAGCCCACACATCTTTGGAGTGTGGTTGGAAACTGGAGCGCCCGGAGAATGGGGGGAACGTGCAAACTCCATACAGTCAGCACCCGTGGTCAGGATCAAAGCCGGGATTCTGGCACTGCACGGCAGCAACTCTATCCCTGGGCCAACCATATTTGGGGGGCCGTGCAAATCTCCTCAGTATCGTTCCAATTTTTAGTAAATATGCTGCTGAAGCATCTGGTTATCAATGGACTTTGTTTCCATCATGTTCAGGTCTCCTTTCCACTGTGGAGTGAGGTGGGGCAGGTTCCCACGGCAGGGCCTTCAGGAAGGGGCTGAGCTGTGTCAGTGCGGGTGAGATCATGTCAGGGGTCCAAACACCACAAACAGCTACCACACTCACTCTCATGCTATGATTCTAAATCCGTGCGATAATCTTTTATAAACACGCACCATGTGATTGATAACCAGTGAGTGGAGAAGGAGTTACCAATGGGATTAGACTGGGGGATGGTGTCATCTACAGCTAATGTGGGGCATGTGTCTCGGTGGCCATTGCAGGTGCAGTGGGGAAAAGGTTTATGATACACAGAATAGTACAGCACAGGAACAGGCCCTTCGGCCCACAGTGTCCGTGCCGAACATTATGCCAACTTAAACCAATCTCCTCTGCCTGCACGTGACCCATTTCGCTCCACTCCCTGCATATCCATGTGCCAATCCAAAAACCTCTTAAACCCCACTATCACATCAGCTTCTACTACCACCCCTCAGCTGTACATTCCACGCACCCGCCACCATCTGTGAAAAAAACTTGCCCCCACATTTCCTATAAACTTTGTCCCTCCCATCCTCAAAGCTACGCCTCCAGTTTTACCAGCTTATATTTTAAACTGTGATGTAAGCATGCAAGAAGCAAGACAAATGTGCTTTGCATAGCCGTGGATACACACACATAGATACACACACACACTTAGACATACACACACAGATACAGACACAAACTTACAGACACATACACACAGATACACACACACACACACACTTAGACACACACACAGATACAGACACAAACTTACAGACACACACAGATACACACACTTAGACACACACACAGATACAGACACAAACTTACAGACACACACAGATACACACACACACACTTAGACACACACAGAGATACAGACACAAACTTACAGACACACACAGATACACACACACACACTTAGACACACACACAGATACAGACACAAACTTACAGACACACACAGATACACACACACACAGATACACACACGCACACATAGATACACACACACAGATACACACACACACTTACAGACACACACACAGATACAGACACACACACACAAACGTACAGACACACACACACACAGATACAGACACACACAGATACACACACACACACACACACACACACACACAGATACACACACACATACAGACACACACACAGATACAGACACACACACAGACACAAACTTACAGACACACACACACACACACACACACAGATACACACACACACACAGATACACACACAGACACAGACACACACACACAGATACACACACACACACACAGATACACACACACATACAGACACACACACAGATACACACACACATACAGACACACACACAGATACACACACACAGATACACACACACACACAGATACACACACACAGATACACACACACATACAGACACACACACAGATACACACACACATACAGACACACACACAGATACACACACACACACAGATACACACACACACACAGATACACACACACACACAGATACAGACACACACACACACACAGATACACACACACACACACAGATACACACACACATACAGACACACACACACACAGATACACACACACATAGACACACACACAGATACACACACACACACAGATACACACACACACAGCTACACACACACACACAGATACAGACACACACACAGATACAGACACACACACACACAGATACACACACACACACACATACAGACACACACACATACAGACACACACAGTTTATGAATAATACTGGATTATTATTCAGATGTGTTTTGTTCACAACCCAGGAGCCCTGTGAGCCGATGAGATGAGTGGTGGGTGGGTATTGAAGGGTTTGTACATGGTTTGGCGATTGGGGCTGAATGGAACTCCTCATTGTCCCGCCTTCGTTTCCCTGCCACTCTTAATGGGCTTTTTAGAGGCTTCCAGTTATTCAGTAAGGAAGAGGCACTCTCATGCAGGGTATACTGGCAATGTTTACCGGAACTAACTCTGTAAATGTATTGTTTTTTAAAATCCACATTCTGAAATGTTTAAAAGTCTTGCAAGCAATTCTAAGTACTTTGAAAGATGTAACACTGCGGCCAGAATGATTTTACCAGCCAGCATAAAGAATTTATTTTCACATTTAATATTAAATAAATGATTCCATCAAGCAACACATGAGAGTAGACACACAGTCGGAAACTCATCTCCCACAGAGATTTCCAATCTTTTAGACATAGCGTCTATACATTCCCATGTTCCAAGCACAGTCGACATACAGTAGAACAGTACAGCACAGGAACTGGCCTTTCACCCACCATGTCCACATTCAACATGATGCCAGGTTGAACTAATCTCGTCTGCCTGCTGACGAAGTCTATCTGCCCTTTAATAAGACTCAAGGAACTATAACATTAACCATCAGCAGTGAGTTTTACTTGCACAAGGGGAGAAGTGACTCAGTCAAAGGCTGTGATCACAACTCTAATGCACATGGTCCATATCCCTCCTTTCCCCTCATGTCCATATCCCTCCTTTCTCCTCAAGGGAAGAGATAAGACTTTAGCTTTCCATCACAGTGAGGTGGTGTTGGAGAAACACTGTGATGGATGCTTGTGTAAATTGTGTTAAGTGTGTGTCTTGGTTTTTTTTTTGTAATATTAAGACTGTAGAAATGTAATTTCGTTCAAACCAAGCTGTTTGAATGACAATAAAAGGATTCTATTCTATTCTATGTCCGTGTGCCCATCATAAACACCATTACTGTATCTGCCTCCAGCATCATCCCTGGCGAGGTGTTACAGGCACTCAGTAGCCACTTCGTAAAAAAATTACCCCCCCCCCCCCACACGCACACACCCATCTCCTTTAAACGTTGCCCTTCTCACCTTAAAGCTTTTCCTTCGATTCTTTGGAATCTCCACCTCGGAAAAAAAGGTTCTGAATTGCTACCCCATCTCTGCCTCTCATTCTCTTTAATACTTCTACCAGATCTTCCCTCAACCTCCAGAATTCTGGAGTAAACAATCCAAGTTTGTCCGATCTCTCCTTGTAACTAATACCCCCAAACCCAGTAGGAACAATAGAGGCCTCTCACTCCAACCTCCTCCCCGCCCCCCCCCCCCCCCCCCAACCTCACATCCACCTCCCCCCAACAACCCCTTCCTGCCAGAGCCCCACTTCTCCATTTCACTGCCAGTGGAGTCGCCTTGTAATGGATACCTCCTGAATAGAGGCCGACCCCCTTATCTCACATCCACCTCCCTCCAACGTCCCCTCCGCCAGAGCCCCATATCTCCCTTTCACAACTATTTCCAGTTAGAGTCTCCTTGTAATGAATAGCCCTTAATGCCTCCATCTTGTACCCCCTGCCTTGGAAGGGTCATAGGTCATAGCTCCTCACCCATGACCGGAGAGAAAGCAGTTTAGCATTGCTGGCATGGAGGAAGTAAAGGTGAACGAACCAACCTCATCGTCCTTGTACCAGGACATGTTTTCAGCTGTCAGCACGAACCAGTACTCCTTGGCCCCTCCCTTCATGATGCCGATGTTGTTGATGGTGAGCCAACCCTTCCTGATCACCTGCGGCAAAAAATGCAAGGAAGAATAAATGGACCGGAAAATCGACACCCTCGGCTCGCATTGAATGCACGAGGTTGCATTCGAGCGCATCTTCTGGCTGCAGGTCTGTGTGTGTGTTACAGCAGAGTTACACGTAAAAACATGACAGTGCCTTCTACAGAAAACAGAGAGCGGGTTAAACAAGTTAGAATCCATTTCGATGCCAAGTTTGATCATGAGAGTGGAGCTCCAGCAGTAACCAGCACTCTCCATCATTCCCAAACTAAAGGCTTCCTTAACGATCCATGCTGTCAAGAGGAACGTGGCCCTGATGGAGAGGTGGGAGAATTAGAAAATATTCTCCCTGATCCTAATTCCCACTTAATTTTCTGTTTTGGAGGCTGATATAAATGCAGGAAGACTCATGATGGTCGATATTTAGTTTAGTTTAGTGATATAGGCCTTCAGCCCACCAAGTCCACGCCCACCATCGATCACCCGTTCACACTAGCTGATTCTCTTCCAATGCTTTCCCACTTTTTCATCTGCTCCCTACACATTGGAGGCAATTTACAGAGGCCAATTAACCAACAAATCCACCTTCCTTTGGGATGTGGGAGGAAACCGGAGCACCCGGACGAAACCCACCCGGCCACAGGTGGAATGCGCAAACTTCAACACAGATAACGCCTAGAATTATGATCAAGCCCAGTTCTCCGACGGTGTGAGGCGGCAGATCTATCAGCTGCACCATATTATACGTTTTAGTATGGAAACAAACCAATTATTGGAGTGCAACCATCCAGCAGGGAATGGTTTGGCAAAGTGGACCCAAAGTGGCAGGAATTACAGAGTACAGAGCCTTAGTGAGACCGCACCTGGAGTATTGTGTGCAGTTTTGGTCCCCTAATTTGAGGAAGGACATTCTTGCTATTGAGGGAGTGCAGCGTAGGTTTACAAGGTTAATTCCCAGGATGGCGGGACTGTCATATGCTAAGAGAATGGAGCGGCTGGGCTTGTACACACTGGAGTTTAGAAGGATGAGAGGGGATCTCATTGAAACATATAAGATTGTTAAGGGCTTGGACACGCTCGAGGCAGGAAACATGTTCCCGATGTTGGGGGAGTCCAGAACCAGGGGCCACAGTTTAAGAATAAGGAGTAAGCCATTTAGAACGGAGGCGAGGAAACACTTTTTCTCACAGAGAGTGGCGAGTCTGTGGAATTCTCTGCTTCAGAGGGCGGTGAAGACAGGTTCTCTGGATGCTTTCAAGAGAGAGCTAGATAGGGCTCTTAAAAATAGCAGAGTCAGGGGATATGGGGAGAAGGCAGGAACGGGGTACTGATTGAGGATGATCAGCCATGATTACATTGAATGGCGGTGCTGGCTCGAAGGGCCAAATGGCCTACTCCTGCACCTATTGTCTATTGAATTGCAAGAATTGTTTTGCAAAACGGGCAAAGAAGCTGTACTTTACAGGAACAGTTCACACCAATGAGAATTAGAATTCCAAAAAATATCCACCTGTAACGCTGCCCAGCTCTCTGTGGGCAAGCAACATGTATCAAAATAATAGAGGTCTCCCACCTACCCCTACACCTCACGTTCACCTCCCGCTAACACCCACTCTCCCACAGACCCCCTCTCTATTTTGCTGCTATTTCCAGTCGGAGTCAAAGCGCCTCATCTGGAAGCCGCAGAAGATTGTGGTGGCCTAAGTGGTGAATCAGTTCCTCCAGTTCCATCCTCATAAAGACTGACATTTGCAGCTGAATTTCAGCTCAATCCGGAAACCTTTTAAGTTAACCACAAAACCACTCTGCATGGAGTCACAAGGCATCAAGGGGGTCAAAGTGGTGAAAGGCTAAAGCTAAAACAAAGGGGTGAGGAGGTAAAACCCAGCGGCATGCAACAGTAGGAAGGGGGTGAGAGCTAAACACCGACGTAGCTACACACACACACACACGCACACGCACGGTCGAGCGGATGTACATCTGGGTTCTGTCAGGGGCAGATGTGTCTACGATGGTGGGACGCACCAGCTCTACTTGGCAATGAAGGACAGCCTCTCCACAGCTGAACACAGGTGGACGACTGAGGCTCCGTCTTTATGACACCACTCCCTCACCGACATTACCAAATGGTTAAAGTTTTGGCTTTGGGTCATTTTACTTCCTCCAAACATCCTGGCAGGTTGGAGGAACCAGACTTTGTTATGGGTTGGGAGTGTGTGCAGGGGAAGAGAAACAGCTATTGAGATTCATGTATCTCAGCATCATCTTCAGCACAGACACTGTGGGATAGAGGGCCTGTTCCTGCACGGTACGACACAAAGAAGAGCTCGAACCTTTCCTATCCATGTACCCATTCAAGCGCCTTTTACATGTTGTTGGGATGCCTGCCTCAACCACTTCCTCTAAAAGGAACCACAGATGCTAGGATCTTGAACGAAACACACTGTGCTGGAGCAACTCTGTGGGGCAGGCAGCATCTCTGGAGAAAAGGAATGGGTGACCTAACCATCCACCGGTCTGAAGAAGGGCTCCGACCTTCTTCTTCTTCTTTCGTTTGCCTAAAGTTGTTGGACAACTTGTTCTATTTGATCTTCCGTTTGTGCACGTCGAGTTGATTGCAGTAGTCGAAACGTGAAGGTTGCAATCTTCCACCCCGGTTCCGACCTGAAATGTCACCTATTCTTTTTCTCCAGAGATGCTTCCTGACCCACAGAGTTCCTCCAGCATGTTTGTGTCTATCTTCTGTACTGTTCTATTAACTTCATCCAGTGAGAAGCATCAGCGCTGACAAACTCACTGTTGATGGGCTGGTCAGTTTATAATTACCAACTTCCAATGTCAGATGAACAGCTTGGATGCTGAAGAAGTGGACCTTGAGTCAGGGAGAGCAGGAGCAAAAGACAGTATTTTATTCTGGGACTTGTCCTTCATGGAAAAAATGCAGCAGAGGTGCATAGAAACTGTCTTTACAATGTTGCCTTTGAAGGCCTGATGTAGTTAATTTGCAGTGGATACCCTACAAAACTATCATTTGGACACAACGTTATGTTCTGCCTGCGCTGTAATGTTCTATGTTCTGTTGATGAGTTTTTCTTGGCCTCATGTTCGGCATGAACACTGTGGGCCGAAGGGCCTGTTCGTGAGCTATAATGTTTTATGTTCTATGGATTAGTTTTGCTTGGCATCATGTTCGGCACGGATATTGTGGGCCGAAGGGCCTGTTCCTGCCCTGTGCCGTTCCTGTGTTCCATGAAGCTTCACTGACACATCTTCTATTCCCAGTCTACCGAGGACTTTTGAAAGACTTTGCTCGAGCCATTGGTAAATTTGAGTACACGGGCACTCATCGTCCTCACCCTCTGCTGCTTTTAGTCTTGCACTCTCTGTCTTTCCTAGATTCACTTCACAAGGCAATCTGCCATCTAGCAATGCCTTGCCCTTTGATGTGGTCAGCCTGTCCCTGCTCACTTCCATTTACACAGCAATGTGATCCTGGCCAGTGAAAGGTGGTGAATGGAAATGGGAATGCAACAGGAAGCTGGGTATCTTTTCCAAGGAGCTTGGAGAAACTGGAAGTTAATCTGCCGATGTAGCAGTCCTGGGAATGTCTGCAAAGCATTGATCCTGAGGCATTGAGACCCCAGGATCTAACTGGAGCAAATTAAGCATCTCAACACAAGGCAAACACTCACTCAGGTGGCTCAGATGTCCCAAGATTGTGTTGCTCAGATGACTAGTCAAATCACTGGGAAGGAGTGAGCATGGGGATTGGCTGAGAAGGGGAGCGGCATGTTGGGGAGCGACCTTGTCGAGGGAAGTGCCTTGTGAGAAAATTGTGAGTCTTTGGCTCGAGGGTCTTGGCCGAGGAGGCTGACGGAGGAGACTATGCCAAAAGTTGGAGAGAGCGAGACGCAGTGAAGAAATGACAGGTAAACTGATTCAGGGTGATGCTTGCAGGTTGTGGGAGGTCAGGGACATTGATGGTGCCTCCGGCTGCGACAACTGTGGAAAGTGTGTCCAGGTTCAGCTGCTGAAGGACCGTGTTGGGGCACTAGAGAGGCAAATGGATGACCTCAGGAACATCCGGGAAAACAAGTGTTTCCTGGACAGGACCTACAGTGAGATCATTACACCGAAGATACCGGAAGAGGGAAGGTGGGTGACCATGAGGAAGGGAAGGAAGCTTGGAAATCAGGTTGGTTCTGGACCTCAAGAAAGGGAGTTTGCAGAGTGCCTCCGAGATGGATTCTATGAGCAGCTTCTACTGGAGCCTACCAGAGAGAAGGCAATTCTGGATTTAGTGTTGTCTAATGAAGCAGATTTAATACAGGGAATTCAAGGTAAAGGAATCGCTGGGGGGGTAGTGACCATAATATGATAAGTTTTAATCTGCAATTTGAGAGGGAGAAGGTTAAATCAGAAGTGTCAGTGTTGCAGTTGAACAAAGGGGACTATGAAGGCATGAGAGAGGAGCTGGCCAAGGTCGACTGGAAAAGGATCCTAACAGGAACGACAGCGGAAGAGTAATGGCAGGAATTTCTGGAAATAATCCAGAAGATGCAGGATACTTCAATTCCAAAGAAGAAGAAAGATTCTAAGGAGAGAAAGAGGTAACGTGGCTGACACAGGGAAGTTAGGAACGGAATAAAACTAAAAGAAAAGGTGTATAACACAGCAAAGAGTAGCCGGAAGCCAGAGGATAGGGAAAGTTTCAAAGGACAACAGAAGGTAACAAAAAGGGCAATGCAGGGTGAAAAGATGAAGTACGAGGGGAAAATGGCCAAGAATATAAAGGACAGTAAAAGCTTCTTTAAGTATGTTAAGAGAAAAAGATTGGTAAAGACAAATGTGAGTCCCTTGAACACAGAAACAGGTGAAATTATTATGGGGAACAAGGCAATGGGAGAAGAGTTGGGCGGGTACTTTGGTTCTGTCTTCACTAAGGAACACACAAACAATCTCCCAGATGTACAAGAGGACAGAGGATCTAGGGAGACAGAAGAACTGAGAGAAATTTGCATTAGGCGAGAAATAGTATTGGGTAGACCGATGGGACTGAAGGCTGATAAATCCCCAGAGCCTGATGGTCTGCATCCCAGGGTACTCAAGGAGGTGGCTCTAGAACATGTGGACGCATTGGTGATCATTTTCCAATGTTCTATAGATTCAGGATCAGATCCCGTGGATTGGAGGGTAGCTAATGTTATCCCACTTTTTAAGAAACGGAGAATTATAAACCAGTTAGCCTGGCACCGGTGGTGGAGACGATGCTGGAGTCAATTATTAAAGAAGTAATAACAGTGGATTTAGATAGCAGTAAATGGATTGGTCCAAGTCAGCATGGGTTTATAAAGGGGAAAATCCTGCTTGACTAATCTTCTGGAATATTTTGAGGATGTGACAAGTAAAATGGATGAAGGGAAGCCAGTGCATGTAGTGTATCTGGACTTTCAGAAAGCCTTTGATAAGGTCCCACACAGGAGATTAGTGGGCAAAATTAGAACACATGGTCTTGGTTGGCAGACAGGAAACAAACAGTAGGTATAAACGGGTCCCTGTCAGAATGGCAGGCAGTGGCGAGTGGAGTGCTGCAAGGCTCGGTGCTGGGGCCGCAACTATTTACAATATATATTAATGATTTAGATGATGGAATTAAAAGTAATACTAGCAAATTTTCAGATGACACAAAGCTGGGCGGCAGTGTGAACTGCGAAGAGGATGCTAGGATGCTAGAAGGTTGCTGGGTGATGTGGACAGGTTGAGTGAGTGGGCAGATGCATGGCAAATGCAATATAATGTAGATAAATGTGAGGTTATCCACTTTGGCGGCAAGAACAAGGAGGCAGATTATTATCTCAATGGTGTCTGATTAGGAAAAAGGGAAGTGCAACGAGACCTGGGGGTCCTTGTACACTAGTCACTGGGAGTAAACATGCAGGTACAGCAGGCAGTGAAGAAAGCTAATGGCATGTCGGCCTTGATGACGAGAGGATTTGAGTATCGGTGTCCTTCTGCAGTTGTACAGGGGCCTGGTGGACCACATATGGAGTATTGTGTGCAGTTTTGGTCTTCTAATTTGAGGAAGGACATCCTTGCTATTGAGGTTCACGAGGCTAATCCCCGGGGTGGCGGGACTGTCATTTGAGGAAAGATTGGAAAGACTGGGTTTATATTCACTAGAACTTAGAAGAATGAGAGGGGATCTTATAGAAACGTATAAAATTATAAAAAGGACTGGACAAGCTAGATGCAGGAAAAATGTTCCAAATGTTGGGGGAGTCCAGAACCAGAGGCCACAGTCTTAGAATAAAGGGGAGACCATTTGAAACTGAGAGAGAACCTAGAGAATTGTGAATTTGTGGAATTCTCTGCCACAGAGGGCAGTAGAGGCTAATTCACTGGATGAATTTAAAAGAGAGTTAGAAAGAGCTCTAGGGGCTAGTGGAATCAAGGGATATGGGGAGAAGGCAGGACTGGGGTACTGATTGTGGATGATCAGCCATGATCACAACAAATGGCGGTGCTGGCTTGAAGGGCCAAATGGCCTCCTCCTGCACCAATTTTCTATGTTTTCATGTTTCTATGCTTCCCTACTAACGTTCCCAAGTATGTCAATGGCTCGCCTCAAATTTGAACAGCCCAACTCACCCAGATGTAGTTCCAACACTTAAACCTGCATTGCCACGGCAACCATATACTTACCATAATTTCATCCTTCATAGAGTAACCATAGCAGGTGTAAAGAAGCCAAGCAGAGAAGTGGCAAGGGGAAAAAGGTTCAATAAAGAAAGGAAGAATATAAAATGAGCCGGATTATTACACCAGTAAAATGAATGGCATTTGCTTACAGAACAATCCACTTACAGCAGGAATTACACACCGGTGCTTTCAACTCATTCAAGCGCATGGCAGCTGTGATTTATACCTGCAAAATGGCAGGCATTCAAAACTAGTGGAAATTTGGAAGCTGGATGTCAAAAATATATGTTTTTCAAAAATGGGTGATCTGAAGATATTTGTGGCAACAGATGCATTCAAACATTTCCGGGTTTACAAAAGCTGAACAAGATGAAAATTTACAATGTAAACTCTGGTCAAAATTTGACTATGGTTCAATTGGATATATTGTTGTCCATGTACGACTTTTTTTCTTCTCTCTTTCAATTGCTTTCTTGAATGAGCTTCATTGTCACAAACGCTACCTGGATGAGGTAAATAAAAATGAATATCGCAATCAAAGCAACAAAAGAAATAAAGACGAGCGCAGTTGAACAAAACTCTTAAAAGGGGAAATAAGCTCTTACAGGGGAAGGGGTCTTCCTTCAAAATCTGGTGACAGGAGCAACCTCAGGTTCTGGCAGTGAACTCATGATCAAATGAGTGAAGGGATTGGGGATGGTGTGTCTGGTGGGCTGCTTGGAGCTTTACCCATGAAGTCTCTCCCATCTGATCAAGTAGCTGCTGCCTGGGCCTTCCCCATCGCCCTCCATGGTTACCCGCAGGCCAGCTAATGGCGGGCAGGCATGGGAGCGTGTGGGAGAGCCAGGCAGCAGTGAAGCAACCTCGAACCGCCAATAGGAAGGGACATGGATTCACGTGCACTCTTCACGGTTCACAAGGAGAAAAATACAAGGAAGGACCTTGGGATCACCATTTTGGTCCAGTGTGGTATGGAGCCAGCAAGACAGGACACGCTAACGTTCAGGTCAGACCTGTAATTGGCCTCGATCACTGCGGGGCCAAAGAACAGGAGAATCAGACGGCCTTTTCATTCTAAAGGATTTGCAACAAGAGAGAGATAAAGATAGAGTTGGGGAGACGCTATGAGAGAGAGAGAGGGAAGGGAAGGGAAAGGGGTGAGAGGGTGCGGGTCAGAGAGAGGGAGATTTGAAAGACATAAGGAACTGCAGATGCTGGAATCTTGAGCAAAGTGCTGGAGGAACTCAGTGGGTCTGGCAGCCTCTACGGAGAGAGTGGAGCAACTGCGGAGGGAATGGAGAGGCAACGTTTTGGATGCAGATTTAAAAGAGGGGAGGGACGGGGAGGGGTACGACAGAGGGTGAAACAGGGGCAGGACAGGGGGGTGAACAGGGTGGGGGGGGGGGGGCATGGGAAGTAAAGAGAGGGGCAAAAGAGAGAGCCAGATAGAGAGGTTATTTGAGTGTGAGAGGGCCAAGAAAGGAGTGAATACAGTGACAGAGCAGCAATGGGGAGAGTCAGTGGCGAGTAAGAAGGGGGAGAGACAGAGAGCCAGCAGTGGGTGAGTGAAGGAGGCGATGTAAGGGGTGGCATATTGGCATGGGTCTTCACGGGTAAATATCCTGGCGTAGGTTCAGTGTGCTTGACTTCAAAGTGCTGTGGACCAGATGGGTGGGTGGATAAAGTTGGTGGTTCACGACCCACCCAAGGCCAATCTCACCCTCGCTGTCTACAAGGAGGGTGCTGGAACGGAGTTGGCCGCAATGGAATCCCCGGCAGCGTGTGGGCGGAAAGTGTTACCCAGGCTAAGACTGTGTCACCAATCCCTCATGCCCATCAGCAAACCAACAGGCTTATACATTCTTGCAGCCTCCCCAACACCAGACCCCCCCCCCCCCCCCCCCGAGCCAGGGACCCCCTCAAGGCTCTGTGCGACACTGGACTCAATGGTCACCCTCTGGGAACATGTCTTTGATCTACATTATGGCCCGCACTTGAACTCCGAGCTCGGTCCTACTTCCAGCGAGAGTAAAGACGAGGAGACCATTCAAGAGACCAGCATCAGTCCTTTGGGGGCATTTGCACCTAGATTCGGCCAGTGTTGCCCAAAGGCGGTGCCTCAACCTCCAACCAGACACAACACCCTACTCATCAGTCGCTCCCGGTCAGCCTGTAATCACCTGATTGCCTGCCGCCTTCTTCTTGCTCAGCTGGCAGCTCCTCGGCTGTGCGCTGTAAACAAGAGCAGAAACATCCTTCAGCAACAAGGGCCAAGCAGCAGAGACAACAAGTAAACCACTGGAAAATATCCTGGATAGTCACTGGTTAGCAAGGGTCACATCACAAATGAACGGCCTTCAAATAACCATATTATGCAAATGCGGAAGATCTTTTAGAGGTGTCTAAAATCATGAATTGATAGGGTAGAGTCTTTTACCCAGGGTCGGGGAATTAAGAACTAGGGGACATAGGTTTAAGGTGAGAGGGGAAAGATTTAATAAGAACCTGAGGGGCAACTTAGTCACACAGAGTGTGGTGGACACGGAATGAGCTGCCGGAAGAGGTAGTTGAGAGTTAATATAACGGCATTTAAAAGACACTACGACAGGTACATGCATAGGGAAGGTTTCGAGGGATATGGGCCAAATGCGGGCAAATGGGACTGGCCTCGATGGGGCATTTTGGTCAGCATGGACAAGTTGGGCTGAAGGGCCTGTTGTACGACTCGATAAAGCTGAATGCCACAGCTGCCTTTAAAGTCTGCCAGTATGTCTGGCTTCATACTGAGGGAACTATCGCACAGCATCTTCGCCTTAACTGGCTGAAATGGCTTCACTTGGAGATTATCTGCAAGCAATTTAATCATGAGGAGCGTTACAGTCCAGTCTGACTTTTCCCGAACCCAACCAATCCTTTGGTGTTGAGGCAGCCAAATGATTCAACAAAATGGTCTGCAGTGAAGCAAACGATTTGCTGGGACACGCAGTCTGTTTGGAGCACAGAGATAAAAAAACAAATCTGCATCAATATCTCCCAGTAATTTCTCTGGAAAAATTTAGTGGGTGGAGGACGGTATGTTTATACTAAGGACTTAAAACCAAATTCAGTGGCTGTGATGAGTGTGGTGGTGAAGTTGGGTTAATGAGTCACCCCAGCATCTCTGTTCTCGCTCGCTGCAACCTCCAGCATTCTGACACACAAACATGCCCGGCAACATACACTTACAGACCCTCAGCTTATGGACAAAATGGTGACGACACACACCATTTATACACATACATGTTAAGTTACAGTTAAATTTGCCCTTGTCGTTGCATTTCACTTGTTAGAGGTACCGGTACGCTGTCCAGTCACAAGATTAACACTGCGTACAGACATATACACACCCCCATATGCGCAAATACACACTCATATACATACCAGCAACTCAAATCATGTGCACAGTCACACGCATCCTCATGCACATACGTACATGAAAGGATGCGGACACACAAGTGAAGTTAAAGTCCGCAGTTGGAACGTTATTATAGAAAGCAGCAGAATACGCAGAAAGGAGGAGTCACAACTCTGAGCTGGTGGTGGTGGTTCTCTACACATTTCTGTTTCCAGCCGCCCTGAATCGCCAAGGCAGAGGAAGCCAGGAAACAAGTGGAAATAGGGCCTGAGTGGAGATGGGTACTTGATGCTCAGTGTGGATATGGTTGTCTGAAGGCTCCGATTCTATGCAATACAGCTCTGTGGCTCTATCTCTCTCACACACACACAGGCAGACTCATGCACAGGCAGACTCACGCACATGCAGACTCACGCACAGGCAGACTCACTCACGCACAGGCAGACTCACTCACGCACACGCAGACTCACGCAAAGGCAGACACTCATGCACAGGCAGACACTCATGCACAGGCAGACTCACTCACGCACAGGCAGACTCACTCACGCACAGGCAGACTCACGCACAGGCAGATACTCATGCACAGGTCAACACTCACGCACAGGCAGACTCACGCACAGGCGGACACTCATGCACAGGTCAACTCACACGCACAGGCAGACTCACGCACAGGCAGACTCACGCACAGGCAGACACTCACGCACAGGCAGACTCACGCACAGGCAGACTCACGCACAGGCAGACTCACGCACAGGCAGACTCACGCACAGAGGCAGACACTCACACACAGGTAGACACACACAGGCGGACACTCTCACACGCACAGGTTGACACACACACGCACAGGTAGGCACACACACTTGGGGCAGTCACGCAGACAGACACACACACATGGGTTGATACAAGCAGACACACACACAAGCAGACACACATAGACAGCAGACACACGTCTTAGGGAGACCAGGTCTGGAAGCTGGTTTGTTTCTCTCCTGCTCCAAGGAGCTGAGGCTTATGTAGATCTTGCAACACGAGGCCTTTGGGTAGCGCAGTATAGCGATCAGTCAAGCTGGCCTGAACAAGGGATGGAGACAGCCGGCCTCCTGAGTTGTATTACGATGGGAAGTCACATCCCATCCACTATAGCAGCGGGACAGGCTCGGGTGAACCAGTCAGTGACAATCTGCTAATTGGCTGCAATCTACGCGCGCGATGTCCTGACCATTCACTTACTTGGCGAATCCAATGAAATCCTCGTGGTTTGTGTTCATGTAGGACAGCTCGATGTCAATCAGCAGCATGACCTGCAGAGGGGGAATAACATTGGCTGAATATGGAAGGCAATGGATTATACAACAGAGGTATCACAAAGTGCTGGAGCAACTCTGCAGGTCAGGCAGCATCTGTGGAAGGAGTGGACAGGCTGATGGGGACATGGGGAAGAGGTGGGAATATGAAAATTATTGGTGGCGACAGGGGATTCCTCTCTTTGCCAACTTTCTCTCCCCCCTGCTCCATCAGTCTGCCCCACCGTGTCCTCCAGCATTTTGAGAAGATACAGCGTGGAAACAGGCCCTTCTGCCCACCAAGTCCGTGCCGACCAGCACTGTGCAGAACATATATGCAGCCCTTTGTCTTTTGCTCAAGATCCTAGCAATTTGCAGTTTCTAGCGCCACAAATCTGCTGGAACTGTGAGAAGGTTTCAGGCAAACAGTTAGTTTACTGGTCAAATATATCAGAAGGGATTTTTAGAGAACGTATCCTTGAGGTGGAAAGTTGTTCCAATCCGCAACGACGAGCCTGAAGGAATGCTGGAAGCAGATTCAGCAACTTGAAAGGATAGGTACACAGAAAGGGAAGCGTCGGAATCAGCGATGGTGCAGAGAGCACAATGGGCCGCATGCATTGCCGGGCGCCCCATTGCAGGAAGCATGTGGAGGCTGTGGAGAGGGTGTAGAAGAGGCTTACCGGAATGGCGCCTGGATTAGCGGTTATTAGCTGTAAGGAGAGGTTGGACGAAGTTGGTTTGTTTCCACTGCAACGCTGAAGGCTGAGGACAGACCTGATAGGAGTATGTGCATTTTTGTGAGGCATTGATAAGGCTGGCAGTCAGAAACTTTTCTCTCAGGGTGGAAATGTCACAGACTAGAGGACATAGCTTTAAGGTTAGAGGGGAATTTTTAAAGTTGATATGCAAGGTATGTTTTTTTTTGTACTCAGAGAGCGGTGAGTGCCTGGAACTTGCTGCCTAGAGTGGTAGTGGAGGCAGATACAACAGGAGCATTTTGCATGTGCAGGGAATGGATGTTGATCACATGCAAGCAGAGGAGATCAGTTTAACTTGACATCATGTTGGCCATGAACATTGTGGGCCGAAAGGCTTGTTCCTGTGCTGTGCTGTTCCGAGTTCTGTGTTCCTACGCTGGGCCATTACAAAGCAACCACATGCTCTGGTCTTTCCAGATCCCATACCTGGTCTTTAGTCCTGCCTTCTCGATCTCGGATGTGAGTGGTCACAATCCGGTCCATTTCTTCCCGCAAGTGTGGATATTGGCCCAACTGTAACAGAGAACGGGGTGGACAGGTGGAACACAGCCCCAAGTATCTATGTCCAGTCACACACAACACTTAGAAAATCTCCATTTGCACATTGCAATACATTACTGTGATCAGCCAGCACGTGTGTCTTCCATCAGGTCTAAAACCCCATCCAGGCTGAGCCTGAAGCATGTGTTGGGATTACAGCAGCAAGTAAGGTAGGGACAGAGCCAATTTATGAATGGACATTGGACAAAATTAGTTGTTGTCAAGTTCAAAGTTTCAATACAACCCAGAAATGCTCAGAGTTCAATGAATTATCAAACATAATAATTGAAAGATGTTTTTTAATTCTCCCAACTTCCAACCTCAATGGGGGGCCAGAGTTGGCAGTGGGAGGATATCTATCTGCAGATGATGAGATACTTGGGATGGTGGGACTTCATTGGGCCAAGGGCCACAGATTTCCACCATACCTCAAATGAAAGAGGGCAACAAGCAGCTCTGCTCCCCCTCTCCTCCTCTCCAGCCATTCCCACAGCAACCACATAAGTGGACGATGAGACCGTATAGGCTGCATACGCCGGGCCTTAGCTGGAGAACAGGCAAACAAAGAGGGACACCACGGGGGGAACTGAAGCAGCACGTAGAAAATGGAGGTATACGTCTTTTTATTTTAAAAAGGGTTCAGATTCTTAAGCCTAGTTGTGAGGGCAACATTTAATCATGGTCAACCCAAAGAGCCGAGTGAACCTCAATCACTTTGGTATTTATCAGCCAATATTGGGATAAGGTCGCCTACGCTGATGCAGTACTGTATAGCAATGTGCTCTCCCATAGGTCTCCATGGGCTATTTTCCACTATAGACACACGCGCACATATATTGTATCCGCATGCAAACAGGCAGCCATGCAAGCTCCAGAGAATAAGATGCGGTGGGGATAGACAGGAGAGGAACAGGAGGGTTAGTGCACGAGGCGGCAGAATGACAGCACACAGATTGAGGTACGTTTTAACAAAGGCAATGTTGGCTTTAGATGAGAATTTAGTTTGGTCCTAACTCCATAACCAGGTCTGTCTCACCTTTCGGAACTCAATGAGATAAATGGGTTCCGAAAGTTCCGATAAATGAGTTCCCTTCCTTGGCGTTCAGGAGTGAGGGGTTGGACAGATAAACAGCAAATCTGGGCTCCCCTACTCTGCCCCAGGCTGATAAATACTGGCCTTCTCCCAATTCCCATCTCCACGCCAATTAGTCACAACACCCCCCCCCCCCCCCCCCCCCCCCCCCCAGATTCTTAGTGCAGTTCCAAAAACAGAGATGAAAGGGTGGTTGGAGGGCGTGCACAAACACGCAGTAGACATGCACACATGTACACAGCACACACTCGTGTAGTGGTCGCATCTGGTCTTCTGTCTAAATGCTCAGCTCTCTCGCCCACACACTAAGATTTGTTCTGATCTCAGGCCAGGGATTCTCGGAGAGAACATGATTCAGGAAGATCTCAAACCAAGACCTTCTGCTTGGAGGATCTATTCCTAAAGTGCTTGCTTCATAATTTGGTTTTGGGAGAGGCAGAAGATGACCTCCTTGCCACCGAGCAAGAGCAAGATGAGATACAACTGTCCCATTTCCCTCTTCTACAGCTAGATAGCCAATTATTAGTAACACCAAACAGTATTAATACCCTGAGATTAATGCTTTCAGCTTGTACGCCCACATTTAGTGAAGCAACTATGTTCTAGTTAATGGATTACGCAGAATGAAATCTTCATCATCATTAGAGGACAGAGGACTTTTTGCCGGCATTTCGATGAAGTCATTAGAATGGATTAAAAAAAAGGATTAGCATCTCCAAAAGTAATTGTGCCAAGCCACAATCTGTCCAGCAGTGATTTTTGTTTCCTACAATTCTCTCGTTACAATTAAGGCTGCATTCATATTTTCCCACGGAACTTGCAGGAAGATGTGAAACTTGCGGAGGGCGTTGGTTGTGGATGAATAAGAGAGGCCAGCAGGAATGCTTAGCCAATTCACACCACATATATTTCCAACACGGAACACTATTTCGACATTCTTGTCGAAACAAAGAGAAACACTCTTGTCTGTGGACATCAGCAAGAGGTTGATAAAAGCTCAATCCAGGTATTTACAGTGTACTGGAGTTAGACACGACATGCTGGAACACCTCAGCGGGACAGGCAGCATCTCTACATAGAAGGAATGGGTGACGTTTCGGGTCCAGACCCTTCTTCGGACAGAGAGTCAGGGGAGAGTCAGATTGTTCCCGATGTTGGGGAACTCCAGAACAAGGGGTCACAGTTTAAGGATAAGGGGGAAGTCTTTTAGGAGTGAGATGAGAAGATATTTTTTCACACAGAGAGTGGTGAGTCTATGGAATTCTCTGCCACAGAAGGTAGTTGAGGCCAGTTCATTGGCTATATTTAAGAGGGAGCTAGATGTGGCCCTTGTGGCTAAAGGGATCAGGGGGTATGGAGAGAAGGCAGGTACAGGATACTGAGTTGGATGATCAGCCATGATCATATTGAATGGCGGTGCAGGCTCGAAGGGCCTACTCCTGCACCTATTTTCAATGATTCTATGATTCTATGATTCTATGAGAGGGAAACAAGAGATATGGATAGGTAAAGTGTGAAAATGTACCCTTCCATCCTAAGCCACATAGTTATATTTCAACTTGGAATATTTTAAACTTAACATCCCCACTCAAACCCCACAGCAGGAACACCTGGGACACAAGAACATCTACATTCCCCCATCCAAGCAGTAAGAAGGCAGCACAGTGGCGAAGCTGGTGGAGCGGATGTGGGTTCGATCCTGACCTCAGGTGCTCTGTGTGTGGAATTTGTACCATCTCCCAGTGACTGCATGGGTTTCCTCCCACATCCTAAAGACATGTGGGTTTGCAGGTTAACTGGCCACTGTAAATTGCCCTTAGTGTGTAGGGAGTGGATGAGAATGTGGAATAACGTTTAACTAGTGTGAATGGGTGATTGATGGCCGGTGTGCATTAGGACCAGTTTCAATGCTGTATCTCGAAACTAAACTAATGACAATTGTTTTTGTTGACTGCAACTGCGAAGTCTGATGGCTGATATTTTCATTCTAAAGCAAGGAAGAAACTCAGCGGGTCAGGCAGCATTTGTGAAGGGAATGGAGGAATGATATTTAGGGTCGGGACACTTCTTCAAACATCGATCATTCGTCCATTCCCTCCACAGATGCTGCCCGACCCGCTGAGTTCCTCCAGTACTTTGCCCTTTGCTCAAGATTTCAGCATCTGCAGTTCCTTTCCACAGCAAGGGAAGTTTTCCCACTGCACACAGCAGGGTCAAAAGCTCAGCCACTGTGTTGGTGTCCGTATCCAACTGAACTACAGCAGAACGACACGATTGAACGCCTCGAGGTGTCAATTTATCTAGATGGCGAGGTCACAAGGCAAGGGTAACAAGGAAAGAATCTTACCAATTACTGCTGCCGCTGGTTTAAAGCCATTAACTAGAGGCCACATTAATTACACACAGAAAGCTTTCTGTGACATTTATGAACCTCAAGTTCCTCATTAGAGCAAAGGCACTACTAATGAATTGATCCCACGATTAGATCAATTGATAAGTGCAGACAGAGCAGCTGGAGTATTCAGGCTTGTTACCGTCTGATTAGATCGTGGCTGATCGCCACATTATTCTGTTCCCCCTGCCTCGGCCGTGGAGGTCTCGCCTAACAAACACCTAAACTTCACCAAAAGGAAGATGCACGGTGCTGGAGTTAAGGGCCTGTCCCACTTTCACGAGTAATTCACAAATTCTCCCGAGTTTTCCCCTTGATTCAATGAATGTTCGTAACGAGTCCGTAGGAGGTCGTAGATATATCGTAGCGGCTCGTTATGCCAGCCGTAGGTACCCGGGGCATCAGGTAAGTCGGGACGTTTTTTCCAGCCCGATATAACATGTCCACGAATAAAAGAATGGTCAGGGTGAAAGAAATTGCAACTTTCTACTCGTAAGGAGGGCATCGAAATAGTCGTGGGAATTCATAGACTCACTCGTAGGAGTTTGTGAGCATTGTTGTGGAAGGCTGTATGAGTTCGTAGGTTACCACGATCTTGATATTTGTTTTTAGGTTCTTTAAACTTGGCCGAGGTTTTGAATTAAGTCTTGAAAGGGGGACAGGCTCTTTACATTGTGTCTAACTAAAAATCTCCATTTTGGCACTTACAGAAATGGGACAGATGTTCAGACTTGTCCGCCCTGGGTTATCTCATCAGCCCCACAACCAGGAGCGTTCTGACCCTTGCACTGAGTTGACTAAAAGGAAAATATCTGTCTATCCCAATAAATCTTTTAATCATCTTAACACTTTAACCTTCCCTGGTGAAGACGACACAGGTTTTGCAACATTGAACTGGGTGTAATCACAATATCACTCTGTGGGCTGGAGATGGGACACAAACTGGACCCGAGAGATTTGGGCTCGGTGATTGGCGTGCAGCTCATGTCTGGAATAGGGGGCTGATGCTTCAGCTACGGACTGGGGATGAAATCTCTGCTGCCTCACACACTCTTCCAAGAAACAAAGTGCTGGAGTAACTCAGCAGGTCAGGCAGCATCTCTGGAGAACATGTGGGTTGGGTGACGTTTCGGGTCGGGACCCGTCCTCAGACTGATTCTAGAGGGTGGGGAGCGGGGTGAGGAAAGCTACAAGAGAGGAGGGGCAGGGAAAAGCTTGGCAACTAAGAGGTGAAAACAGGCGGGGGAGGGGGGTGGAAGGGGAGGGAAGGGGAGGAAGGGAAGGGGGAGGGGGGGGGTTGAGTTGGGTTGTAAGGCACATGGTTGGACAAAGGCCAGAGATGAAAATAAAGTTATGAGACAAAAGGGTTGAAAAGTTGCGAATTGTGAAGCTAGAGGAAGGAACAGAGGTGGAGAGGGAAGGGAGAGACCGGTGCAAATCTAAATGGGTCATGGGAGGTAGATGGAGTGTGGGGGAGATCCAGCATTTTCTGCTTTTATTCTAGATTTAATTTGGTCATTAATGATTGGCCCAATTAATTTGGATAGTGATTGGCCCAATTACTCCAAACCCAGCCTTGGCCCTATTCCACCTTCCTTCTCCTTGCATGCCAACCCTTGTTTACAATCAGTCTGAAACACCTATCCATGTTCTCGAGAGATGCTGCCTGACTCGCTGAGTTAATCCAGCACTTTGTGCCTTTTTTTTTGTAAACCAGCATTTGCAGTTCCTTATGTCTAATCGCTGTTTACCATTCAACCTTCCAGCACCCCCATCACTGACTTCCCTACTAGTCTCTCCCTTCCTGTACAACACTTGCAGCTACTTGTTCCTTATCTCAAGACTTCTTTACCTCCAGCTTTTCCCAGTTCATCAACCTGGAACATTAACTCTGTTTCTCTCGCCACAGATGCTGCCTGACCTGCTGAGTAGATCCAGCATTTCAATTCATACTTCAAGCTTCTCCACTATTTTGCTTTCGTGTTGGTAAAGATTTTAATTGATCTAACTAAAAAGGAACTACATCAGTAAGATTTCAGAGCTGTAACTTAAGGGCCTGCCCGACTTTCACGACCTCTGCCGAGTTTGCCCTTGACTCATACTCGCAGCATGCAGGTCGTCACGAGGTCGTATGAGCTCGTAGGTCGGTCATAACAGGCTGTGATGCTAGTCGTAGGTTCTCGTGGCATCAAGTAGGTCGGGGCGTTTTTTAAACATGATGAAAAATGTCCTCGAGTAAAAAAGGTTGTGAAAGTGGGACAGGCCCTTAACAGGCCCTGACAGGCCCTTCAGCGGTCAGGTCTTGCTGAATAAGCTAATCAAATATGCATGGCTCAGCCATAAGCAATTAGAACAGAATTAAGGGTAAAAGAGTTTGAAGGGAAAAACATTTGTTGCGTTTGATTCCATTAAATTATTGAAAGGATTTTTTTTCCCCCAGTTATGAGCAAGTTATGGCCTTGCAAGCCTTTTCCCTCCAGCCAGAGAGTAGAAAGGGCAACAGTCTTAACTGACATCTCACAGGAGCTACTTGAATTCTGGAAGGAGAGGTTGGACAAATTTAGATTGTTCTCTCTGGAACATCTACAACTGACAGAAGTATACAAAGTTATGAGTGGCGTAGATAGGGTAGACAGTCAGAACCTTTTTTGCAGGGTGGAAATGTCAAAGACTCAAGGACATCGCTTTAAGGTGAGAGGGCCAACTTTTACACGAGATGTGCTGGGCAGGTTTTATTTGACACAGAAGTTGGTGGATGCCTGGAACGTGCTGCCTGGGGTGGTGGTGGTGGTAGAGAGAGGAGAATGGGGTTGAGAGGGAAAAATAGATCAGCAATTATTGAATGACGGGGCAGACGCGATGGGCCAAATGACCTAATTCTGCTCCTATGTCTTATTGACACAATATTGGCATTGAAGAGGCTTTTAGATAAACACATGGATATGCAGGGAATGGAGGGATATGGATCACATGCAGGCAGAGGAGACTGGCTTAACTGGGCATTATGTTTGCCACGGACACTATGGACGAGGGGCCTGTTCCTGTGCTGCACTGTTCCATGTTCTATGAATGTTGGAGAGTACTCTCATCATTGAGCTCAAACACACTTGGATGAGGGCTGACAAAAATGCTGGAGAAACTCAGCGGGTGAGGCAGCATCTATGGAGCGAAGGAGTAGGTGACGTTTTGGTTTGAGACCCTTCTTCAGACTGATGTGGGAGTAGGGAGGGTTGGGAAGAAGAAAGGAAGAGGTGAAGACAGTGGGCTTTGGGAGAGCTAGGAAGGGGAGGGGAAAGAGGGAGAAAGCAAGGACTACCTGAAATTGGAGAAGTCAATGTTCATACCGCTGGGGTGTAAACTGCCCAAGCGAAATATGAGGTGCTGCTCCTCCAATTTGCAGTGGGACTCACTCTGGCCATGGAGGAGGCCCAGGACAGAAAGGTCGGATTTGGAATGGGAGGGGGAGTTGAAGTTTAGATTGTGACTAGAATCCTCAAACCAACCAAAGGGGGAACCGTGGCTTTCACTGAGGAAAATAAAAAAACGTTATGAAACTGAATGAAAATTGAATGCAAATGTCACAATCATCAAGGTTTATGAATTTATTGTTGACGTCAGGCTTTTGACATTCCATGAGGGATGAAGATTTAATAAGAATTTAAAGTTATATGATGAAAAAATCCTATTACATGGATCGGACAAGTTTGGGGGGATATGGACCAAGCGCAGGCAGGTGGGACCAGTGTAGCTGGAACATGTTGGGCGGTGTGGGCAAGTTGGGCCGAAGGGCCTGTTTCCACATTGTATCACTCTATGATTCTACTAGGATCCAGTCCCAAGTCATCTGAATCCACAGGAATCAACGTTCACAAGCGTCATGGCACCAAGTGGCAAAGACAACAGGGAGAAGATTTAATCTGGATCGCTTGTTGATCCTTTTGTATTTATGACTCCAGATTTGAATTTCTTCATAGTGAAGATATCCTCCCTGAATGTATTGAACCTCTTCACCATTTTGAAGATTTATAAACATACAGCATGGAAACAGGCCCTTTAGCTCAACTTGTCCGTGTGAACCAAGATGTCCCATCTAAGCTGGTCCCATTTACCAACCTTCAGCCCATACCCCTCTAAACCTTTCCCATCCGTGTACCTGTCCAAATGTGTTTTGGATGTTGTTATTGTACCTGCCTCAACTACCTCTTCTGCAAGCTCGTTGCATATACCCACCACACACAGTGTGAAAAAGTTGCCCCTCCAGTTCTTATTCAATCTTTCTCCTTTCACATTAAACCCAAATCATCCGATTTTCGATTTCCCTACCATTGGGAAAAGAATGCATTCACCCTGCCTATTCCCCTCGGGATTTTATACACCACTGTGAGATCACCCCTCATCCCCCAGTGCTCTAAATGAATAAAATCCTAGCCTGCCCAACCTCCTCCAACAGGGCCTCCAGTCCTGGCAACATCCGCCTAAAGAAGTCTTCTTTCAAAATAAATGAGTCCCGAACTAATCTATTATGTGAAAATCACAAAGCTGTAAAAATCTGGTTCAAAACAGAACTCATGAAGGGCCTTTGAGCTGAAATGTTAATTCTGTTCACCATTCTCAGATGCTACCTGACCTGGTAGAATGTTCTGAAGATAGACAAAAAGCTGGAGTAACTCAGCAGGTTAGACAGCTTCTCTGGAGAAAAGGAATGGGTGATGTTTCGGGTCAAGACCCTTCCTATAATTTTCAGCTTCTGCGATGCTGTGGGTTGCTATCCTCCCATAACAACCAAACTTTCTGCACAGTGTCTTTCTAGGCCAAAGTTTCCCCACTTGGTCAGGCAAGGATAGGCTTGCTCGAGTCCACTGTCTCAAGCATCCCAGCCACCAAACATCAAGCAACATTCTTAGGGACCCAGGAAAATATTTCCTCCTTTCTTATGAAGCATGATTGGGCATTAGAAAATGAAATTGGGCATCAGATTGGCCAGTAGAAATTGGGCATTACAAGTGGGGCCTTCAGCAACTTGGCGAAAAGTCAATAACTTTCCATTAAGGGCCTGTCCTACCAGCATCTGACTCCATGCGATGAGCGCGATCAAACTAGAAGCAGGGGCCGCGCGGAGGTCGGGTGATCCCCTGTACAGGGCCGTACCCACCAGCATGCGCCTGCATGCGGCAAGCGCGACCAAACCGGCAGCGAGGGCCGTGCGGAGGTCGGGTGAGTGGCGCAACGCGGCGCAAATTGAGGCGAACTTGGAGCGAAGTCTTAAAGGTAAGTTCACCAGGACAGAGAGGGGCACACAGAGAGGGGCACAGAGGCACACGCACAGAGGGCCACAGAGCCACACACATAGAGGGTCACGGAGGCACGATGTTGAGGCGGTGTGTAATGCGTCGAGGCGACTGCGAGCCGACAAGCCGTTGCCGCGCGGAATTTTTTAACATAGTCAGTTTTTCGGAGCCCCGCGCGATGTCGGGACGAACTCCGCACAATTCCGCACGGCTCCGGCGATCGAAGTGGGACCGGCCCCGCGACGCTGGACGGCTCAAGCGACCACGTTAGATCGCACTCATCGCATGGAGTTGCATGCTGGTGGGACAGGCCCTTTAGTCAAGGACATTAGATGTCAATTGACGGCACAGGGGCACCGCTGGTAGAGCCGCTGCCTCACAGAGCCAGGCACCCAGGTTCAACCCTAACCTTGGGTGCTGTCTGTGTGGAGCTTGCACGTTCTTCCTCTGACCGCTCCGGGTGCTCCGGTTTCCTCCCACATCCCAAAGATGTGTGGATTTGTAGGTTAATTGGCCTCTGTATATTGCCCCCCAGTGTGTAGCGAGTGGATACAAAAGTGGGATAATGTGGAACTTGTGCGACAAAACGTCCTGTTTCCATGCTGTATCTCCAAACTAATCCTCCCAAAAGTACGCAGGTCCACACTATCATTGTCTTAACAGTCTGCGTTAGCTTCAATAAATTGGTACAAAACTGCGACCTACCTAACATCAGATGAGACAGTGGTAATGAACTGGGAAACTACACACTTCATGAACAGTGAATGTCGGGAAATTAAATCTCATGTTGCGTCCACTTAGCTACAGGTCCCAAAGACAATCTAGGTTCTAATGTTGTTCTACTGAACGTGGAAACTCATTCTGTACAAATATCTTACTCAGCATTGCCTCAGAATGAAAAAGGCACTGGTTTAAATTTTGAGTTAAACAAATTATGTAGCAAAGGCAGGGTTCAAAGAAAGGGTGTGACCTTTTACCTTTTCAGTACACTTTCTGATGGTGCCAGTGAGTTCGCTCACCACCATATCTACGCACTTCAAACTCGGTTCCTTCAGCTTTTGGATCTGCTTTTTCACTATAGCCTCAAATGCAAGGTCAGGGGTGAAGAGCCCAGTTCTGCATTGCATCATGGGAGGAAAATGACGACAAGGTAGGCGGAGGGGCGGGGGGGGGGGGGGGGAGGGAGGGGGGGGGAGAAGGTGGGGAGTAGCAGGGTGAGGGGGTGAAAACATGGGAAGGACATAAAGCAAAAGGAAGAGTAAGACCTTGGTTACCTTTAAGGCTTTCAAACTGGGGGGTGAGGATGGGGTGGTGTGGGGGGGGGGGGGGGGGGGAAGGAGGAGGAGGGGGGGGTGTTGGAGGAGAGAGAGAGCGCAGGTTCCAGCTGACAAACAAGTATTTTTTTATACTGAGTATTGAACAGATGAAATAATTGGGATCCCCAAATGGTCAATGGAGAGCAAGACAGTTCCAGGTGCTAAGTTGGAAGCCACGGAAAGGGCCCTGGGCCCCACTGGGTCATGCCAAACGACGCAAGGTATCTTTCTCAAAGCTGTGTGGACTGTTTGCTATGGATTTTGAAAGGAGAGTAAAATCCGTTTGAGAACCTGTTAATGGATTTTTGCTGCAAAAAAGGCATAGTCCCCATCCCTCGACAACTTTAAAAACCTGTCCCACCCTGGTCATTCCTTCTTCCCCCTGCTCCCGTCCGGCAGAAGATACTGATAACTCACCACCAGGCTCAGGAATAGATTCTCCCCTCTGTTATCAGGCTTCTATAAGCTAGGGTACTGCCCAATTCACCTCTCCCTCGCTGTAAACGCCGGACTGTGTCTCTGGAACTGGTGCGCTCCAATCCCGTACTCATATTTTTCTCTTTGCTCTATCTAATATATTTAAATTTGAGTTGATTGTATTTATGTATGATAGATCAGATCTGTTTGGATAGCATGCAAAACATTGCCTTTTATTGTCACTGGAAATGTGACAATAACAAACCTAAATTGATTAGATTAGTTCTGAGCCCTCGATAGTGAGTAATTCCTAGTCAGCTCCACAGATGGGTCAATGGACGGTGAAGCTGTTCCAAGTGTCAACCAAGACATCCCATCTAAGCTGGTCCCATTTACCAATCTTCAGCCCATACCCCTCTAAACCTTTCCCATCCATGTACCTGTCCAAATGTCTTTTGAATGTTGTTATTGTACCTGCCTCAACTACTTCCTCTAGCAGCTCGTTCCATATACCCACCACACACAGTGTGAAAAAGTTGCCCCACCTGTTCTTATTCAATCTTTCTCCTTTCACGTTAAACCCAAATCATCCGATTTTCGATTTCCCTACCATTGGGAAAAGACTGCATTCACCCTGCCTATTCCCCTCGGGATTTTATACACCACTGTGTATACATCACCCCTCATCCCCCTGTGCTCTAAATGAATAAAATCCTAGCCTGCCCAACCTCCTCCAACGGGGCCTCTAGTCCTGGCAACATCCGCCTAAAAAAGTCTTTCAAAAGAGTTTAGTTAATATATCCATTATTTGGTCTAGGGGAGAGTGAAGGATTATAGGGGTTAAAAAAAAACCCAAACACAAAGTGCTGGAGTAACTCAGCAGGTCAGGCAGCGTCTGTGGAGGACATGGATAGGCAGCATTTGGGGTTGGGACCCATCTTCAAATTAACTGGGGGGGGTGGGGAAGGTGGTGATTGGTAGGTGTATGGACAAAGGACAAGAATGAAATGAACACAAAAGGCTGTGAGATTAGGGGAGAAGAAGCATGAAATGTGAAGCCAGAGGATGGGATATTGGTGCGCATCAGGGTGGGGTGCAGGGAAGAGAGGGGGAAAAGGGGAAGGGGGGTTCAAGTTGTTACCATAAAGTGGAGAGTTCAGTGTTCATACTGTTGGGTTGTGAGCTATAATGGGTGACGCCTATAATCAATGGTGACGGTGGCACAGCGGTAGAGTTGCTGCCTCACAGTGAATGCAGCGCCGAAGACCCGGGTTCGATCCCAACTACGGGCGCTGTCTGTACGGAGTTTGTACGTTCTCCCCGTGACCTGCGTGGGTTTTCTCCGAGATCTTCGGTTTCCGCCAACACTCCAAAGACGTGCAGGTTTGTAGGTTAATTGGCTTGGTAAATGTAAAAATTGTCCCTAGTGGGTGTAGGATGGTGTTAATGTGCTGGGATCGCTGGTCGACGCGGACCCAGTGGGCCGAGGGTTCTGTTTCTGCGCTGTATCTCTAAACTAAGTGGAGCCGAGACCAAAATCAGATCAACTACAATGTTATTGATTGGAAGATATGGGCAAGTCTGGCTCCTATTTTGTCTTTTTGCATGACCATCTTAAAACCCATCTTGGACCAGGCTTTTGCTCATCTGACCCTAACTTCAGCTTTTGCACTGTCCTGCATCGGATCTTGTTTAGCAATGGTTCTGCAAAGCTTTGTGGAATGGTAAACCATGTCAAAGGTGCTATATACATATATACTGTTGCTGATATTACTGTTACTCTCCAGCAAGAGAAGCAGTCTCCTTGTATCTACAACAAGCAGAGTGCTGGAGGAACTCAGCGGGTCAGGCAGCCTCAGTGGAGGGAATGGGCAAGTTTCGAGTCAGGACCTTTCTTCTGAAGATGCTGCCTGACCCGCTCAGTTCCTCCAGCACTTTGCTCAAGATTCCAGCATCTGCAGTTCCTTGTGTCTCCAGTATCTACAATTAAATTGGATCTTATTCATATTCGCTGTTCATCAAGACTCCTAAATTACACAAGTCGCTACCTCTCAACTTTCCCCTTTACCCAACATCAAAGCTGATATTTTAGACGACGGAGAGACAATCTCAGCGAAACATCCACAATTATTGCAGACCAAGGAAGGATAGATGCTGACAGACCTTTCCCTGGCTGGGGAGATATATGGAAGACTGACGTGACACAGTGGTACAGCTACTAGAGTTGTTGCCTCACTGCGCCAGAGACCCGGCTTCAATCCTGATCTCAGGCGCAGTTTGTGTGGAGTTTGCACGTTCTCCCTGTGCCGACATGGGTTTCCGCCCACATCCCTTCTGTAGTCAGAGGGTGGTGAATCTGTGGACACAGAAGACTGCGGAGGCAAAGTCCGTGGATAAAGGCAGAGATAAGTAGATTCTAGATTAGTGCGGGTGTCAGAGGTTACGGGGAGAAGGCAGGAGAATGGGGTTGGGAGGGAGGGATGGGTCAGCCATGATTGAACGGCGGAGTAGACTAGATGGGCCGAATGGCCTAATTCTGCTCCTGTCACTCATGATCTTATGAATCCCAAAGATAAGCAAATTGAAAGGTTAATTGACCACCATATATTGTCCCAGTAGTGCACCATAGCAGGTCATGTGGTAGAATCTGGGGGCGGCTGATGAGAATAAAAAATGGAATGAGTGTAATGTGAATGGACCGTTGATGGGCGCCACAGAAAATGGCCTGTTTCCATGCTGTAAAAACTCCAAAAGTCACTTGTGTGAGGTTGCATAATCTCAATGAACAGTGAAATGAGTAAGGGGTTGCTGTGGTCCATCCTTGCTCTTCTGGTTCTGAAACCATTCATTCATCATCACTGAAAACATCAGCGATGCAGTGGTGCTGGTTTCCGACGGGAACGGTGACGGACGCACCACACACCTGGTGCTAATGTAAACCAGCACCGCTCAACCAAAAGCTTCCAAAATACTGGTTTCCCATTTAACCTGAAAAACCTTATCTTCTTCTTCCCTACTCTGATGAAGACCCTGCCCAAGGAACACGGGAGCTTCACCAAGTAAAGATGCCACCTTATCCACTTGGGGGCCAATGATGTCCTTGTGTTTGAGGAAACAACTCGTTGTTTAAGAGGTTCTCCCGGAATTACTCAAAGCATTCAAAGGAAAGGAGATGCTCAGAATGACAAAGGGTTTCAACAGAGGGACAAGGGGGAGCACAAAATAGATGGTTACGGGGAAAAAAAAACACAGCAACGATGAGGAAGAGGCTTTAAACATAAAAATGGCAAGGCAGATGAGCTGGGGTAGGGATGGGGCGAGAGCAGATTGAATATCAACTCTCAAAAGGCTATGGGAACGAAGGAAGTTTTGGTGTTGGGGGAATTAAATGCCTTTGGGGTGGGGTAAAGCACAGAAGTGCTGGAGGAACTCAGCAGGTCTGACAACATCTGTAGAATGAACGGACAACTGATTGGCGTAGGAGGGGGGGGAATGAAGCTGATAAAGAGAGATGGGGGCTGGACAAAGCCTGGCAAGTGATAGGTGGATACAGGTGAAGAGCGTGTTGTTCGATGAAGAAGGTGATCATCAACTTTTCCTGGTGTCAGACTCCAAACAGAGGGTTAAAACAGGCAGAGGTGAACGATCTTCATTTATCAGTTCTCCCATACCTTAGTTCCTATACTCAGCCGTATACTCCATTACATTTTCACCCATAACTTAACAATGCGAACTAGAGTGCTCTTCAAAAAGGGGAATCTTTGTGCCTTTGGTTCTCCAAAGCGATAAAGAGTAAGCTGATCCCAACTCAGAGGCATGGAGGTTAGGTGAGGGCACGATGGCGGCAGGGAGTGGGGGTGGGGAGTGGGAGAAAGTAGAGGCTTGTCTGGTCCCACTGTGCGCTCCATGGCATGGTTCCAGTTGGGGGACAATGAGGATCGTTGACCTTGTGACTGGGCGAATAATGACCAGTCCTGCAAACCTTGCTGGAGTCCCCCAATGGTACGGGCTGCAGCCGACTGCTGGATACTTGTTTGTCTGACGCCTGTGCTCATCTCCCCCTGCGAGTACCAGGAGACCACCACACTTACAGGGGCAGTGACGAGCCATCTCAAGTCCAACGTCCGCATCAGCTGAGAACCGAGATCAATCGAGGGATTTTCCAAACAGGCTTTTGGCTCAGTAACTAAAAGTCTATCCCAACAGCGAGGCCTGGTTTCCAACCGGAATTCTGAAATAATTCAAGCGCCTATAGGCCTTCTCTCTCTCCCCCTCCCAGTCTTTTTCTCCCTCTTGATTTCAGTGCCTCATGATGGGCAAGGCATTCACTTCAAAGATTTTAGTCACGATCAGAACTCAAGCCATGCTTCCACGGCCTGGCCTGTTCTCTCTCCCCCCCCCCCCCCCCCCAGGGTCAGGGCCTTCCAGAGTTGGAAATTTGCGGCCTAATTTCGGCTTCTGCTGCCCCCACTTTTGTCCCCCTGCCTTGCTGCGGTCACATCATGAAAGGCACACCACATCATTCCCAGCTGATACAGGGGGAGGGGGGTGAGGCATAAACAGCTGTTTACAGGTGCTTGGGCTTAGTGGCTGTAACATGGCAAGCTGGCACTACCCGGGAAAATAATTGAGAACAATTGACAATCCTGTGAAGGTTTCTTAACATGTGTGTTGGTAACTTGGATTTGCACTTCTCAACATAATCTCTCTTTCAGTTTGCCCCGTCCACCGTGCTCAGGAACTCTCCATTCCTTCCATCAAGCCATAGATTCCCTTGCTTCCAACACTGATGGATGTCTTATCATCTACCTCAGCCAGTCCCTCCCTAAACCCATCCTTACGACCCCTCCCGCCTAGTAAACTCGTTGTAAACCAAACCCATCCAAATCTCCTCTGTTGGCTCGGTGTCAATTTTTTGTGCATCCACACTTCCCTCGGGTAATTTGGAACATTTTCTTGGGTCACAGAAGCTATGAAATTATTAATGACAAAGAAAGCAGTCAAAGGGGCAAGTTAGAAAAGCATTGAACTCATACAACCGCATCCCATGGTTGTGTCCAGCTCCATTTTAAAGCAGTCAGTATTAACGTTATCCTTTGTGTTAAAATGCCTGTTTGAAGGTTATTATTCCACCTGAAAAGGGATGTGAATATTAACGGAGGCGTCCGTGCTGTAAATAAACATGCTGGCGAAATAGTATCTGGTGCCTGCAGCCAGGTTACGGTCGCTCCTAAGCCCAAACACCCAATGGCCATCCCAAAGGCAACTCTCTGAAGGTCCAAGAACAGGCAGCAAGTTTTCAGGACTCCGTCACATAGCAAATTACCTTCTTGGTACACTGCCTAACCGTACTGATTAACTCATTGATAACCATGTCCACACATTTGAGGCAGGGCTCTTTGATCTTCAAGATCTGCTTTTTCACAATCGTTTCAAATGCCATGTCAGGCGTGAAAAGCCCAGTTCTATCAAAGTGAGGAAAGAATGGCAAAGTATTGAACATCAAACATGCTTAACGCTAACCGAAAATAAAAAAAGACAGCGTTAGAAAATAAAGAGACTGATTTGGACAACAATTCTCTCGGCCTGTCACCCCCTAGGAGTCTCCATCTCTCTCTAGCTTGCTGGCACATTGAGTTGAAGACGTACCAATGTCAGGAATCTAATAACGTTCAGAGCAGATACCTTTGGCGATGATTGTCAAACAAGGCATTAGCCTTAACCTTTAGTCCAAACTCAACCAGATTTTGAGATTCCTTCAAAAAAAAAAAATCATACCTCAGAAATATTTACTTTAAATAAATTGAGCACTTCCCTCTGTTAGCTATCATAGCTCACTTATTTGTTGTAAATTATTCTAGGGTATCTAAGCACAGCCTCTTGGGATTGGCATGAGGTGATCCTAAACTCAATTTGGCCAGGTTGGCATCTGAGCTTTCAACCTTCTGTCTATTCCCTCCACGGATGGTGCCTAAGCTGCCGAATTCCTCAGTCTGAAGAAGGGTCTCAACCCGAAACGTCGCCTATCTCCTTCGCTCCTTCAATGCTGCTGCACCCGCTGAGTTTCTCCAGCTTTTTGTGTAACCCTCGATTCTCCAGCATCTGCAGTTCCTTCTTTAACGAATTCCTCAGACACTCTGTCCACGCTGGGATGGATTGAAATAGCTGAAAGACCAACCTGCTAACCTCTCAGTGAAACGCTGTCTTCAACCAAGTTAAATAAAAACTATAAATGATTTATTTATAAAACTGAATCTTCTCAGATTGAATATTCTTGTTTCACAGGTGAGTTTCCTTCTTGGCAGTTGTAGCTTCCAGTCTGAATACTCGATACATCCAATTAAAATTAATATAGTGAGAGGTGAGTGTTGGTCGTCCTACTTTAAGCACCAGAGTTTCATGTAACTCCCCTCAGCTTCTTCCCCAGTGTGATGAAACTTCTGAACGGTCCTTCCATAAGCTAGGGTGCAGTCGTGATTCTCCAACCTTACCTCAATGCGGGCATTGGAACTGTAACACGTATAGCGGAGAACTACATGAATATTCTGCACATTTTTCTCTTCGCTCTGCCTGTTGTACCTGTACATGCTTGGCTTGTACTTATAACCATATAACCATATAACAATTACAGCACAGAAACAGGCCATCTCAGCCCTTCAAGTCCATGCCGAACATCTTTTTTCCCTTAGTCCCACCTGCCTGCACTCATACCATAACCCTCCATACCCTTCTCATCCATATGCCTATCCAATTTATTTTTAAATGATACCAACGAACCTGCCGCCATCACTTCCATTGGAAGCTCATTCCACACCACTACCACTCTCTGAGTAAAGAAGTTCCCCCTCATGTTACCCCTAAACCTCTGTCCCTTAATTCTAAAGTCATGTCCTCTTGTTTGAAACTTCCCTATTCTCATAGGGAAAAGCTTGTCCACATCAACTCTGTCTATCCCTCTCATCATTTTAAAGACCTCTATCAAGTCCCCCCTTAACCTTCTGCACTCCAGAGAATAAAGACATAACTTATTCAACCTATCTCTGTAACTTAGCTGTTGAAACCCAGGCAACATTCTAGTAAATCTCCTCTGTACCCTCTCTATTTTGTTCACATCCTTCCTATAATTGGGCGACCAAAATTGTACACCATACTCCAGATTTGGTCTCACCAATGCCTTGTACAATTTTAACATTACATCCCAGCTTATGTATTGTGTTATCTGACTTGATTTGATAGCGCACATACAAGAGCTTTTCACTGTACCTCAATGCACGTGACATTAATAAACCCAAACCCAAATAGAAATCAAGTTGATGAAACCCATCGTTCAACATTGGTCACAGACACAATAATGAAGCATTTGCAATATTAAGACCATTCAAATTGTGTGCAGGCATTGAAATCTAATTCGAGGAGAGATTTAGTTAAAAAGATAAATTAGCTTCCTTTGATTTCTCTTGAAGACATTCCATTTAAAAGTGGCATCTGTCCACATTTTGTTACAAAATGCAAGATATTATTTTCCAGTTTTGCACTAAACTGTGACAAAAATACCCTCAGTAACTCCCCTATTCCTGCAGAAATACATCTCGTTTTGAAATCCCCGACTGCAGATTCTCAGAACGACGGGCAGAGGTGAGCTCACGTCAGCCTGATCTGCCGAGCATTTTAACTCAGGTTTCCATCAGCTGCGATCTCTGGCCGTGGCTGCATCGCTCGCTTCGGTCTCTGTCTTGGGACAGAAAGCTTTGCCGACTGATTGATCTACCACTTGTGAATTGTCTGGACTCGACAATGGAGAGCTGTTCCACCTCGGGCAGCCTGATTTATGGTAGAAATCAACAATAGGAATGGAATTATTTTAATTTGGGAATATTTCCAAGCCTTGGCATGGTGCTCTATTCTTCAGCTTGGGATGAAGGTTCCAAGACCGGTTTCCAATATTCATGGTGGGAAAGTCACACTTGTAAATTGAGAGACTTTATATAGAAAAGTCTTCTGCTCACGGGCAAGTCACAACCAAACTCCAGGGCGCAGAATGTTTTGTCTGCTTTGACTGCAACGAGGTAAAGCAAAGAGAAGATTATTCTGTCAACTCTGTTCCAGGTCCGGCAATTGAGCTCATGTTCAGTTAGCAGGCGGGGAAATCACACTGTGGTAGTGGGAGCAAGGTCAATACATGGGAGGGCGGGCAAGATAGAGGTGGGAGGTACGTGTATGGTAGAGGGGTAGGGAATGAAAGACAGGAGGCAAAGAGATGGGTGGGAGAGAGAGAGCGAGGGAGAGAGAGAGAGAGAAGAGAGAGAGCGAGGGAGAGAGAAAAGAGAGGGGGGAGAGAGGGAAAAAGGGAAAGGGGGAAAGGGAAGAGGAAAGGGAAGAGGGGAAAGCGAGAGAGGGGACACAGAGAGAGAGGGAAGAGAGAGAGAGAGAGAGAGGGAAGAGAGAGAGAGAGGGAAGAGAGAGAGAGAGGGAGAGAAAGGGGGGAGAAAGGAGGGAGGAAATCAAGTGGAGGAAATCAACTTCCACAGTTAGAGAGAGGAAGGTAGCAGAGAGAGGGAAGAAGTGATGAAAGGAAGCAGAGAGGCACGACTGTGAATGGATGATCAATGGTCGGCATGGACTCAGTGGGCTGAAGGGCCGGTTTTCGTGCTGTATCTTTCAATCAAAATAGTGTTGAAGGGAAAGTGGTCCAAAGCTGCATTGTTCCCACAAAGATGCCGAGTCCCAACCCGGGGATCGGGGAAGAGTTTCTTCAGAATAGCATGCTGGTTTCCAACTTGGAGAATAGAAGCTGCTGCCTGGAATTGAGCAGTTTACGACAGGAGGTGTTTTTAAAACGATGAACTGCAGTAATCATTCAGTAGTCGCACTACCCAGGAAGTCACAAGAGCGTCTGGGAGCTGCAGACACACGCACCGCACCGCTTGGCAAAAGTGATTTCTTCAGTTTTTCTATTCAAATTTTTAAGTAATTTTCATTTTGAAGAAGATTATTTATGGAGCAGAATTCAGCCTCCAGCTGTGGGCGGCTGTGGTGCTGAAGCTGATGAGGCAGAATTGCTGATCATTTCCGAAATGGCTGCCTGCCTGCCTGCAGGGACATTTTCAATGCAGTGCATCTTCTCAAGTGGAATGGGGATGGCAAGGGAGCTGGGTACCCAGCAGTGAGGGCACCCTCACAACACGCTCCCCTGTTTTACTCAAAAATACAATGCATTAAATTAGAATTGCCTTTGCAGTGTCTCATAAGGACGTCATTATTCGGTCACACCTCCATGTTACACCTCAAACGGTCTCCCCTGTCAATTGTAGCTTCACATTATTGCCACTAGGTGGAGCATCAAGCTCTAGCTGCTGCAGTTGCCCAGAGAGAGAGAGGCCACTCGGTCCATCTAGGCTTACATCTTCATCTGAACCTACATTGCCTAATACACGAGTCCGTCAGGAAAAAAAAATGTTGAACTTTCAGGTAAGTCTAAAATACGAGGTAAAGCACCTTTTATTGCACTTGGACAGCTCAATTTGCAAAGGTATGTATGTACACCAAATTCTCCTCTTCTCTCCCCATCCCCTTTCTCTTTCCAATGCATCCCCATCCCAGTGCAAACGCATTTCTTTCAATATCCCTCCCCAGTCGCCCTGCTCCTTTCCCCTCCTTAGAGCACTCCAGGTCAACATTCAATTCAGGGGCTTTGTGATGTCCTCACATGGTGTTAGTCCAAGTCTAGTCATCTGATGAACAATTCTGCAATAAATAGGTACTGCAAAATTAAATGAAATTGGAGAGGAATCAGTAGACGATTTCCCCCGTCATTCTCATCCACAGCAGTGGCAGACAATTAGGAAGGTGAATCCATCGCAATGAGACATGGTTAGGAGGAGTCTACAGTGCTGGTACCAAACCGGGAGTTTCAACAAAAGACCTGGACCCTTTTAATCCTCAGTCAACTAACATAGTCAATCTAATGCTAGACTAAGAAGAGATCCAAGATCAATGTCCCTTTCCCCCCTAGTTCCGGGGATAGGCATCTTGGCTAAGAGAAAAGAGAGAGTGATACAAATAAATCATCGCACATGGTTAAAAGTTAATAGATGACAGTGTCAAGGTTTTGCAGATACATGCCTGATTCCGTGGATGTTCTTGATGGCGTAACTAATCTCTCGTCGCAGCTCCTTCTCGTCAAATTCCATCTGTCACAAGGAATAACAGGGATGCGTTTAACAGACCAGCCCATACAGCGGACAATACCCCAGTCTCCAACCCGAGCTGCAAGCTTACCCTTTGGCATCGAGCCAAGTGACAGTCAGGGAGAGAGCAGCTCAGAATCCCTAAGAATCTTACTCATTGATCAACACCCACTTCCAGAGCAGAACTGTTCCCAGATACAGACAGCCGTTCCTTTCCTTCTGCCCACTTGGGAGAAAAAGGGTGAGCACTGCATTTGTCAAAGCATTGTGTTTATTGAAGGGGAAGAGTAGAGATACTAGCGACTGTGACACCACTAGATCAAGCTTAATTCGAGTAATTGAACCAAAAATATAATCATGGGTTAAAAATACCAATTGTGTAGAATTCATTTTAGGCCACTCTGTTATAGGAAAGTTGCCATTAAGCTAGAAAGAGTACAGAGACAATTTACAGGTATGTTGCCTGAGCTGTAGGGATGAGTTGAAAAGGCTATGCCTTTTCTGTCTGAAGATGGGTCCCAACCTGAAATGTCACCGATCCCCATTTCCTTCTCAGATGTCGTCCAATCCAGAGACCCTCCAGCACTTTGTATTTTGCTTAAGATTTCAGCCTCTACAATTCCTTGTGTCTCCCAGGATTTTCTTTCCAGGAGGATGAGGGGCGATTTGTATCGAGTGCATAAAATCATGAGGGGAATAAATGAAGTAAATGCAGTCTTTTTCCCCGGGGCGGGAGAATCGAGAGCCAGAAGGCAAAGCTTTAAGGTGAGAGGGGATAGAAAAAAAATAGGAACATGATGGACAATTTTTTTCTACACAGGATTAACTCGGCGGGTCAGGCAGCATCTCTGGAGACATGGATAGGTGACGTTTTGGGTCGAGACCCTTCTTCAGTCTCCAGTCTGAAGGGCCTTCTCCAGTCTGACGAAGGGTCTTGACCCAAAACGTCACCCATCCCGAAATGCGGCCTGACCTGCTGAGTTACTCTAGCACTTTGTGTATTAACTAGCACCTGCAGTTCCTTGTTTCGAGCTTAGATGGAGCATCATAGTTGCTAACAGGGCTGACCGGCCTGTTTCTGTGGTGTGTCACATGATGACCAGATAGCCGATTGGTTGTCTAGTCCATACTGAGCTGGAGAAACCGGATGTAGATGTTTGCTCCCAGTCTCCAAAGGACAGTGATGAATGGAAAGCAGCCAGAGAGATGGTAGCTACTAATGCAGATACAACAAGATCCATAATTAACTGAAATATGGTTGAGTTCAACCAAACCTTGACATGCATGGATCCATGGTAGACGGTCTTCAGAGGTGAGAGTGCTGGATGATTTATGATGAGCGGAAACATATTGATTTCTATGCTTCTGCCACTGGTGAGAATGTAGTTCGCGGGTAAAGAATGATAGGAAAATGTCCACCAATGACTTGGAAAAGGGCCCTTCTGCCCAACGTGTCCTTGCCGACCAAGGTGTCCCATTTAAACTAGTCCCACTTGCCTGTTATTGAGCCATCTCCCTCCAAACCAGCCCCACCCATGTACCTGTCCAAGGACCAGTGCTCTCAGAGGTAGGCGTGGAGTTGTATGACTCTCCCCACACTAACTTTATCTGATGTCTCAGAGTCATAGAGTGATACAGCGCGGAAACATGCCCTTCGGCCCGACTCATCCATGCTGATCAGGGTGTATGGCGGGTCGTCTGTGGAGGGAATGGACAGATGACATCTCGGATCGAGACCCTTTAGTCCAGTTTAGAGATACAGCATGGAAACAGGCCCTTCGGCCCACGCCGACCAGCGATCCCCACACATTAACAGTATCCTACACCTACTAGAGATATTTTTTTACATTTACCAAGCCAATTAGCTTACAAACCTATACATCTTTGGAGTGTGGGAGGAGACCGAAGATCTCGGAGAAAATCGACGCAGGTCACTGGGAGAGCGTACAAACTCCGTACAGACAGCACCCGTAGTCGGGATCGAACCCGGGTCTCTGGCGCTGCATTCGCTGTAAGGCAGCAACTCTACCGCTACGCCACCGTGACCGCCCTTCTTTAGATGGTATCTGTCCATTCCCTCCACAGATGGTATCTGTCCATTCCCTCCACAGATGAGCCGCCAACTTTCTCCAGCACATTGTGATTTGCCGACGTCTTTCGTTACCTTGACAAGCTCAAAGGGGAACCTCTCGTGGAAGATTCGGTTTATTCTCGCTCCGCCCGACAGCTCGTAGGTGTCAATCTGATCCCCCGATCCTTCAATGCGTTTCTCAAAATCCACAGCAAACTGCTGAACCATCCTGTCAAAGAACATGATATTTTATGTAATACAGTAAAACAGGAGGAGGCCATTATCTGTCTTTAGATCCATCCTCTGCTCCAATTACAGCCTTTGAAACATTTGGCAAATTGAATGATTGAAAGACATAGCATGGAATCTACGGAAGGGCGGTGGAGGCAGGTTTCTGGATGCTTTCCAGAGAGAGCTAGCTAGGACTCTTAAAAATAGCGGAGTCAGGGGATATGGGGAGAAGGCAGGAACGGGGTACTGATGATCAGCCATGATCACATTGAATGGCGGTGCTGGCTCATGTGGCCTACTCCTGCACCTGTTGTCTATTGTCTTTTGGAAACAATCCCTTTGGCCAACTGAGTCCACGTTGACCATCGATCACCCGTTCACACTAGTTCTACGTGATCCCATTTTTGCATCCACTCCCTGCACAATAGGGTCAATTTGCAGAGGCCAATCAACCTACAAAGCCACACGCCTTTGGATCGTGGGAAGATACCAAAGCTCCCTGACGAAGCCCACATGGTCACAGGGAGAACATAGACAACAGCCAAGGTCAGGAGTGAACGCTGGTCTCTGGCGCTGTGAGGCAGCAACTCGATCAGCTGCCCCACCCTGCCACCCAGAATGACAAAGGGAGAACGCATGCATCAATCCCGCTAACTCTACACGTTATCCCAGTGCCCCATCACTTGAGCCAATTCATCAGCACTTTCTGAGGATTTATTGATTACGCCTATGAAGGTGACGGGTTCGACAGTCTTGTGAGAGGCCCAGATGCATGAGGAGATGCTTGTCCATTTCCCTCAGAAGCCCAGTCCTAATCCTTTAAGATCACTAGCCCTTGTTCTTGATTAACACCATAGGAGGAAATACTTTCATCACAATCACCTTTTTGAATCGGCTAACAAAGGAAACGCCTCGATCGGACCGACCTTCAGTCTCTGACCATTACAAGAGTTGATGCATAGCAGTTGTGGGCAAAGCTGCCTCTTCGAAGCAGGAACCTAGCCTTCCCAGACCTAGAATTGTGCAGAAACCCTTGCCATGTTGGTAATGTCAAAGACTAGAGGCCACAGCGTTAAGGTCAGAGGGGGGAATTTGAAAGTAGTCATGAAGGGCTAATGTTTTCCATATACACAGTGAGTGGTGGGTGCCCAGTCCACACTGCCAGAGGTTGTGATGGAGGCAGATACAACAGGGGCATTTTAAAAGGCTTTTAGACAGGCACATGTGTGTGCAGGGAATGGAGAGATAATGGATGATGTGCAGACTGGAGGGATTAGTTTAGTTTGGCATCATGTTTGTCATGGATATCGTGCGCTGAAGGGCCTGTTGCTGTTCTATGTTCAAATAGCAACTTGCCCTCGGACCATGCCTTTCATCCCGGAACATATTCCCGGAGATTGACAGAGCTGTAGCGACTTTACATGTAGTGACAGGAAACCATTGAGCAGAATAAAGGTGTATTAACAGGCTATTGGCAAGTTGAGGTGTAAATAGAAGACCTGCCAAGATGTTCCATTGTTGAGAAGCTGAGACGAACCAAATGACTCTTCCGAACTATAGAGTCACAAAGTGACCGTACACAGATGCAGGAGAGTGTGCTCTAGGTCAAAGTACAGCGCATGAGGCATATGAGAAAATGCTGGGAAAGGAAAATAAAAGATTTGTTAGTGAAGTAAGTTTAACGTTCGAGGAAGAGGAGAGAAGGAAAGCTCCTGGACGGAGAATCTAATGAAAAACCCATCCTTTATCAACCTGAAAGTGTGTCTGATGTACGGGGTCAGTCAGAGGAACGCAGAGTTTCTGTTGGGTTGGATAGATGAATAGGGATTGGTGGGACCATGGAAGGGTTTGAGCACGGGGTTGTCTAAAGACGGATAAGGATGAAGTAGAGGTTGGGCGAGTGGATCCTTGATGCTGGCATTGCGAGCGCGGTACTTACTGCAGCAGAGCTTTGGTTTTCCTGGAAGGATCATCAGGCCGGAAGTTCTTGTACTCATCCACCTCCTTCTCAATGGACAGCAGCTGGCTCTGCAGCTTGTTGCGAAGGGCAGGCAGCGTGTCCCGGATGTGGTTTGTCAATTGCTGTGGACGGCAGAGTGAGAAAGAGAAGTAATGAGTACAACCGCGTAGAGAATACGTCTACCTAGAGTCCTAGAGTCATAGAATGATGCAGGGTGCAAACAGGCCCTTCGCCCAACTTGCCCAAACCGCCCAACATGTCCCAGCTACACTCGTCCCACCTGCCTGCACTTGGTCCATATCCCTCCAAACCTGTCCTATCCATGTACCTGTCTAACTGTTTCTTAAACGTTGGGAAAGTCCCTACCTCAACTACCTCCTCGAGCAGCTTGTTCCGTACACCCACCACCCTTTATGTGAAAAAGTTATCCCTCAGATTCCCATTAAATCTTTTCCCCTTCACCTTGAACCAATGTCCTCTGGCCCTCGATTCCCCTACTCTGGGCAAGAGACTCTGTGCATCTACCTGATCTATTCCTCTCTTGATCTTATACACCTCTATAAGATCACCCCTCATCCTCTTGCGCTCCAAGGAATAGACACCCAGCCTACTCTACCTCTCCCTCTGGCAACATTTTGCTCTGAACCCCTTCAAGCTTGACAATATCTTTCCTATCACATGGTGCCCAGAACTGAACACAATATTTCAAATGCGGTCTCACCAATGTCTTATACAACTGCGACATGACCTCCCAACCTCTGTGCTAAGGTCACCGGTCTGATCCATAATTAACTAACATGGAGGCACAAGAGACTGCAGGTGTTGAGCAAAACACAAAGTGCTGGAGGAACTCAGCGGGTCAGGCAGCATCCGTGGACGGATTATGTATGGGGCCGAGACTGGTCTTCGGACAGCCAGAAGGGTCACAGTCCGAAGCATCCCCTGTCCCTTCGCTCCCCAAATGCTACCTGACCCGCTGAGCAACTCCAGCACTTCTGTTTTGCCCCTGTCGCTAAGTTAAGACCCTGTCCCACTTTCCCGAGTTACTCACTAATTCTCCCGAATTATCCCCTTGAATCAAACTGGGAGATGCCAGCCGTAGGTACTCGGGGCTGTTTATTTTACTCGTGGCCATTTAGCAACATGCTGAAAAAACGTCCCGACTCACCTGATGCCCCGAGTACTGACGGCTGGCATTACGAGCCGCTACGAAATATCTACGGACTCGCTACGGACATTCTCCGAGTTTGAATCAAGGGGAAAACTCAGGAGAATTTGTGAGTAATTCGGGATAGTGGGACAGGGGCTTTAGCCTTTATGGGTTACACAAAAAGCTGGAGAAACTCAGCGGGTGCAGCAGCATCCAAGCCTCGATTCTCCAGCATCTGCAGTTCCTTCTTTAACGCTTTAGCCTTTATTTTGCCTAGTCTAGCCATCTCGAGTTTCCCTACCACCACAAATGCTTTCAGAATTTACACATCAAATCGGTCAACAGAAAACAAACTTTCATCCTTATTTTATTCCCCTCCCCCACCCCCGCTTGCACCAGGGACACTCATTCCCTGACACTCCTGTGAGAGTAAGGACTCAAGTGTTTAATTGGCCTTATGTAACATCAATGGACCAGTGAAGTTCTTACCTGCAGTAGCAGAACAGGCTTGGACCACAGTGCACATAGATGGTATATTATTAACAAAATTCAATTAATTAATTAATAGTCCCAATGCTAGTGCAAGAAGCAAGACTCTGGAGAGTTGACAGATCCTCTGCTTCATCTGAAAGGACAGGGAGCTCTCTGCCGGCTGAGGAGAAGGCAGGTTGGCATTACCTGATTGAGGACCTTCTGGAGATAAGGTGTCCCCATGCGGTCGGCCATGTGCCGATAGGCTGGGTGTGAAAGGAAGAACTTTCTCTCAGCAGCAAGAGCAGCTTGGATGTCCTTTCTGCCATCGATGTCCTTCTGGCTTCTGTTCACCACCCCGATGTAGCCTGGAGGACAGGAGAGAGGGCAGGGAGTCAGGGCCACAGACACACGGTGCAGTAGAGAGGGCAGGGAGTCAGGGCCACAGACACATGGTGCAGGAGAGAGAGGGCAGGGAGTCAGGGCCACAGACATACGGTGCAGGAGAGAGGGCAGGGAGTCAGGGCCACAGACACACGGTGCAGGAGAGAGCTGAGCACCAAAGCCTAGCGTGCTATTGCCCGATGACGTATAATATCACCCGAAACCCGAAAGTTATCCCTGCAAAGGGCGTCACAGTGGTGCAGCTGCCACCTCCCAACACCAGGGACCCGGGATCCATCCTGACCTTGGGTATTGTCTGTGTGGAGTTCGCACGCTCTCCCTGTGGCCGCCTGGGTTTCTTCCGGGTGCTCCGGTTTCTTCACACGAATCACCGACACGGATGGGGGGGGGGCAACCAAGTGACAATGGAGGGGCATTTACCTCGTCTCAAGGGCAAGAGTTTGTTCTCCAGGATTTCACGAGCATCTGTCCCTTCATCCATCAGGTCCAACTTGGTGATGACTCCGATTGTACGCAAGCCTGGCGGTGGACAGAGAGATTTCAGTCAAAGCGCCACAGATCCAGGCCCGTCACGTGGGACTGCTCGCCCAGACCCTGCACAGCGGGGCTGTGGCAAATATCCCCACCCCCTCACTGTACCCTCCCCCACCCACCCCCTCATATCCCCACCTCCTTATTGTACCCTCCCCCCCACCCCCTCATATCCCCACCCCCTCACTGGACCCTCCCCCTCCCCCACCCCCTCACTGGACCCTCCCCCTCCCCCACCCCCTCACATCCCCACCCCCTCACTGGACCCTCCCCCTCCCCCTCCCCCTCACATCCCCACCCCCTCACTGGACCCTCCCCCTCCCCCACCCCCTCATATCCCCACCCCCTCACTGTACCCTCCCCCTCCCATCCCTACCCCCTCACTGTACCCTCCCCCTCCCCCTCACTGTACCCTCCCCCTCCCCTAACCCCTCATATCCCCATCCCCTCACTGTACGCAAAACCCTTCCCTCTTCGATAAGAGTCAGGGAGTCTTGTTGCAGCTTTATCAGACTTTGGTTGGGCCACATTTGGAGTCCTGCAGACTGTTCTGGTCACCCCATCACTGGAGGGATGCACGAGTTTTGGAAAGGGAGCAGAAGAGATCAACCCGAATGATGCCGGGATTAAGGGGTATTAGTTATAAACTGAATTTGGACAAACTGGGATTGTTTTCTCCGGAATGCCGGAAGTTGCGGGGAGACCTAATAGAGGTATAATAAATTATGAGAGGCAAACAGTAGATATGGTAGACAGTCAGAACATTTTTCCTCAAAATGTGAAAGACTAGAGGACATGGCTTGAAGATGAGAAGGGTAAAGCTTCAAGGAGATGCGCTGAGCAAGGATTTAGTTTTATATACCAGTGGGTGCCGGGAACAAACTGTCAGGGGTGTGGTGGAGGCAGATATGATAGTGCCATTTAAGAGGCAGTCATATGGATATGCAGAGAATGGATCATGTGCAGGCTGAGGAGATTGGTTTAATACGGCATCATGTTTGGAACAGACATTGTGGGCCGAATGGCCTGTTCCTATGCTGTACTGTTTTGTGTTATACCCTGCACCATTGCAGGACAGTGAGTTGGAAGGCCAGGGAATGGCAAGAGGAATTATCAGAGAGAGTGTTGTCCCTTCATGACCGAGACCTTGCAGCAACACCATGAGGCAGCACCTGGGGCCCTGATAACCACTCTGTTGTTGGGCCAACTTCTCAATGGCGAGGGGCTAAATCAAGATGCTGGTGCATACCTTGTGGGTCCACCTCCTTGGCTATCTTCAGGGCGTCGGAGTTGGCCAGATCTGTGTTGGCAGGCGACACTGCCAGGACCAGGCAGTTTTCCTTGGTCACAAACTGCATGAGCATTTCACGGATCTGGAACTCAATGTCCACGGGCTGGTCGCCCACGGCGATCTTGGTCATCCCGGGGAGGTCGATCAAAGTCAGGTTCAGCACTGAAGAGAGAGCAGAAAAAGTGTGAGAGTGTCGACTTTACTGAGGATGCTGGGAGTGTAGGACCAGAGGGCGCAGCCTCAGAATAAAAGGACCTGCTTTCAGAATGGAGCCGAGGAGAAATATCTTTATCCAGTGAGCAGTAAATCTGTGGAATTCACTACCACAGCTGGCAGTGAAGCCCAAGTCATTCAGTAATTTTAAAGCGGACTTTATTGCTTCTTGATTAGTAAGTGTCAAAGGTACAGAGAATTCCTCCTCATCTCCATTCTAGAGGTACGTCCCTTTATTCTGTGGCCATGCCCCTCTTGTTCACAAGCATCCCTTTACCCACTGAGAGGGGGACTGTCCCGTTGGTGTCGACACACTTACCGTTTGGCGAGTAGACCCTCAGGTTGATGGGGATGGACGAGATCCCCTTGTTGCTGCCCGTCACCCGGTCCGTCTCCTGCTCGATCTCCTGCCGCACCTCATCGAAGTCTACGAACTTCTTCCCTTTCAGGTGCAAGAACTCTGCGTACTCTGGAGATGTGAGCAAATACAAACAGTGATACAGGGCGATCGACACACGACGTGTCCATCTGAAGTGCCCGTCTGAACGAGGGGTCCGACCAAAACACGTCACCCATCCATTTTCTCCAGAGATGCTGCCTGGCCTGCTGAGTAACTCCAGCACTGTGTCTCCGTCTGCTGTACAAACCAACAGTTCCTTCCTGTGCAGTGATACATGTTGAGCAGATTGAGGCTGGATCAGGGTTGATTCATTTGGTGGAAACATGTCCCACTGATTTTATCGCAATTTTCTCCACAGATGTATTTTGCATTCCCTGTCCATGGCTAGCCCAACATTTACTGCTCTTCCCCGCCACACACAGCTGCATGCCTTTGATACAACTTTGGTTAGCCCGCATTTGGAGTGTCGTGTGCCGTTTGCTTGCCCCGTTACAGGAAGGATGTGGAAGCTTTAGAGAAGGTGCAGAAGAGCTTTATCAGAATTTACCGGAATGCCCTCTGGATTAGGGTATAATAGTTACAAGGAGAGTTTGGACAAACTTGGATCATTTACTCTGGAATGCCAGAGGTCGAGGGGGAGACATAGAAAATAGGTGCAAGAGTAGGCCATTCGGCCCTGCACCGCCATTCAATATGATCATGGCTGATCATTCAACTCAGTATCCTGTACCTGCCTTCTCTCCATACCCCCTGATCCCTTTAGCCACAAGGGCCACATCTAACTCCCTCTTAAATATAGCCAACGAACTGGCCTCAACTACTTCTGTGGCAGAGAATTCCACAGACTCACCACTCTCTGTGTGAAAAAAGATTTCCTCATCTTGGTCCTAAAGGAATTCCCCCTTATCCTTAAACTGTGACCCCTTGTTCTGGACCTCCCCAACATCGGGAACAATCTTCCTGCATCTAGCCTGTCCAACCCCTTAAGAAGTGAAAGAAGTATAGAAAATTAGGAGAGGCATAGACGGGATACACAGTCTGAACCATTTTCCAAAAGGTGGAAGTGTCAAAGACTAGAGGGCCCTGCTGCAAGGTGAGAGGGGAAACGTTTGAAGGAGAGTTGTGAGGCAAGTTCTTTTTTTGCACAGAGGGCGGTGGATGCTTGGAAAGCACTGCCAGGAGAGGCAGATAATATCGCGACATTAAAGAGGCTTGTAGACAGACACACGATATGCGGGGAGTGGAGGGATTTGGATCATGTACAGGCAGATAGTTTATCTTGGCATTATGTACAACACAGACAATGTGGTCCGAAGGGCCTTTTGGATTGCTGTACAGTTCTATGTTTGTTGGTGCATTTATGGTGCATCTGAGCTGTGGGCTGGAGCCTCAGGCAAGCCGGAATGGATAAGGGCATTGGTGAAGCAAATTGGTCATGATGCCACTTCATCAGGTTTGCGGTCAACATTAGTGCCACTGGCTGTTTATTCCAGGTTTAGAGCACTGTGGCGCAGCTGGTCGAGCTGCTGCCTCACAGCGCCAGAGTCCCGGGTTCGATCCTGACCTCGGCTGCTGTCTATGTGGATCTTACACATTCTCCCCATGGGTTACCTCCCACATCCCAGAGATGTGTGGGTTTGTAGAAGAATTGGCCTCTGCAAATCACCCCCAGTGTGAAGGGAGTGGATGAGAAAGTGGGATAATATAGAACTGTCGTGAACGATGGTCAGTGTGGTCTTGGTGGGCTGAAGGGCCAGTTTCCACAATGCAACTCCAAAACTACACTCTCTTCCAGAATCAGGAGCCACAGTTCCAGAATAAGGGGTCAGCCGTTTAGAACGGAGATGAGGAAACACTTTTTCACACAGAGAGTTGTGACTCTGTGGAATTCTCTGCCTCAGAGGGCGGTGGAGGCTGGTTCTCTGGAAACTTTCAAGAGTGAGCTAGATGGGGCTCTTGAAGATAGCCGAGTCAGGGGACATGGGGCGAAGGCAGGAACGGGGTACTGATTGTGGATGATTAGCTATGATCACATTGAATGGCAGTGCTGGCTTGAAGGGCCTACGGCCAGTCCTGCACATATTGTCTATTGCCCATTTACTGTTCCCTAGTTTTAAACTTATTCATGTATTGTATCATTGATTATTGTATAAATGTGTGTTTTTGCATTAATGGGTCTGTTAACATGCAGCAAGTAAGTATTTAATTCTTCTGTTGCTGGTCCACTGGCAATTAGACCCTCGAAGCAAGGTATCATTAAAAGGAGGTCCCCATGGCCTCTTTCGCTGCAATTCCCATCTCCACCACCAAGGACAACTGATCCAAGGGGCCGCCACTTCCAACGCAACCAGGAAACCTGCTCCTCTCTGCTTAAACCTATGAAAAGGCTCTGAATGCTGTGCCTCTCAAAACTCCTCAAAATCTTTCATCGACACTGGATCCATACCTGGATCTCCCTCTGCCACCAACATCCTCCAGCACCAGAACTGTTGCAGTTCAAGACAGCGTTGCCATCAACGAGGGCAACAAATGCTGACCTTGCGAGAAACATCGTCAACCCAGAGAATAATTGATCAAACAATTGGAAAAAAACTGCACATAAAGTGCCTCAGCTTTCCCCACAGCTTTAATACCTGGAACCCTATCCTGGAATGATGTCTTGGCTTCGCTCGACAACTGACTCACAGATCAGCCACTGGTGAGTGATGAATTTTCCACCTCTCTGCTTGCCAGACTGTGATTTTTTTTTTCTGGGCATTAGGAGAAATGGAAGGAACATAATGAGCTGGAGAATTCCCAAGCGGAAAATCCCAACCCACACAATTGCCAGGAACTCAACGCTTGGGTTCCAAGAAAAACAATGGAGAGATGAGCAAGTCTATCCTGTGGCAGCCAGTGAGAGGCTGCTGGTCTTCATGGTCTCAAGGCGATGCATCATTCAGGAACATGGGCGGCACGGTGGCGCAGCGGTAGAGTTGCTGCCTTACAGCGCTGGAGTCCTAGGTTCAATCCCCACTATGGGTACGGAGTTTGTATGTTCTCTCTGTGACCATGTATGTTTTCTCAGAAATGATCGGTTTCCTCCCACACTCCAAAGAGTGCAGGTTAATTGGCTTGGTATAAGTGTAAATTGTCCTCAGTGTGTGTGTAGGATAGTGTTAATGTGCGGGGATCGCTGGTCGGTGCGGAATCGATGGGCCGAAGGGCCTGTTTCCGCACTGTATCTTTCTAAACTCTTAAATACCGCCATGGTATTCTGTGTGGTGACCCAGTTAAAAATGGCGAGGAAATTATCCGTTCTCCCTTCCTCTTTAAATTGTCCTTAACCTTGCACCAAACATTATTCCCTTTATCATGCATCTACACTGCGGACGGCTCAATTGCACTCATGTGTAGTCTTTCCACTGACTGTTCAGCACAACAACAGCTTTTTACTGTACCTCGGTACACGTGACAATAAACAAAACTAATCTTATTCCTTCTATCCAGAGATGCTGCCTGTCCCGCTGAGTTGCTCCAGCATTTTGTGTCTATCTTCGGTTTAAACCAGCACCTGTAGTTCCTTCACACACATTAAACTAATCTTGCATCTGATAGCTTAAATGAAATCTGTATCTTTTAAATCCTTTGGTGAGTTTGGGATTGGGGGGGGATGCAGGAACTGAACCTGTGAATGAGAGGCAAATACTGAGCTTGGAGGAGAGGGTCGCATTATTAATAGCTGGTGGCAACCAATCGGTGGAAGGGGAGGGATTCAGTGGCAGAATAATTAAAACTCAACCCAAATAGGCCAGACAGCCGCAACACACCCGACTCCTGGCCCAATATATGTGACTGGTTTTCGGCCCGACCTGACTGTTGCTGTCCATAGATCGATCTTAGAACAGTACAGCACAAAAACAGACCCTTCATGCCAGTCGACGCCAAGTTAAACTCATCTCTCCTGCCTGCACGTCACCTGTACCCTGCCATTCCCTGCGTATCCATGTGTCTATCTATACCACTACCATATCGACCTCCAACACCAGCCCTTGCAATGCATTCCAGGCACCCGACATTTTCTGCATTTTAAAAAAAACTTAAGGGCCTGTCCCACTGTATGAAGTAATTCAAGAGTTCTCCCGAGTTCTCCCCTGATTCGAGCTCGTGTAATGTACGTAGCGGGTACGTAGGGGCTCGTGGATGTCACGTATCGGCTCGTACAGGTAACGGTTGGTACTCGGGAAATCCGGTAAACTTGTGACACTGTGAAAAATGGCCACGAGTAAAAAAATACTTGTGATGAAAATTTGTTTTACTTTTTACTCGTACGAGCCCCTACATACATTACACGAGCTCGAATCAGGGGAGAACTCGGGAGAACTCTTGAATTACCTCGTACAGTGGGACAGGCCCATCACTCCACACATTTCCATTAAAATTTGCTCCTCTCACCTTAAACCCCATGACATTTCCACCCAGGGAAAAAAGGTTCTGAATGCAATGCCTGTCTTCACCCCTCATCATTTTATTTACTTCCATCTATATCAGTCTCTGACATCCAGAGAAATCAATCCAGGTTTTGTCCAAACTCTCCTTGTAGCTAATACCTTCCAAACCAGGCAACATTCTGGCAAACCTTCTTCTGCACCCTCTCCAAAGTTTCCACATCCTTCCTATCATGGGGCGACCAGAACTGCAAGCAATAGTCCAAAACAGGGTCTAATCCAAGTCCTCTATAGCTGCATCATGCCTGCCTGAGTCTTATCCTCAATGCCCTGACTGACAGAAGCAAGCCTACCACAGGCCTCATTTACCACTCTGCCTACTTTCGTTGCTACCTCCAGATATTAGAAGAATTGGGTGGAAAATGCGAGCTGGAGATCCCTTGCAGAAAATCCCACCCTTCATATCCCCAGGAACTCACAGCTTGGCATCCAAGCAAAACAATGGAGAAATGAGCCCTCTTACCAGAGGGACATTGTGGAAGTTGTACTTAATTTTGAATAACACAACGTTTTGTTTACACAAAGGTCAAATTTATGTAAAGTGTAAGCGTAGTGCGCTTATTTATAGAGAACCAAGTCACCCTGAAACATCCTGATCAGATTAGGCTCTCTGGAACGGTCAATGTGTCTTAATGAGCAGTTCCAAAAACAAACCAATCTTTGGCCCCTTATTTCCACGAGGCTTTTGTTCTTTGCCGAAGTGTCCCCCGACACACTTCTGGCTGACCATGAGCGACACACAGTGCTGGAAGAAAGAGCAGACCGCCTCATCAAACTTCCATTGTGTCTACTCTGGCACTTTCCTAGAAAAATGTATAACTAACGCCATTGTCTGGTTCTGTCACAGCTCGAGGCCCAGGCAACATTCTGGTGAAACAACTCGTTCTGGCTTTTACTCCAGTTGGCGTCGGACCAATATTTTGCACAAATGGAATCTCTCTTTACTCATACATTCTATGTCACCATTTATAAAGGTCCAAAAACTGTTGAATTTCTTGCTTTTTTTTTTTCTCTTGCCCCGAGAGGATTTTGTATTTGAACATCTACCCGGCTTCATTCCAAGTTTTGTTCACACTCTGTCTCATCGTATTGAATCTTGACTTTGACAGACAGCATGGAAACTGGCCCTTCTGCCCAGCAAGTCCACGCCGACCATCGACCGCTAGTTCACGCCAGTTCTACTTTCTCATCCACTTACACCGCAGGGGCAATTTATGGAGGCCAATTAAGCTACGAGCCCACACATCTTTGCCATATCGATGGGGAGAGGGCAGGAACGGGGTACTGATTGGGGATGATCAGCCATGATCACATTGAATCTGGCTCGAAGGGCCTACTCCTGCGCCTATTGTCTGTTGAAACTGTTGCACCTGGAGGAAATCCACGCGGTCGCAGAGAGAACGTGCAAACTCCACACCGTGAGCATCGGCGTCGGGATCAAACATGGATCTCTGGCTCTGTGAGGCAGCAGCTCTATCACCTGCACCAATGTGATGCCCCCCTGCTTCCTCCCAGGTTGCATTTATTGCCTGGACGTCTACGTTTTTGGATAATACTGTGTTCAACAATCTTAAGCTAGGTTTAGATTTATAGTCACTCGTTCCACGGTACAATCTTGCATGCCATCCAATCAAATCAGATAATACTGTACATAAATAACAACTTCTGCAGCAAAGTGCAGAATACTGTTACTCGGTCTAGTGGTGTTTCAGAGAACAAATCCAATGTCTGCATTGAGGTAGGTTTGGAAGATAGTGACCACACCCGAGCTAATGAGAGAGGACTGTTCAGAAATCTAATAGAGGGGAGGAAGCTGTTCCAGAGTCTGGTGGTGCGCACTTTCAAACTTTTGTATCTTCTAATCATCAATTTGGACAAGTTCAATCAGATGAGTTTAAATCCAACTAATTAACTAATTCTGGTAGCTGGACTCTGTTTACATATTCTGCCGTGCTCTAGCAAGTAAGAATTCCATTATTCCATCTGGGACACATGACAATAAAACACTCTCGACTCTTGAATTATTTGACAAAGTTCCGCATGGTAGGTCACCCAGGAAGGCTTGATTGCATGGGGTCCGGGGAGAGCGAGCTAACTGGATGGAGAACTGGCTTCATGGATGCAAGGCCTAGAAACATAGAAATTAGGTGCAGGAGTAGGCCATTTGGCCCTTCGAGCCTGCACCGCCATTCAATATGATCATGGCTGATCATCCAACTCAGTATCCCGTACCTGCCTTCTCTCCATACCTTCTGATCCCCTTAGCCACAAGGGCCACATCTAACTCCCTCTTAAATATAGCCAATGAACTGGCCTGTTCCTAGTGTTGTGCCTCAGGGATCGGTGCTGGGCCCATTGTTGTTTGTGCTTTATAACCAATCATTTGGACTACAAAGCACGATTAAGTTTGCAGGTAACACTAAAACTGGTGTTCTCCTAGACAGTTACCAAAAATCACAGCAGGATCTTGATCAGCAGAGCAAGTGGGCTGGGGAACGGTCGATGGAGTTTAATGGAGATGTGCGAGGAATTGCATTTTGGGAGGTTGAACCAGGGCAGGACCTTCACGGTGAATGGCAGGGCCCTGGGGAGTATTGTGGAACGCAGGGATCTCGGAGCGCAAGTATATAGTTTCTTGAAAGCGGTGTCACTGTTAGATAGGGTGGTCAAGGTGGGTGTGGGTACATAGCCCTGCAGCCGTCACGGTATCGAGTATCGAAGTTGAAATGTTACAGTACAGTTGTACACGATGTTGGCGAGGCCATGTTTGGCGTTTTGTGTTCAGGCCATCCTGCTATAGGAAGGATGTCGTTAAGCTGGATAGAGTGCAGAGATTTGAGGATGTTGCCAGCACTGAAGAGCCTGAGCTATAGGGAGAGGCTGAGCAGGCTAGGACCTTAATCCGCAGAGCGCAGGAGGCCGAGGTGTATAAAATCATGAGGGTAATAGATAGCGTGAATGCACTAAGAACCCACAACCTGGGATATAGACTTGAAGTGAGAGAGGAAAGATTTAATAGAAACCTAAGGAACCGCTTTTTCCAAACAGAGGGAGATGTGGGTATATGGAATGAGCTGCCAGAGGAAGTAGTTGAAGCAGATTCGATAACAGCATTTAAAATACATTTGAACAGCTAAATAGATATGAAAGGTTTAGGATAAATGCAAGCAAATAGGACAAGTGTAGAAGGGGCATATTAGTCAGCATGGGTGAGTTAGGCTGAAGGGAATGTTTCTGTGCATTGTAACTATGACTCCAGCATGATTTTGCTGAAATATTAACCGCTGCTTAAAGAGGACACGGCCAGCAGAACTGTATAATTAAGCTCGGAATTCAATGTTGCTCTGGAATTAGAATCAGCTGCCGCTCCCGCTCCATCCTCCCCAGATGTCTTATCATTCAGAAGAAGAAAAGCGCTGCTTTCTTCAGGACTGAGTGCAGCCTTAGTTATCCACAACAACCCCACAAAGGGAGCGACCATCTGACAGACATCACCACCCTCCACGCACCCGTCAGAGAGCAGGAATAAAGGGCGGGAAGTGTTCAGGAGGGAGGCTTTCCAGAGGCCTACGTTGAAAGGCCCACGGCACAGCTGTGCTGGGGGGGAAAAAAAGAGAGAGAGAGAGAGAGAGAGAGAGAGAGAGAGAGAGAGAGAGAGAGTGCGCTCAGTTCTCCCCGAAACTGGGAAGCACAAAAGGGCAGTGTCTGAACCCTGGAAAAGGCCTCTGTTGTGTGTCTCCGCAGTTAGTGTTGCTGCTGTGCTGGAAGTCGCACAGCTTTACTGTCAGAACTAAATGGGTACACTTTCATCAGTAACAATTTCACACCATTAACACATAATACCAGAGGTAATAGGAATAATGGCAGTAGTAATATTGCCATTAAGCCACACACGCCAGTCATACAAGGTATTAGCAAAGGGTTACACAAAAAGCTGGAGAAACTCAGCGGGTGCAGCAGCATCTAAGGAGCGAAGGAGATAGGCGACGTTTCGGGTCCAGACCCTTCTACAGACTCCTCCTTCGCTCCTTAGATGCTGCTGCACCCGCTGTGTTTCTCCAGCTTTTTGTGTAACTCTCGATTCTCCAGCATCTGCAGTTCCTTCTTTAACAACAAGGTATTAGCGAAGATGGACACAAAGTGTTGGAGTAACTCAGTGGGTCAGGCAGCATCTCTGGAGAAAAAGGAATAGGAGGTGTATCAGGACAAAGCATCTTTAACTTAGCCAACTATCCATAGTGCTTCACCCCGTAACCCCTGCTCATACGCTGAGAGAATGGAGCGGCTGGGCTTGTATACTCTGGAGTTTAGAAGGATGAGAGGGGATCTTATTGAAACATATAAGATTGTTAAGGGTTTGGACACGCTAGGGGCGGGTAACATGTTCCCGATGTTGGGGGAGTCCAGAACCAGGGGCCACAATTTACGAATAAGGGGTAAGCCATTTAGAATGGAAATGAGGAAACACTTTTTCCACACAGAGAGTTGTGAGTCTGTGGAATTCTCTGCCTCAGAGGGCAGTGGAGGCAGGTTCTCTGGATACTTTCAAGAGAGAGCTAGATAGGATTCTTAAAGATAGCGGAGTCAGGGGATATGGGGAGAAGGCAGGAACGGGGTACTGATTGGGGACAGTGAGCCATGATCACATTGAATGGCGGTGCTGGCTCGAAGCGGCGAATGGCCTACTCCTGCACCTATTTTCTAAGTGCTGTTTGTTGATTTTAGAGCCGTATAAAATCATGAGGGGATTAGATAGGGTGACTGCACAGAGTATTTATGCCTTGGGTAGGGGAATCAAGAACCAGAGGTCACAGGTTTAAGGCGAGAGTGGAAAGGTTTAAGAGGAACTTCAGGGCAACTTCCCCATCCGACTCCCCCCTCACAGAGTGTGGTGGGCAATATGGAACAGACTGCAAGAGGAAGTCGTTGAGACAAGTGCTACAACCACAATTTAAAAATATTTGGACAGGTAATGGGCAGGAGAGTTTCATAAGAAATGTGTAGGGAGGAACTGCAGATGCTGGTTTAAACCGTAGACACAAAAAGCTGGAGTAACTCATCTTCTAGTAACAGGCAGCATCTCTGGAGAGAAGGAATGGGTGACGTTTCGGGTAGAGACCCTTATTCAGACTGTAGAAGGGTCTCGACCTGAAACATCACCAATCCTCCTCTCCAGAGAAGCTGCCTGTCCCGCTGAGTTACTCCAGATTTTTGATTTTATCTGGAGGTTCATAGGGATATGGGCATAACAAACGTGGGTACGTGGGACTAGCATGGATGGGGCACTGAATACACATTGAATGGCGATGGGGCTGGCAGTGTGGGTGCTAACGTCCCTTGTGACTGTGATTAGCTCACAATGCACAGGCTTACATGCACCTTGCCCGCTGCACAAGTTAGTTCACATAACACACAAGAGGTATACTTGTAAAAGATTTAAAAATCATTGAGGGAGAAAAGGAACTGCAGGTTCTGAAATATTGAACAAAATACAAAGTGCTGGAGGAACTCAGAAGATCAGTCAGCACCCTGTGACAATAAAATATTCATTCATTCACCTGTCGAAGGAATGGACAGATGATATGTCAGGTTGGGATCCATGATAATACCACTCAGTCGACCGTCTGCCCCCTCGTGATGGAAACGGGTCAAAATAGAGGAGCAAGTATCAGAGATTCTTTGAGGCAAGGAAGGAAGTTGGTGGTAAAGTTGATGAAATCAATGAGTTCTGCATGGGTGCAGGAGGCAGCCCCAATGCAGTGTTTGAGGTCGAGGAGAAAGAGTTGGGGGATGGTGCCAGTGTACATTGGAACTAGGACCCTTCAATGTGTCCAGGAACATGCCAGGCACAGCACAGGCCCATGGCTACATATTAACTTGAGAACGGTGAGAACTGCGAAAAGAGAAGTAGTTGAGGGGGAGGACAAGTTCTGCCAGGTAGGGGAGAGTGTCGGGCGAGGGGAACTAGTTGGGTCTCTGTCCAAGGAACTACTGGAGGCCCGGGACTTTACTGGTTGGATTGGAGGTTGCAATGGGATCAGACATCCATAGACGTCAGGAGAAGGTTCCCGGCCAAAGAGGTCGCCTGTCCCTTCCCTGCACAGATGCTGCCTGACCCGCTGGATTCCTCCGGCACTGTGTTTTGCACAAGATCACGGAGGTTCTGTGCAGTGCGGCACAAGTTCTTTGGCAGGTTGAACACATTCCAATGTAATCCTCTTTAGATTTTCGTAATCACAACAGGCAGAAGCAGGAGCTTGCAGAACAGATGAACAGAAATATAACTGGTATTATAGAATGGGCGTCACGGTGGCACAGCGGTAGAGTTGCTGCCGCACAGCGCCAGAGACCCGGTTTAATCCTGTCTGCGGATTACGTGCTACCTGTACGTTCTCCCGGTGACCTGCGGGGGGTTTCTCTCGTTCTTCAAAGATATACAGGTCTGTAGGTTAATTGGCTTGGTATAAATTGTAAATTGTCCCTAGTGTGTATGATGGCGTTTGTGTGCGGGGATCGCTGGTCGGCGCGGACTCGGCGGGCCGAAGGGCCCGTTTCCGCGCTGCATCTCCGAGCGAAATGAAACTAACTTGGCTGGGATTAGCCAGGCCTAAGCCTCTGGGTCGGGTTACTGCACAGTTTACTTGGGACCAAGGTAAAGACTCCACATCTGTTTCAGTTTAAAATAGCTGGCACACTCAACATTTTCCTTTACCTCCCCTCTCCCAGTCCTCAAGCATCACACTAACTTGAAACCAAACTGCCTCGAAACTCCAGAATTATCTTCCACACACGTCAAGTTTCCCCTCTCTACTTTTTAACCTCCCTTGGATAGTCCCTTCAAAGTTGTCTCCTCCCTCCCTCCCCCATTTTCTTCTTGGTAAATATTTATGTCAGCCTTTCTGCGAATCGTGCTGGGATTTTTGTTTCCACGCTAAAGTGATTCAACGTTAGATTATTGGCACATCCACCAAGGTACAGTAAAATTCCTTTGCATACAATTCAGTAATAGACACAAGCACAATCATTCTCAAGTATAGAGTAGAAGAACAGTAGATGACACTGCACCAGCGCTAGTTACCAATGCTTAAACATTGCATACCACCTCGCTTTCTACTGAATGATCATTGACCTGAATATCATTTCGATTTCCCTCCCCTGAAGCTAATATGTCAAGTTCTTATCCCACATGTTATCTTTCACAGAGGTTTGAAATAACAGTTCTGGAAACAGACTCACGCCATCGCCCAATTTAAACTTGGAAACACTTCAGGCTGAATAATCACAGAAAAATGGACAGACGACGTTTCAGGTGGTGACCTTCCTTCAAACTACATGCGTGCGGCTTGATTACGTAGCATGATCTGATTTAATCGGATAGAACGCAAACAAACGTTTTTCACTGCACCTCGGTACATGTAACAATAATAAAGCAATAATGAGTTGCGAGCCAGAACCCCCGGGTTCGATCCCAATCGCCAATGCTGTCTGTGTGGAGTTTGCACGCTCTCCCTGTGGCTGCGTGGGTTTCCTCCCATGTCCCAAGGAGGTGAAGGTTTGTAGGGAGGGAGTATTGTGAAGGGTGTAGATGAGAAAGTGGGATAACATAGAACAGGTGCGAATGGCTCGAGTCAGCATGGACCCGCTGGGCCGAAGGGTCAGTTTCCATGGCAGCATGGGGTGCAGAAGCAGTCAATGGATGGAAATCTGGTCTGTGTGATGGTCTGGGCTACATCTACTGTATAAGTCTGCAATGCACGACTAGACCTCGTCATGAGAGGACCTCTCTGCTCGTGACATTTTGAGTCTCGACATCTTATTTTGAAAGTAGTCTTTTAGCCTCATTGCCGCTTGAACTGTGATGAGGAGACCCTGTGGGACACAGACAAGCAGAGTTAATGAGCTGCACATTGATATGGGTGGCACTGTGGTGCCGATGGTGGAGATGCTGTCTCAGAGACTAGGGTTTAATTCTCACCTTGGGTGCTGTCTGTGTGGAGTTTACACGTTCTCCCAAGTGGATTTAGGTTTATTATTGCCCGGGTACAGAGGTACAGTGAAAAGCTTTTTGTTTGGCATGCTTCCCAAATAGACAATATTATACATAAATATAATCAAATCAAACACATGTACAATAGGTGGAACAAAGGGAGAGATACAGAGTGCAGAATATGGTCCTCAGCATTGTAGTGTATCGGTTCCATTGACTAAGTCCAACATCTGCAACAGGGCAGAGGTGACTTTTCATCCACTCCACAGAAACTGATCCTGAATCTATAGAACATTGGAAAATGATCACCAATGCGTCCACGATTTCTAGAGTCACTTCCTCAAGTACCCTGGGGTGCAGACCATCGGGCCCTGGGGATTTATCAGCCCTCAGTCCCATCAGTCTACCCAACACCATTTCCTGCCTAATGTGAATTTCCACCGTGCCCGAGCTTATGGAAAGACCCTTCAGTAGCCTGATAAGAGAGGGGAAGCAGTTATTCCAAAGTCTGGTGGTGCGCACTTTTTGCCCGACAGGGGCCAGGACCATTTAGTGTTGTGTAATGAACCGGATTTGATAAAGGGAACTCAAGCTAAAGGAGCCATTAGGAGGTAGTGACCATAATATGATTAATTTTAATCTACGATTTGAGAGGGAGAAGGGAAAATCGGAAGTGTCAGTATTACAGTTGAGCAAAGAGGACTATGGAGGCATGAGGGAGGAGCTGGCTAAAGTTGACTGGAAAGAGACCCTAGCGGGGATGACAGTGGAACAACAATGGCAGGTATTTCTTGGAATAATACAGAAGGGGCAGGATCGGGTCATTCCAAAGAGGTAGAAAGATCCAAAGGGGAGTAAGAGGAGACAGAGGCTGACAAGGGAAGTCAAGGATAGTATAAAAATAAAAGAGACAAATATGAACTTTTTGAACAAATATGGTCTCCATTCACCGACTATTTGAAGGGGTAGCTGAGCTCAGCATTGTAACTCAATAAGTACCCAGTTGTAGGATTAGATGAAAAGATCTATTATGGGATTTGTATACACGTCTCTATAGATATTGTTATGTGAAATTGTTCCATTCATTGTTAAGATGTATAATTCAATTTTTTTAATTATATAATTGTTTGCTTGTTTTCTTTATTTTTATTTTTATTGTTTCGTTAATTTTTATTTCATTTTTAAAATTATTTTATTTATTTATTTTTTCTTATATAATCATAATTATTTAATCACCATCTCCATTGATTATTCTATCACTTCCTTACTATCTAAAAAAAAAGAAACTTATATAAATCATTTCGTAATATTTGTATAACTTTTGAACAAGTTAAATATGTATTTGAAAAACTGTTATATTGTTGGCAATATGCATTGCTTCTAATAAAAATATTTAAAAAAAAATAAAAAATAAATAAAAGAGAAGAAAAACGTAGCAAAGATGAGCAGGAAGCCAGAGGACTGGGAAACGTTTAAAGAGCAACAGAAGATAACTAAAAAGGCAATACGGGAAGAAAAGATGAGGTAGAAAGGTAAGCTAGCCAAGAATATAAAGGAAAATAGTAAAGCTTCTTTAGGTATGTGAAGAGGAAAAAATTAGATAAGCCAAATGTGGGTCCCTTGAAGACAGAAACAGGTGAATTTATTATAGGGAACAAGGAAATGGCAGACGAGTTGAACGGGTACTTTGGATCTGACTTCACTAAGGAGGACACAAACTATCTCCCAGATGTACTAGTGGCCAGAGGACCTAGGGTGACGGAGGAACTGAAGGAAATTCACATTAGGCAGGAAATGGTGTTGGGTAGACTGATGGGACTGAAGGCTGATAAATCCCCAGGGCCTGATGGTCTGCATCCCAGGGTACTTAAGGAAGTGGCTCTAGAAATTGTGGATGCATTGGTGATCATTTTCCAATGTTCTATAGATTCAGGATCAGTTTCTGTGGATTGGAGGCTAGCTAATGTTATCCCACTTTTTAAGAAAGGAGGGGGAGAGAAAACAGGGAATTATAAACCAGTTAGCCAGACATCGGTGGTGGGGAAGATGCTGGAGTCAATTATAAATGATAAAATAACGGCGCATTGGGATAGCAGCTACAGGATCCGTCCGAGTCAGCATGGGTTTACAAAGGGGAAATCATGCATGACTAATCTTCTGGAATTTTTTGAGGATGTAACTAGAAAAATGGACAAGGGAGACCCAGTGGATGTAGTGTACCTGGACTTTCCTAAAGCCTTTGATGAGGTCCCACATAGGAGGTTGGTGGGCAAAATTAGAGCACATGGTATTTGGGGTAGGGTACTGACATGGATAGAAAATTGGTTGGCAGACAAGAAACAAAGAGTAGGGATTAACGGGTCCCTTTCAGAATGGCAAGACTTGGTGCTGGGACCGCAGTTATTTACAATATACATTAATGATTTAGATGAAGGAATTAAAAGTCGCATTAGCAAATTTGCAGATGACACATAGCTGGGTGGCAGTGTGAACTGTGAGTAGGATGCAGGTTGACTTGGACAGGTTGGGTGAGTGGGCAGATGCATGGCAGATGCAGTTTAATGTGGATAAATGTGAGGTTATCCACTTTGGTGGCAGGAACAGGAAGGCAGATTATTATCTGAATGTGCCGTTAGGAAAAGCGGAAGGACAACAAGATCTGGGTGTTCATCAGTCACTGAGAGTAAGCATGCAGGTATAGCAGGCAATGATGAAAGCTAATGGAATGTAAAGCTTCATAACAAGAGGAGTTGATAATAGGAGCAAATAGATCCTTCTGCAGTTTTACAGGGGCACTAGTGAGATCACACCTGGAGTATTGTGTACAATTTTGGTTTCCAAATTTGAGGAAGGACATTCTTGCTATTGAGGGAGTGCAGCGTAGGTTCACGAGATTGATCCCTGGGATGGCGGGACTGTCGTATGAGGAAAGATTGTTAAGGGTTTGGACTCGCTAGAGGCAAGAAACATGTTCCCGATGTTGGGAGAGTCCAAAACCAGGGGCCACAGTTTAAGAATAAGGGGCAAGCCATTTAGAACGGAGACGAGGAAACACTTTTTTTCACAGAGAGTTGCGAGTCTGTTGAATTCTCTGCCTCAGAGGGCAGTGGAGGCCGGTTCTCTGGATACTTTCAAGAGAGAGCTAGATAGGGATCTTCAAGATAGCGGATTCAGGGGATATGGGGAGAAGGCAGGAACGGGGTACTGATTGGGGATGATCAGCCATGATCACATTGAATGACGGTGCTGGCTCGAAGGGCCAAATGGCCTACTCCTGCACCTATTGTCTATTGCCTAAGGAGGAGGAATGACTGGGATGGGACAAGTGCTTGATTATATTGATTAGGATTCCTTTGGCTGTTCCAGTTTCTTCCCACATCATAAAAAGATGCATGTTGGTAGATGTGAGTAGCAGAATCTGGGTGGAGTTGATGAAAGTGTGGAGAGAATTTTGAAATGGGATTAGCACATGTGTCTTGTTGATTGGTGGTGCAGACTTGGTGAGCTGAATGGCCTGTTTGGATTGATGTGAAATAAAAACCCAGCATGAAATAAGCCCTTCCACCCATCGAGTCCACACCAATCATTGACCACACCAGTTCTCTGTTATCCCATTTCCCCCATCCACTCGACACACGTTCGGGGCAATTTACAGAGGCCAATTATCCTACAAGCCCGCATGTCTTCGGGATGTGGGGGGGACTCCATGTGGTCACAGGGTGAACGTGCAAACTCCACGCGGACAAGGTCAGGATTGAACCGGGGTCAATCTGGCTCCAAGGCAGCAGCTCTGCCAGTTGCACCACTCGATGTGCCTGCTTTCTGTGCCGTCTCTCTATGACTCTATGCAAGGAGTGGGGAAGCCACCAGTCGTTCAACAGCTCCTTACCTGTCGTAGAGTTGATCAGCTGAAGAACGAGGGGTCTCCTGGTGACGATGCCAGATCCACGAGGAAGGAAGTCCCTGCAATGAAGAGCAGGACACTGGTGAACATTGTTTCACACACAGAAGCAGCGGCGGCAGCTCAAACGTGCCACACAGTTTCAGTTTAATTTATTTTTTATTGTCACGTGTAATGAGGTTTTGGCGAAAAGCTTTTGTGGCGGGCTAACCAGTCACTGGACATAGGCCTTAGGATTGTTAGCCAACAAGGAGGAGGCAGGGCTTTTAAAGGACCAGGTGGCTGGCTTTGTATTCCACATAGAATTTAGCAAAAATACAAGACGAATTTTAAAAGAATGCTGCAGAGGTTGAAAATCCGAAATTAAACAAAAAAAATTGCTGGAAATGCTCAGTGGGTCAGTCAGCATCTGGGGAAAGTGAAACAGAGTTAACATCAGCTCTGAACAAACATTCTTGGACTTAAAATGATTGCAGTTTCATCTTATGTGCAGCACCCGGGGCACCGTGCATCACTACGCCACCACGTCTTACCACGCGCCGTGCGTGCGTAATGCACGGCATGCGCGTGTCACATGCACGTCACGACACGTGCGTGATGCTTAAATGATGTTGCATCGTGTCGTGCAAATGATGTGCAAATAACGCACAAGAGGGACAGGCCCTTTACAGCGCTTGCAGCACCCGAGACCCGGGTTCGATCCTGACTACGGGTGCTGTCTGTACGGAGTTTGTATGTTCTCCCCGTGACCCGTGTCGGTTTTTTCCGAGATCTCCGATTTCCTTCCACACTCCAAAGACGTACAGGTATGTAGTTAAATCGGCTTGGTAAATGTAAAATTTGTCCCAAGTGAGTGTGTGGATAGTGTTAATATGCAGGGATCACTGGTCGGTGGGGACCTGGTGAGCCGAAGGGCCTGTTTCCGAGCTGTATCTCTTAACTAAATCTTCTCTCCCCCTCATCCCACTTCCCTGTTGTTAATGTGCCCCCTTCCTCCATCCATGTCTCCTCTTTCTTCCTCTCTCCTCCCCCCCAGCCATGTCTTCCTCCCTCTTTCTCTCCCCACACCCTGCCTGCCTGTCTCTCTCCCTTTATCTCCCTCCCTCCAAACACTCCAGGATCTGTGTTTCCCCCTCTCTGCTTTGGTGAAGAGCGAGGCAGTGGGCCGGGGTTTAGATATGGAGTGAGAGAGTAGATCAGGCTGGGCTGATGCCAGCACTTGAAGCCTGTATCCCAGCACTTGACTCGTGGCACCACCACCATTTTAATCCATTCACGAATAAGATCTTCACATCCGGCTGGAACTGCATCTTGTTCTGTTTTTGTTATATATCAAATTCTCCTTTCAAGCCCATTATTGAATAGATTTCCTTTCAGCCTCAGATCCCAAAAGTAAATCCATCACTTATCTCCCCACATGATCCTGCACCTACAATCCCAAACCTGTTGGCGTGGACCACTGGGTCATCTTACCGCCTTGTCCCAGTGCCTCAGTATGTTGAAGATCTGTCAAATTTATATAAAGATTGAGAATGATTTAGTAACAACTGGTCCTTGAATCATCCTTCACACATCCAAAGCTAACGACATGACTTCTCCATCCCTTCACCTGTGGAACAGCCATCCCAAACATGTTTACAGGGTGCAGTGTGTTTGGGCCTTCATGGTCAGATCACGATTCCTGCACTTACAACTGAGACTTGAAAATGGCACCAAACTGGCGACCCTTTATGCCAGGGGTCGGCAACCTTGTCCTGCATAGGGGCCGGGACGCATGTCTGTGAGCGGATGGCGGGCCACATCTATCACGTGTACACGTGGATGCCGCCTCATCCCGCCCCGGATGGCAGGCATCAAATCACGTGTTCACAGAAGGTAGACAAAAATGCTGGAGAAACTCAGCGGTTGAGGCAGCCTCATGCAATCCTTGCATGTCTCACCCGCTGAGTTTCTCCAGCATTTTTGCCTACCTTCGATTTTTCCAGCATCTTCACAGAAGGTGCGTGGACGTGCCAGCAGCTTTGCACCGGATGCAGTACAGCCAGAGCTCGGCCGTGCTCGGCGGGCCGGATGAATACAGGTTACGGGCTCGCAGGTCAGCGCAGACTCGGTGGGCCGAAGGGCCCGTTTCCGCGCTGTATCTCTAAACTGAAAAACTAAACAAAAAAAACAAAGCTCTTCACTGTATCTCGGTACACATGACAAGAATAAACCACAATCTCCACAAAAATACCAGATACTGTACAGGCAACAAGAATGTGAGAGTGAATGTAATTTTAGAATATTGCAAGGAAGTGCAGCAAATCCAGGGACAGGCACATGTGTTTTCCATTAGCTTAGCATGATTAATAAACCTACGTGTCACATTGGAGGTGCCAGTGCACCGTACTATCATATAAAAATATCACTGCCTTCGATAAACCGACTCAGTCTTGTACTTTCCCAGTCTACCTTGGTGGCCAACACCAAGCCTTCGCAGTTAGCTATATTCAGATTCAAGGACCAGTTGTTACTAAATCATTCTCAATCTTTATATAACATTCTGTCATCATCTAATTAATGTTTCTTAAAGGCTTTAACGGCCAGATCATCAATTAACCTTTTTCATGACACATCTCATACAATATGGATCGAAAATAACTCCCTGTGGTTCTTCATCATATGCTGACCTAGAAAATCTTCCACCAAGAATATATCCTCTTCATTGCAGCTTTCATTTACTTTGTCCATCTTTATATAGATTCAAGCCCAGGTGTATTATGCGGGTTACAAGTATCCCATCTCTCTCAACATACGTCATGTCCTTCATGATAGACATTCCCAATATACAACACGTTATTTCAGCCCCATACAGTGTACGACTGCCACCATTGTTTTGCATCATTCATAGTTTAGTAGCTTCACTCAGACTGAGGACTTGATTTAATATTCTGTCCCTCGACCATTTTCACATAATTGTTGCCATGAGAACTATCCCACCTCCTTTTCACACGATTGTGAGTTAAAAGGAGTAGAATTAGGCCATTCGGCCCATCGGGTCTACTCCGCCATTCAATCATGGCTGATCTCTGCCTCCTAATCACATTTTCCTGCATTCTCCCCGTAACCCTCGACACCGTTCTAATCAAGAATTTTGTCTATCTCTGCTTTAAAAATATCCAGTGACTTGGCCTCCTACAACCCTCTGTGGCACAGATTAACTACCCTCTGACTAAAGAAGTTCCTCCTCACCCCCTTTCTAAAAGAGCGCCCTTTAATTCTGAAGCTACGACCCGAAATATTTCATTTCCATCTTTGGCCGTTTTGCAATGACAGTGCATCACCACAACGGCTATTAGATGACATTCATTAATTTATGAACATGTCATTTATTCAGCGACTGCTGCAAATGCTGCATCTGTTCAGAGCATGTCGTCAGCTTCTCTTTGCACCATATTTTCCCAGTTTCTGCATCCAACTGCAGGTATAATCCTGCCCTTCGCATTCCACTGGACTAGGTTCCAGCCCAGCAGTATGAACAATTTATTGTACAATATTACGTAATACCCACGACCCTCCCTTTTTCCCCTCCCCCCCCCCCCCCCATGCCAGTGGGCTCCCATTTCTCCCACCCCCTCAATCACCCTGCTCCTTTCCCCTTCTACACAAGATCATCCCCCATCCCGAGCCCCACACTTCCCTTTGATTTCCGCTATCCGCTGCTCCCAGTCTCCCTCCTCCCACATCCCTCCCTCTAGCTGTACATTTCGCTCCTCCTCTCTCCAAACCAGACACCCACTTGGTCCCCGCTTTCATCTCCAGCCTGTGTCACTCATTCCACCCACCTGCCAATAACTGCACCTCACCTGTATCCATCCATCACCTGCCAGGCTTTGTCCCACCCATCACTTTACCAGCTTTCTCCCCCCCCCCCCCCCTCACTCCAATCAGTAGGGTCCCAGCACAGAATATTGCCTGTCCATTCCTTCCCCACGGATGCTGCCTGACCTTCTGAACTCATCCAGCACTTTGTGTTTGACTCAAGGATCCAGCATCTGCAGTTCCTTGTGTCTGCAGGAATATATTCTTATATATCTGTTGGCACTGCCTTCTGGCAGACCCAAGTGATCTGTTGCCCAAGATAGATACAAAATGCTGGACTAACTTGGCGGGACAGGCAGCATCTCCGGAGAGAAGGAATGGATGACGTTTTCGGGTCGAGACCCTCCTTCAGAATCTGTTGCCCATTTAGTAACCCTGCACTATCAGATTCTCATTTAAGGCCCCGTCCCACTTTCACGACCTAATTCACGACAATTTTACTCATGGACATTGTTCATCATGTTGAAAAAATGCCCCGACCTACTTGACTGTACCTCGAGTACCTACGACTAGCATCACGGCCTCCTACGACCAATCTACGACCTCGTGACGACCATGCTGCGAGTACGAGTCAAGGGCAAACTCGGCAGAGGTCGTGAAAGTGGGACAGGCCCTTAACTCTCAACATTTCCATCCAACTGAACACCCCCATCCCTATTGCACAAATTATTCCCATTTTTAGCTTCAAAACCTGTCACTTCTACAGGAGAGGCAAAGAAAGGTGTTTGCACAAGGAAATTCCCACAATCATGCGTGAATATTAAGGGTTACACAAAAACTGGAGAAACTCAGCTGGTGCAGCAGCACCTCAGGAGCGAAGGAGATAGGCGACATTTCGTGTCGAGACGCATTAACCTGTAGCCATTTCAAGCCCCAACCCACGGACAAAGAAGTCAACCACGCCATTCAGTCCAACTCGGGAAGTCCAGCGAACATCGACTTCACGAGTCCAAACTAGTTTTAGCTGAAAATTTAAATATTCCCCCATTCACCAAGATTTGCCGTTTTTGCAATGCAGGGATTTGGGAAGCCGCAGTAACTTCAAAACACATCTGGTGGCGCTGCTGAGCCATTTAGACTATTTCTGGCTTCAAGTGACAATCCATGACTGCACCTTGTGTCTGCTTCCTGGATGCTCAAGCCTTTTCCAGGATGATTTTTGAATAACCAAAACATACAAAATAAAATCATAAAGTGCCCAACCCCAAAACATCATCAACCCATTCCCTCCCCAGATGCTGCCCGACTTGCCGAGTTCTTCCAGCACTTTGAGTTTTGCTCACGGTTCCAGCATCTGCAGTTCCTAGCGTCTCAATATTGATAATGACTCCAGCTTCAAGCAACTACGAGCAGGAATAACAGCAAGAATAGGCAGGAGTGTTTATTGGACATTCCTTTTAAGTGCACCAATTTTCCAACTATTAACTTCCAATGAGAGATTTTCCAACCAAGAGAGAAAATATGATGAATGTGGTGACTGAGCCGGCCTCAAACATTTTGATTTGGATCCCCATATTAACAATGCTGACTCTAGAATGATTTGCCGTCTGCGTCTCAATGCAGACTTCATCCCACATTTAGCACAGAATCTTTCCAACTAATTGCTTGTTCAAAACCAGTTTGTACAAAATGACTGAACACTCACAAATAGATTCCAATGGTAAACCTAAAACATCACCATCCAGACATCTCCTGATAAAGATTGCAGTCAGAATTCGAAAGTTGTCTTGTATAGTTGGCATCATCATCATCGCCCAGCACCTCAGTCACCCTGCAGGAGAGGAGGCCAGCATTGAAGCTCCGGATATTCCTCATTGAGGGATAGATAATACTTGGGTGGCAAGGATGCTCTTCTCCACTTCCTTAAAAGATTGACGAGGTTCAATACTCAAGCTTCTACAGGTTTATGGTTAAGAGCACATTGACGGTTACATCATGACCTGGTTTGGCAAATGCAATGCCCAGGACCAAAGGAGTTGACAAAAAGTGATCAACACTGCCCGGTCCATCACAGGTACTGACCTCCCCACCCTTGAAGGGCCCGAGAGGAGACCGTGTGAAGCAGCCAGCATCAAAATGCCCACACCACCCTGGCCATGCTCTCATTTCACCCCTTCTTCTTCTTCCGTGTGGCGTGCACAGCCTAAAGTTCTTGGACAACTTGTTCTATTTGATCTTCCGTTTGTGCACGTCGAGTTGATTGCATTAGTCGAAACAGGGCGGACCACGTGAAGGTTGCAATCTTCCACCCCATTTCACCCCTGCCATCGGTACGGTGGTACAGGAGCCCGAAAACCGTGACCACCAAGTTCAAGAACAGCTTCTTCCCGAGAAAGGTCAAGCTCTTGAAACCTACGAAGCATTAACTAAACTATAACCCGTCTTGGTTGCACCAAGGACTACGCATATTTTTTAGCAATACTATTAGGGTTATTAGAAACATAGAAAGCAGGTGCAGGAGTAGGCCATTTGGCCCTTCGAGCCAGTACCGCCATTCAATACGATTATGGCTGATCATCCAAAATCAGTACCCCGTTCCTGCTTTCTCCCCATATCCCTTGATTCCGTTAGCGCTAAGAGCTATATCCAACTCTCTCCTGAAAACATCCAATGAATTGGCCTCCACTGCCTTCTGTGTCAAAGAATGCCACATATGCACAACTCTCTAGGCAAAATTTTTTTTTCGTGGTCTCAGTCCTAAATGGCCTTCTAAACACAAAATTATTAATTTATTGATTATTTTTGTTTGTTATATATTATCAATGAGTATTGCCATTATAGGCCGCAAGCAAGCATGTCACTGTTCCAATGCACAACTGCTTCAACAAGTCTGGATGGAGAGATGTGCCTTCTCTGTAACTAACACAATCCTCAAATAAAGCACTCTGAGGGACTGGGCTAGTTCGGGGACACAAGGTATAGCGCATATGTTGAAATATTAAGTAAAACGCAAGGTGCTGGAGGAACTGGGGAAAGTGCTCGAGTCTGAATGAGTCCCGACCCAGAATATCATCTGTCCATTCGCTCCACAGAGCCACCAAGTTCCTCCAGCATTTTTTCCTTTGCTAATTCAGGGATGGTTTTGCTTGGTTCAGGGACCAGAAGCGCTTATCAAGTTTGGACTGAAATAATGAGCAGTGGCAACAGTATGCAGTAATGGGCAAAACAAATAAATCAGGACAAACTACTGCAGATCCTGAACTAAGCCACACAGCGTTGAAAATACAGGTATACTTCGCATAGCGCCATATATCACTCTATCTGGAGCCTTATTTTTTCCAGTCTTTTCCTTGGCTTTAATGAATGCTGGAGGCTTAAAAATTTGCTGGGGGGGGGGGGGGGGGACATATCTATGATGAATTACTGTGCTCAGTAGACCAAGGAGCGTCTGTGGAGTGAGAAACACAGCGTAAAGGTGTGACCTAATAAAAGTGTACAAATTTATGGGATGGATACAGAGGGTAGACAGTCAGAATCTCCTCCCTCCCCCCCCCCACAACCCAGGGTGGAAACGTCATGGGCTGGAGGGCATAGGTTTCACATGAGAAGTTTCAATGCGATGTGTAGGGCAGGTTTGCAGGGTGATGGGTATCTGGAACACACTGGCAGGACGGCTGGTGGAGGCAGATATGATAGGGACATTTGGAAGGCTTTTAGAAAACACATGGTCTGCCCATAAGGAGCAATATGGATCACATACACACATAGGAGATTAGTTGAACGTAGCAACATGTTCCACACAGACATTGTGAGTCAAGGGGCCTGTCCCTGTGCTGTCTATGTGTCTGTATTGAATTAAAACACACGCAAGGCTTCCAAAATGGGAGATGTTTGCTGTAAACAGAATCTGACTTGTAGAACCCTGGCGAGCATCGGTCAGTGGAGCTCAGACTCACACCAAGAGCCCACATAGACCGGAGCCACTGACAGCGTGAATCTGAACAAGCTGGAGAGGGTGCATTGGAGAAGGAATGTTCACACAAGGCACCAACCTGCATGGGGGCTTCTCCCTGCCAGAGTGGGAGAGGGGTGGGGAACATTAATAACATTCAAATCGCATCAACGTTTGCAGGGTTCTTCATGACAGACTAAAACTGACAAGCAGAGGAGATGCTCAAGGGCAAGTTGCCTGCAGCAAAAGGAACTGTTTAAGACGGGAATCTTGGACGCTCTGCACCAGAAAATGACTGAAACAGAAATTAAACAATGCTGGAAACACTCGGCACGTCAGACAGCATCTGTGAAGAGAGGAACCAGGCGACCGTATCGAGACCATGACCCTTTGTCAGATCTTGGCCCACAACTCAAAAGGCAAGTGTCCGGCGCTTTATACTAGGATATGGAAGAGTCTTCAGCCTGAGAAGTCGGTTTGGAAGGAAGACCCTGGCTACTTCCATGATGTTTCTTGTCTCTCTGGACACTTTAGTGGAAGCCAGGGTCTTCCTTCCAAACCTAATTCCCAGGCTGGAGACTCTTCCATATCCTAGTCAAACTGTGGACTCTGGAGACAGGCAGTGTCATGTCCACAGTGGGGTAGGCGAAGAAGGTGGAGATGCACAAAACAAGTGACCTCGGGAACTCCAAGCTCGCCAGGATATTGACCACAGGGCAACACCATCTACTGGGGGGGGGGGGGGGGGGACTGGGGAAAGGGCAGCACACAGAGGGGGGAACAACATTTAATTTGCCACCTCATGGCCCCTGCACCTTTTTAACCTGTATTTTCCCTGCAGCTGCGTAACATTATATTCTGTGCTTCATATCCTTTGTCTTTTTGCACAACCCCTTTTACTTGTGTAGGATTCAATTGGTATGATTTACTCAGATAGCATTGAAAACAAAGCCTTTCATTGTATCGCCATGCACGTGACAACTGTCAGTTACCACCTGACAGAGAGCAGAGTGTAACTTCGGAAAGAAAATGCAGCATTTTCCATGTCAAGAATAGGAACAAGAATGAAGTTCTGATCCAAGTGATCAATGCAAGAGTCTTGCTGTTTAAGAAGGAACTGCAGATGCTGGAAAAATCGAAGGTGGACAAAACTGCTGGAGGAACTCACTGGGTGAGGCAGCATCTATGATGTGAAGGAAATAGGCAACATTTCGGGTCGAGACTCTTCTTCAGATTTGCTCGCAATTTATTCAATAGCTTGTGCTCTACAAGAAAGATCTGCACATTCTGATTGGGACTCAATAACCTCGCAACAGCAGGTTTAAAAAAAACAAATTGAATCAGCTGCTTCCTTGACAAAGTGATGGGCAACAGGATGTGACTGGTCGACTTGGCTTTGTACATCCTGTTTACAAATGACCTTCCAGAGTAACCTGCCAGAATGGTGCCGGGAGCCCCAGTTCTGTCTCGGGTTAATATCCGAGCGAGAATTAGAACAACCAAAGGGTGTGATCGTGCCGTTGAGATGGAAGGTGGTGCTTGTCCATAAGTGGGACGTAACTGGGTCCACATACAAGTCAACATTGGGATGTGGACATCACTAACAATGCCATCACTGGTTCTCCGTGTCCACACACCACAGATATGAGGAGCCAGTTGGGGGTTAACCACATTGCTGGATCAACAGTTGCAAAACAAACAGTCCCAAGTTTTAAGGCAATGGAAATAGTGAACCAGGTGGGATTTAACGACAATCCACTCATTCAATGGTTGCCGTGAATGAACCCACCTTATTTTTTAATTTATACAAGGGTTTGAATTTTTTAATTCCCAGCTGCAGGAATGGAATCTGAACTCTTGTCTTATAATTAATGGGCCTAAACATTGGAAAGGTGCTGCCCGAAGTGTCACCTGTCTATTCCCTCCATAGATGCTGCCTGATCTGCCGAGTTACTCCAGCACTGTGTTTCGTTCCAGATTCCAGCATCTAGTCTCCAAAACATTGGTTGCTGGTCCAGTAACCACCACGGTTTGATGAGGCCACAGGGAAATGCAGATGGTGAAATCTTGAGCAATGCTCCCTGCTGGTGGTACTCAGCAGGTCAGGCAGCATGCATAGAGGGGATGGACAGGCGATGTTTCGGGTCAGGATCCTTCATCAGACCGATTGTGGTAGGTGGGGAGAAAGTTGACAAAGAGCTAGCAGAGCTTGTGATGGAAGCAGATTTGATAGGGGCGTGCTGAAGGGTGTTAGGTGGGCACATGTGTTAAAGAAGGAACTGCAGATGCTGGAGAATCGAGGGTACACAAAAGGCTGGAGAAACTCAGCGGGTGCAGCAGCATCTAAGGAGCGAAGGAGATAGGCAACGATTCGGGCAGAAACCCTTCTTCAGACTGGCTAGGGATCAGGGAAACAAGAGATATAGATGGTGATGTGGAGAGATAAAGAACGATGAATGAAAGAACAATGCAAAAAAGTATTGATGATAAGGGAAACAGGCCATTGTAAACTGTTTGTAGTGTGAAAATGAGAAGCTAGTGCGACTTGGGTGGGGGGGGGGGGGGGGGATAGAGAGAGCGGGAATGCCAGGGCCCGAGGGCTGAGGGAGAGGTGGGAAGGGTTAACAGAATTGAGAAAATTCAATGTTTAAGCCCAGAGGATGCAGACTCCCCAAGCGGAATATGAGGTGCTGTTCCTCCAACTTGCGGTGTTGCTCACTCTGGCCGTGGAGGAGGCCCAGGACCGAGAGGTCGGATACGGAATGGGAGGGGGAGTTGAAGTGCTGAGCCACCGGGTGGTCGGGTTGGTTATTGCGGACCGAGCGGAGGTGTTCGGCGAAACGATCGCCCAGCCTCCGCTTGGTCTCACCGATATAGATCAGCTGGCATTTGGAGCAACGGACGCTCCTTAGATGCTGCTGCACCCGCTGAGTTTCTCCAGCCTTTTGTGGACCCTAGGTGGGCACATGGATGGATTGCATGCGGACAGAGATTAGTTTAACTTGGCATCATGTTCTGCGCTGACATTGGCGGCCAAAGGGCCTGTTGGTCTGCAGTGCTGTCCCACGAAGACTAGTGTTCTTTGCCAAATAACTACCCTAGCAATGGAAAATAATTTTCTCCCCAAACATAAAAATAAAACTTTAGTTTAGTCTAGAGACACAGCGCAGAACCAGGCCGTTTGGCCCATCGAGTCTGTGCCGACCAGCGATCCCCATACACTAACTCTATCCTACACATTAGGGACAATTTACAATTTAACAAAGCCAACTAACCTACACACCTGTACGTCTTTGGAGTGTGGGAGGAAACCGTAGCACCTGGGAGAAATCCCACAGGGACAAGGTCACGGGGAGAACGTACAAACTCCAAACAGACAGCACTCACAGTCAGAATCGAACCCGGGTCTGTGGCGCTGTAAGGCAGCAACTCTACCACCATGCTGCCATTTCTCAAAAGGCAATTTGCCCAGTTATATGAATAAACAAAATAAAATTGATCATCATTTAGAAAGCAGTTGCCCTGTCTAGTGCATCGCTACGTTTGACGCAGCAAATCTTTCTCAGACCCAGTGGGGCTGGGGACCTTGCTTGTGCTGGGGCTGCCAAGACAAGACAAGGCAAGTGAACACAACCAGTCTCCAAGTCACACCCGCCACCTTCACCCCATCAGCAAGTCAAGAGCGTCACACGTACTGACACGAACAATGAAAGTCTTACTCGCAGCTGCTTAATAGATCCATAAACACAAATGAATAATAGAAGTTACTAATGCCAACACCAAGTCATTAGTAATAATATCTTTTATTGTCATTACACAAGTGCAACGAGATTTGGTTTGCAACTTCCATCCGCTGTCATAACTTAAACGACTAATAAAATTTAGGTATAGATACCCTGAGAACAAGGTTTGTGAAAAGAACATTAGAACAGTAAAAGTCAAAATCAAAACAGACTAAAGTGCAGATGTGTCTGTACGACGTGACCATCCGAGGGAGACAGTCCATGGGGATGGGGGGGGGTACTCAGCAGGGCCGGTTCAGAGCCGCTATAGCTCTGGGAATTAAGCTGTTCCTGAGTCTGGAGGTGCGGGCATGGAAGGCCTTGTAGCGTCTGCCGGAAGGGATTAGTTCGAACAGTCCATTCCAAGGGTGAGAGGGGTCTTTATGGATGCTGATGGCCTTCCTGAAGCACCGTGTGTGGTAGATGCCCTCCAAGGCTGGTAGCGGTGTCCCAATAATCTGTTGCGCTCTGTGGACGACGCGCTGAAGAGCTCTCCTCTCCGCCTCCGTGCAGCTGAGATACCACACAGAGATGCCATACGTTAGTATGCTCTCTGTGGTGCAGCGGTAGAAGGTCGTCAGCAGCTGTTGGGGCAGACCAGCCCGTTTCAATGTTCTCAGGAAGAACAGTCGTTGCTGTGCCTTTTTGACCAGTGCAGCGGTGTTGGTGGACCATGTGCGGTCCTCTGAGAAGTGAGTGCCCAGAAACTTAAAGCTGGACACTCTCTCTATACTGTCCCCGTAGATGGAGATTGGGGCGTATTCCCCATTCTGTGACCTCCTGAAGTCGATAATCAGCTCCTTGGTCTTGGAGGTGTTTAGCGGCAACTTGTTCCGTGAGCACCAGTCCGCCAGGTTCTGCACCTCCGCTCTATAGTTTGTTTCATCCCCGTCGGTGATCAGCCCGATCACCGTTGTGTCGTCTGCAAACTTGACAATGGTGTTGTTGTCAAATGCAGGGACACAGTCGTGGGTGAAGAGGGAGTAGAGCATGGGGCTCAGTACACAGCCCTGTGGTGTGCCAGTGCTCAGGGTGATAGTGGAGGACAGGTGCGGCCCCAGTCTCACTGCCTGCGATCGCTCAGTCAGAAAATTCAGGATCCAATCGCATATTGGTGAGCTGAGGCCTAGCTGGTGGAGTTTGGTGGTGAGCTTGGTGGGGATGACCGTATTGAAGGCAGAGCTATAGTCAATGAAGAGCATCCTCACGTAGGTGCCCTGTCTTTCCAGGTGTGTCAGGACAGTGCAAAGAGCCACAGAGATGGCATCCTCTGTGGATCTATTTGCCCTGTATGCAAATTGATGAGAGTCCAATGATGCAGGGATGCTGGATTTGATGTGGGAGAGGACCAGCCTTTCAAAGCACTTCATTGGTATTGGAGTTGGGGCAACCGGGCGGTAGTCATTCAGGTTGGTGACTTTAGACTTTTTCGACACCGGCACTTTTGGTAGCCGTCATCAGGCACTTGGGGACCGTTGCCAGAGATAGAGACAGGTTAAAGATCCTCGTAAATACCTCTGCCAGCTGTACAGCACAGTTAGTGTTGTAGTTACCATAGTGCAAAAAAAAAACTGAAACCCATAGTGCAACCAAAGACCCAGTCCAATGAAGCTCATAGTTGCCGAGGTTAGTGTGGTGCAGTGTTCAAGAAACTTATGGTTGACGGGAAGAAGCCGTTCTTGAACCTGGTGGTCACAGCATTCAGGCTCCTGTACATTCCTCCCCCCAAAGGTAGCAGCGAGATGAGAGCTGGCCAAGGTAGTATGTTCAATAGAAAATAAGAAAATAGAAAAGAATGGTGGATCAATTCCACAGCTTCACTGCAGGAGAATATTTTAAAGTGCTTCATCGATTGGCAATTTCTCTAGGAAAACCAGAGGACGGACACACACTGTTCCAGTTTTTTTTTGCGATACACATCTCCATCAGCTGCCATGTTTTATTCACCCGCACAGGACTAATGGGATTAAAGGATTGAAACCATTCCGTCGGTGTGGCTGATCTTTCAGTAACACAAGCAGCACACTGCGGTTCACAATGCATTACAGTTGAGCAGTTGCAACATTCACTCGCTCATCCACACTTGGCCTATTGTGTTCAGTTTTGGTCACTAACCTGTCTGAGGGGTGATCTCACAGAGGTGTACAAAATCATGAGGAGGACAGATAGGGTGAATGCACAGTATTTTACCCAGAGTAAGGGGTGGGGAAGGGGAGGAGGAGGGGGGGGGGGGGGGGGGGGAGAAATTAACGAGTCTAGAGAGCTTTATTGTCATGTGTCCCAGATAGGACAATTAAATTCTTGCTTGCTGCAGCACAACAGAATATTGTAAGCATAAATACAGAACAGATCAGTGTGTCTATATACCTCAGGGCAAACGTTTAAGATGAGGGGGAGAGAATTTAACAGGAACCCAAGAGGCAACATTCTCTGCAGTAGTGGGCCGAGTGGCCTGGGGAAGTAGTTGAGACAGGTACGATTTAAGACATTTGGACAAGCAGATGGATAGGAAAGGTTTAGAGAGATAGGAACCAAGCCGGACTAGCTCAGATGGGGTATTGTGGTCAGCATGGATGAGTTAGGCCGAATGGCCTGTGTTCGTGCTGTACAACTCTATAACAATAAATGAAAGCTCAGTGAGGAAGGTCAGCACAAGTCTGAAGGGTCTCAACTCTAAACTTCACCTATCCACGTATTTCAGAGATGCTGCCCTACCTGCGTTGTTACTACAGTCCTGTCTTCTGTTCAATAAAGATATTGGTTTGAACAACACTTTGGTAAACAAGTGACTCAGTCTTCAAATCCAGTTTGCACTGAAAACTCACATCTGATCACAGAACAGCCAGTAGCACAGGTCGAATAGAACAAACTGCAAGACATTTTAAAAGGTTAACTAATAACTCAGTTGCCAAGGAGACGCAAGGAATTACAGGTGCTGGAATCTTGAGCAAAACAAAGTGCTGGAGAAACTCAGCGGGTCAGGCAGCACCTGTGGAAGGAAAAGGACAGGTGATATTTTGGGTTGGGACCTGAAACGTCTGATGAAGGGTCCAAACCCAAAATATCATCCTTCCATTTTGGAAATGGACAGACGACTTTTTGGGGGTCGGGACCCTTCTTCAGATTGAAGAAAGTAGAACTCCAACCCAAAATGTCATCTGTCCATTTCCCCACACAGATGCTGCCCGACCCGCTGAGATTCTCCAGCACTTTGTTTTTAAACTAGCTTCCCTTTCCTTGCCACTAAAATAAGGCCTCTGTGTTCACGATGCAGATACTGCAGGCTCCCAATCCGGATGACCATCCGCTGACCATTACGCTGTGAAAATCCATCTGTGGAGAAAACAACGTCCTCCACCATCCATGACCACCAGGTCATAAACTGGGCAACCGGTGGGATATTGGAACTAGATCGAATCATCACACAAAACGAGCGACTTCCTTCAGGAGGGAGAAGATGACAGATGGCTGGAGAACCCAACACGAGTTGCACAAGTGGAAAAGCAGCAAGATAACAACTTTACCATGAATGTATCTATAGCCCGCGAGCGGAGAGCTCACCGACCGGTTGCATCGCGCCCTGGTTTGGCACTGCAAAATGCCGGATACAGAGGAGGCGATGGAGAGTGCAGGACAGTGGCCAGGCCGTTGCAGGCACTGACCTCCCCACAGCCAAATGGATCCACAGGAGTTGCTGCCTCAGAAAGGCGGCCAATATCAAAAGGTCCACATCACTTTGGCTGTGCCCTCAATTACCGTAACATCGGGAAGACCATACAGAGCCCAAAAACAGCGACATCCTGGATCAAGAACAACTTCCCAGCAACTATTAGGCCCAAGAAACATTAAACTCAGCAACAATGATCTGCGAACGGTGTCTTCGGTGGCACTATTACAGTTATCCATGAATTCATGTGTTTTTTTTAAATTATTACATATTTTCTGTGTATTGTGCATACAGGTCTGTTCAGCTGCTGCTAAATAATTCCATTGTTCTGTTATCCATACACATGACACTTGATCCAAGTGTATCTTGTCATCTTAGTGCGTCAGTCAGATTTGGTAAACGTGTACACGTTAAACATGCCACTGGATTCACAGGGAAGTCTTAACATGGGGAGAAGCCAACAGACTGGAGAGCAAGAGCACTGGCCCTGAAAGCAGGAATTTGGAGGAGTTATTAGTCACAGTGGCCACATATACAACTGGGGATCACATTACACGGCTTTTCAGCTCGTGCAGAAATGCAGTTTCATTGCAAGGGTTTTTTTTTTTTTTTATTACAGTGGGGAAAACTGCAAATTCCCAGACTTCAACCCTGCTCAATTCCTGTGAAGCTTCCTGTGGCGAAGGTTTAGAGAGAGCTAATGGCACGGAGGAAGGAAGAGAGAGGAAGGAAGAAGTACAAATGCAGCAGCACCACAGCCAAGGACGGTGAAGGGATGGCGAAGGGGGATGTGGAATGAAGTTCCTTTCAGTTAAAGTTCGGCTGATGCAGCACCAGCCACACGGTCACGTGCTTCGTAGGTACAGCACATGACGCGATACAACTTTATTTATCCCAGGAGGGAAAACTGAACTGCCAACAGTCATAAAAACACAAAATACATGAAATTAAAGTGATGAGTGGAAAGGATTGGGGCGTGGGAGGGGAGTCAGTCTCAGTCTACCCCAAGACAGAAGGGGGAGGGGTTGTACAGTTTGATAGCCACGGGGACGAAGGATCTCCTGAGGCGCTCCGTCCTGCATCTTGGTGGAACCAGTCTGTTGCTGAAGGTGCTCCTCCACACAGGACCTGTGTACCACTAGAAGGTGCAGGTTCGAAGTGGCAATTCGGTGCCATTGGCTTAGCGATTCAGATCAGCCACACCTCAGGAAATACATTGGGTTAAATCATAAGATTTCGAATTTAAGTCCTACCCCAGAACAGGAGTAAGGTCCATGTTAAGCCTCCAAGGCAATGCTGTAAGTTTAGAGGAGCCAACCTCCAGATGAGGTGAACAGCCTACCTTCTCAGAAGCAAGTGATATGTTTCAGGGAGCCATCGTGAAGAATGGCGTGTGCATTCCTCTGGTGTCCTGACCAACACTTATCCCTTAATCATCGCTCAGAGCAGTTGATCTGCTGGTTATCACATCAAGTGCCATCAGCCACCATTCTCACCAATGTACATTAGGTCACATCATCGTCAGTCCCGGTCACTTTACCCACAGCTCTACCATGTCCCACAAAGGTAGTGATATTCCTCTTGATTTAATTGCTCCAAATTTGGCAGACGTGCAGTTAGCAGTGGGCGGCACAGTGGTGCAGCAGTTAGAGTTGCTGCCTTACAGCGCCGGCGACCCGGGTTCGATCCCGACGGCGGCTGCTGTCTGTATAGAGTTTGCACGTTCTCCCCGTGACCTGCGTGGGTTTTCTCCGAGATCTTTGGTTTCCCCCCACACTCCAAAGACGTACAGGTTTGCAGGTTAATTGGCTTGGTATACATGTAAATTGTCCCTAGTGCGTGTAGGATAGTGTCAGTGTGCGGGGATCCCTGGTCGGCACAGACTCGGTGGGCCGAAGGGCCTGTTTCCACGTTGTATCTCTAAACTAAACTAAGCAGCTGAAGAACAACTTTGGCTCGGTGAATGATCTATATCCACTCAGTCCAAGGTCCTCACCATTCTAAAACCCAGTCCAACTCATTCCAAGCCGAACACTCGAGACAAGTCAACAGGTCCAGACATTATCCATGTAAAGACCCAGCTGCTCATCTGGCTATGGAGCCACAGAGCTCAGGTTGTTTGGCCCAACATGTACATGCCGAACACATCAGCACATTGGGCTGGTCCTAGTTGCCTGCGTTTGGCCGATATGTTCCTCCAAACCTTCTTATATCCATCCAAATGTCTTTGTAAAGTCCAGCTGTTCCCACCCGCCCTTGGACTTCAATGGCACCACCACACTGTTCCACACCATCAAAACCACAGGAGTCACCATCAACTGGGCCAACCATATAATACTGTGGCTAGCTCAGTAAAGCTCAGAGCCGGCTTCCCTGCAGAAAGTGACTCACTTCCTGACCTTTTCCAACAACTACAGCAGTGGCGCGCACACAGCAGTGTGAAAAAATGCCTTTATCCAGAAGCTCAACTCTACATTCAGGCAGCAGAGTGGCACAATTGGTAGAGCTGCTGCCTCAACGCCAGTGACCAGGTTCTGTCTTGACCTCGGGTGCTATCTGTGTGGAGTTTGCACATTCTCCCTCTATGACTGTGTGGGTTTCCTCCCACGTCCCAAAGATGTGCATGTTTTGGGGATTAATCAGCCTCTAAATGGCCCCTAGTGTGCAGAGAGTGGATGAGAAAGTGGGATAGCATTGAACTAGTGTGAACGTTTGATGATTGGAGTGAATTCCAGGGACCAAGTTTCTTTCTTGGTCCCTGGAATTCCATGCAGTTTCTTTCTTTTGAAAGCAGCCACCCAAATTAGAATGGCTAGCTCATAGCTAGGTCTCCACAGTGAATGACTCACCTGCAGACATTCCTATGGAACAGAGATTAAGGCCAGACCCAGCAGAAGCATATAAAACTCTGAGAGGTGCAGAAAGGGTGGGCAGTCAGAACCGTAAATGATTTTTTGTTTTTAAAAATGTGATGGATGCCAGGAACAGGCAAGGGTGGAGGGCGAGGCATATATGGTGGTGACATTTAAGAGCCATTTTAGATCGGCACATTGATATGCAGGGAATGGAGGGATGGGGATTATGTTCATGCAGATAAATGTTGGTCTTGGCATTATGTTCGGCACAGCCATTGCGGTCAAAGGGCCCATTCTATGTTTATATATATATATTTATTTATTTTTTTGATTTGTTTTATTAGAAGCAATTGTACAAAGAGAAAGTAATCGACATAAGAATTATATAATTTTCATACTGCTTCCGTTTTAGCATTTTATAAACTAATAACTAAATCGGAAAAAAAGAAAATGGTAAAAATGGAAAGAAAGAAGAAAAAGAGAAGAATTTCGAGAAAGAAAAACCCCCAGAACTAACAAAGAAGTGAAAGAAGTGGAGATATATCCCACTGCCCTTCCCTACGCCCGCTCACCCGACCCTAGCAACGGTTTTGAGTTTGTGTTCAACCATTATGTGGTTGAAGAAATTCAATAAAAGGAGACCATATTTTGGAAAATTGGTCTGGTTTGTCAGTCAAGACAAGCCTTATTTTTTCTAGATGGAGTGTCTCGATCATTTCTACGTTTATATTCATGATAGGAGCAGAATTAGGCCATTCGGCCCCTCAAGTCTACCCCGCCATTCAGTCATGGCCGAACTGTCTCTTCCTCCTAACCCCATTCTCCTGCCTTCCTGCCACGTTTATGATCCCAAAGCTTTTCCAACATCCACAAGGCACAGGTCAGGAGCCCGAGGGAAATATCCTCCACTTGACAGGATGGATGTAATTCAATTATTCAGGAGGCTCAGCACCATCCAGGTCAAAGCAACTGCTTGAATGGCACCTGATATGCTGCCTAAAACATTCAGTCCTTCCACTGTCAGTGCACCGTGGCTGCAGTGTCTACCAGCTACAAGATTCACTGCAGATACTCACCCAGGCTACTGACAGCACCCAAATGTCCACAACCTCCACCACCAAGACGACAAGGGCAACAAGCTGCACGGAACAGCACCACCCACAGGTTCCCCTCCCATCCTGATAGGAAGATGGGTGACTGGGTCCTTCATTGCTGCTACTCTTGAGCAAACAGCATTGTGTGCGGTGGGCCTCACCACAAGGAGCTGGGTGATGTGTAGGGACCCTACATTTGGAAAGATTAAGATTTGTCTTAATGGACAAACAAGAACTATTTACCAGAATATGGTCACCATTCATTGACTATTGGAAGGGGCAAACCGGTTCGGCACTGAAACCCGAATCAAGGATTAGATGAAGAGATACATTTTATAATTCACCGACATATCTCCAATGATGTATAATTAACTAATTATTCCATTCTCTTTTATTATACGTTCTGGGTTTTTTTTTTAATTTCTTGGTTTATTTTCTCTCCCTCTATTATTTTCTATCTATATAAAAATTATATAGAAGTCCAATTATTATACAATTGATAATATAGACAATATTAATAATGTATGACCACTATAAACAAAATGTTTTTAATTATGCATTTACTTCTAATAAAAAAATGTATTAAAAAAGGAACTGCAGATGCTGGTTTAAACCGAAGATAAACAGAAAAAGCTGGAGTAACTCAGCGGGCCAGGCAGCATCTCAACAGGACAGGCAGAAGGAATGGGTGATGTTTCGTGTCTGAAGGAGGGTCTCGATCCGAAACGTAGCCCAGTCCTTCTCTCCAGAGATGCTGCCCGTCCCGCTGAGTTACTCCAGCATTTTGTGTCTATCAGGAGCAAGGTGATGGTGGTTCAAGATAGCAGCCGCTGACACATTCCCGAGCAACGAGAGACAGGCAATAAATATTAACCATGCTAATGAAGCAGAAAGCTCATGTAAAGTCTCTGCCCTGCTTTAAATACGCAATAGCATCCTCCCCACTTCTCTACAGCATCTCAGATTGTATTTAAGTATTGATTGTGCATGGTGTCATGACCAAGATACATTGTGCCAGACACCGCTGCTGGGTTGGGAGCTGCCATCTCAAATGAAAGACATTCTAATCACAGCCCTTCCCCTGTGTGACTGCGTGCTAGCAACAATACAGAGGGACTCACAGATAGATACTCAATTATTTGACCAAAAATATCCAAACATGGCTCGGATTCAAATCTGATGTCAGTCTTGAGGCCATCTGGTACATTTTGCGTTCAAAGAAAACTGTTCTGGTTGTTTGTGTTTGTCAGAATTTCCTACATTGCAGAACAGTATAAACTTCAGAATATGGCGGTGAAGAATTTGTCGCCCTCCTGAGCAAGACTGCTGAAGGCAATTTAAACTCAAATCCTCTTTTTAAACCCCATGCTGTTGATTACCTCTGTGCAGTGTTGATAAGGTTTGGTCCGAGCCCTAGGTAGCTTTCTGTCAACTGAAATCACACTTTTTTAAAATCTATGGCCAGTAGTTAATGTGGATGGTGTCTTTGGGGCAGATAGACCAGCCAGCAAGTCACAGGGCAGGAAAGGTGTTGCGCTGCTCGCCCTGGGCTGCAGGCTCGTTACTCAAACAACATGCAGCTAATAAAGGAGGGGAAGAGAAAAAGAGAGACAGACCCATGTGGAGATACACATACAGACGCCACGGCAAGAGGCATCACAGCACAGCAGAAACACAACCGTATCAAAGCAATCAAAAGCTCAGCAAATTCACATTTAATTTTCAACAAGAAATTAATGTGTCAGTGGGATTCAAATATTGAAAATTAAGTGATACATAGATTGAAGGGTGTAAAGTGAAGAGAGCTTTGCTGCGGCAGTGAAGTGGACGCAATGGGTAGGCAGCGGCTTTAACTTTCAATAAGGAAATAGGACAAATGCATAACAGAAAAGGCAAATGCACGAAATGAATTGGATTTTGGACATACGTAGGGATAGGAAGGGTTTAGAGGGCTATGGCCAAATGTGACTAGCCCCAAATGCCAATTTGGTCAACGTAAACAATGTGCCCCAAAAGGCCCACTTCCCTGCTGTCCAGCTTTTAATGGGGCGGACACCCTTTCAGAAAGTGGTCGGAAGCCAATTCAGCTGAATTGCCTCATCCTGTGCTGTTCAGATCAATGAAAGGGCCTGGAGATGTGCTTGTGCATGACAACTTGGATGCCCATCGCCAGGTAACTGCTGAGCAATAAACTTCAGGAGGTCAGGTTCTTTGGGCCATATCCATGTCAGAATACTAATATACTTCACATTCTAATAAATTCTCCTTCCCAATGCCGATGCTCCATCCATAATGTTTCAATGACCTGGTCTGAAACCAAAAAAAGCATCTGGGCAGAATATGGATTCTCCACAGAGACTGCAAATGCCAGACTCACAAGAAAGACCTCTTTGGAGCATAGGAGGCTGAGCGGTGACATTGAGTGTACAAGACGGAGGGGCAAAGATAAAGTGAACATTGTCTGGAGCACAGGAATGAGATAGAAAGGTTAGAGACATGGTATCAAGACAACAACCTCTGCCGCAATGTCAACAAGACCAAGGAGCAGGTTATAGGCACCAGGAAGCAGGGTGGAGTATATCCCCCAGTCAGCGATGGTGCTGAACTGGAAATGGTCAAGAGCGTCAAATCCCGAGGTGCAAATATCACCAACAATGTGTTCTGGACCAACCTCATTGGAGCCACGGCCAAGAGAGCACAATGCTCACCCCTCTCCCATCAGGCAGAAAAAACAAAAGCTGGAAAGTACATACCACCAGACTCAGGAACTGCTTCTTCCCGTGTTATCAGACTACTGAATAGGCCTTCCATGACCAGGGTATGGTCCTGATCTGCCAGCCTACCTTGATGCAGATCTTGCATTTTTTATTCGATCTGCACTTTCTCTGCAACTAACGCTGTAACGCTACATTCTGTACTCTGGTATGTTTCTCGTTGCACTGCCTGCAAATGCTTGATTGTACTCAAGTACACCATGATTTTGTTAGCACGCAAATAAAAGCTCTTGGTACACGTGACAACGATATACCAATACCAATGTTACATACACTCCCAAGACAGAGTGCCGTTCAATGCAGGAAACAAAACAGCCAAGAATATCCCAGAAGGCCAGTGACAAGTTGTAATTAGCTCGACCGAATGGCTTCATGCCGGGCGACAGGTGGAGTCTACACAGTGACAGCTGGTCTCGGTGTATAACCTTGCTGAATACATCAAAACTAAGTAAAATTGGAATATGCACAACAGGGGATCTAATATTGGAGTCCAGATAACAAGGGCATCGAACATCGCATTCACTGTTAAATGCATCTTTACCAAGGTTGCAGCTAAAGATTCTTCCTTGCATACACACACTATCAAGAACATCGTGGAGGATCGAATAGTACAGGTAGTCTTCTGGCTCACTTTTAGAGATACAGAGTAGAAACAGGCCCTTCTGCCCACCTAGTCCATGCTGACCAACAATCACCCGTACACTAGTTTACCCTGCACACTAGGGACAATTAACAGAAGCCAATTAACCCACAAAACTGCACGTCTTTGGAGTGAGGGAGGAAACCCGAGGACCCGGAGAAAACCCACGCAGTCACAAGGAGAGCGTGCAAACTCCACACAGAAGTCAGTGTGGAACCTGAATCTCTGGCACTATGAGGTAGCAACTCTACCACTGTGCCATCCAAAATATAGTGTCAGTAAACAAAGTGACAATGAAAGGAAGACCTTGCATTTACATTGTGCTCCGAATCCAAAGACATCACCAACTATTTTACAGTCACTGAAATTCTAAAAATCTTGCCACCATTGTACCCGAGGAACAACGACAATGTACGATCTCATGTCTTCAAGACCTATGCAGCTACTTATTCTATGGACTGCATTTCTGTACATGCAACTGTAATAAACCCACACCTTACTGATATTACCTACACTGAAATACTCCCAAGACAGTGTCAATCAATACAGAAAACAAGACAGCCAAGAATGGCCCAGAAACCAAGAGTAGACCATTTCACCTTTTCTCTCCTTTCCTTCCACTCAAATCCCTCCCTTCATCTTTACATTTCACTTCTCCTTATCTTCCACCCTTCTGTCTCCTTTTCACCTCTAACCTTTGTCGCTTATTCCACCCATCTGCCTAATACCCCCCCCCCCCCCCCCACCCTCACCTGCATTCACCCATCACTTGCCAGGCTTTGTCCCACCTGGCCTCTTTTTCACCAGCTTTCTTTCTCCCTATTCCATCACTTTGAAGAATGGTCCCATCCCATTGTGTCGTCTGTCCATTCCCTCCACCGATGCTGCCTGACCCGCCGAGTTCCTCCAGCACCGTGTTGAGTACAAGCCAAGGGATGAATGGTGGCAGCGAGATAGTGGACAACCCTCCAGCCAATCACAATCATCACAACAGGCATGGCCAGCAGAGACAAGCTGGGCCAAAGGGCCTCTTTCCAAAGCTGCATGTCTCTATGGCAGAGGGAATCTTACAGGAACACCCCAAAGGAGGGTTAAATCCCAGCAATGCAACACACACCAGAAACAAACAGCTCTGAATGAACCAACAGCTATTTGTCAGACAGTGACGCTGTCTCACAGACTGGAAGCAATCCCTGTCCCCATTGTGAAAGCGTTTTTACTGACTTGTCCAAGACATGCCCAGCCCCACAGAACCTCAGTGATCTTAAGACAACTCGGCCTCAGTTGACTCAGTCACCAACTCATCTCTCATCCCCGTCATGGAGACAGCACTTGGGAATGCAGCAAATCTGATGACACTTCACAAATCAACGGCAGCACTTATCATCTGCACTTGACATTTCCTTCCCTCGATTAAAATATTTTATCTCAACTAAAAAAAAAACAGGCATTTCCTTTCTCCTCTCCACCCTCCCTCATTTCAATTAAAATCAATCTTTCTATTTGATCTTTAAAAAAAAACACTATGGAGGTAAATGTACATATTTTAAAGTGCACACATTTCAACCTCAATGGAAAAAAATTGGGCCAAAATTATTATTTTTTCCATGTAGAGGAGATTTTTTTAATTAAAAAATGATATGAAATTAGCTTTTTTTAAATTTTAACACTGAAAATAAAATTCACAGGAACTAGTGTCCCCAATATCACCAACACCATTTTTGTTCACAGCACGGGCAGTCGTGAATGACGCAGTCGCTGCAACAGTCCTTTTGCACGTCTCAATCAGTTCGCTAATCATTTAACTGATGTGAACGGCTTGGGAAAACCTGCTCCAGCAGCCATGGAGAGCAGATCTCAACCATAGGAACACAAAGAACTGCAGATGCGCAAATCTTGAGCAAAACAAAACGCTGAAGGAACGCACTGGATTTAGAGTCAAGAGCGTTTAATTGTCATATTTACCGGCAACAGAACAATTAATTTATTACGCTTTCGCAGCAGGACAGACTGCATCCGGGGAGAGCATGGGCAGACAAAATGCCAGAAGCTGTAATATAAACATGCTAGTCTTCTCCCTTTTGCAGTTCTGATGTGGTGTTCCGGACTGGAGCTGTTGACTCTGATGCCCCTGCAAGTCTCGATCTACAATAGTGTCGAATGGTGCCATCCACGGCTAAAGGAATTCTTACGCCACAGATTGGCTCTCAGCCCTGTCATTCCTACTTCTCCCCATTCCCATCCAGCCAAAAAAAAAAAAAGCTTTGAAAGTGCACATCACCAGACTCAGGAACAGCTTTTCCTGCTATCAGGTTTCTGATCAGTCCTTCCATAAGCAAGGGGACTGTCAGATTCACCTCTACCTCATTGCAAACATTGAATTTTGTCTATATAACTGACGTGGCACAATGCCGAGAACTATATTCTGCAATCCATCTTCCTCTTGGCTCTATCTGCCTTTGACCAGATTGTATTTACGTCTGGTATAATCAGATCTCACTGGACAGCATGCAAAACAAAGCTTTTATTTGTACCTTGGTGCACCCGACAATAATAAACCTACATTGAGGTGGGACAATGTGGAGCAATTTGAATTAAGGGCTTCACTGCATCAGAAGCAATGGCAGGACTCCACCACATCCCCACCTCCGCACCACCTGTCCTGTCAGGCACCCACTTGTCACAGGTGCTGTGTAGGATCTGCCTGGATCTCATTAGCCACCACAACCTTCGGGTCTAGGTGCAACCAAATCACCTTTCATCCCAAACTACTGCCACGGAATGAAAGCTGTGCTAGTGAAGCCAGTTAATAACCAGGGCGAACAAAGTGTTCAAATCCCACCTTGGTAATTGAAGTACTACTTAAAGCAAGATCTAGAATTGCTGGATTTGTGTAGGAAGGAACGGATTAAACTGGAGATAGACACAAAATGCTGGAGTAACTCAGCAGGACAGGCAGCATCTCTGGAGAGAAGGAATGGGGGATCCGAAACGTCACCCATTCCTTCTCTCCAGAGATGCTGCCTGTCCCGTTGAGTTACTCCAGCATTTTGTGTCTATTTTCGTATCGCTAGATTTGAATGTTGCTTGTTTGGAAGTTAAGGAGAATGCCTTCAGCCTCACTGTCATATGCACGCCTGACATCACTTGCTCAACGAAAACATGAAAAGGTCAAAATAAAAACAAAATAGCTCTTTATTAACAATTTATACGTAACAAACTACAGTGAGGAGCACATCCCAAAGCATGAGAAGGAAAAAAAAAAATCACACATTTGAACCATTCCAGGTCAAGAGAGATTTTTGGACTGCGGGGGGATAAAGATGCTGGGAGTCAGGCAGCAACGTGAAGTGTAGACCTACAGTTACCCGAGGTGGAAACCAAGAGTTACCAACCAGTCTCTCGCTGAATGACTGAGGGGTCTCAAGCAGCCATAACTCCCCAGTGAACGAGACCATGCAACTGTATGTAGCTCAGTCCATCTCATGGAGATCTGTGGTGGCTCTGTCACAGCGTATAGTCAAGTCATTCACCTCAACTACATTCACCTCGGCCCAACTCGTCCATGCCGACCACGATGCCACATTATTGTCCATAACACCAAATCTGAAAAGCTTTGACTGGTTTCAAATAAATTTGACTGGATCCATATAAATAAAAAACAGTGTAGGCCAACACAGGCATACAGTACCAAAGAGAATGGCCAATGTGTCTAATTCAAAGAACCTGGAAGGTCAGGGAATGCAAAGTAATGATGAATGGCAGATATTCCTGGCCCAGTCCCCAGACGCATGGCTCATCATGTTGTGGGCAGTGTACCTCCCACCACTCTGCGTTCCTGCTCCATCCTCTCCTCCAGTTCAATAAACCAGCAGCAGGCAATGCAACACCAGTCTCATGTGCGTTTTACTCCCACCGATGATTCATGACTCCTGATCTTATTAAAATTCTCATCGTCTATTATTGATATTGAAAAGAATCTGACCTCAAACCAAAATGTGAATTAATAGAATCATAGAGTCATACAACGCAGAAACAGGCCCTTCAGGCCAAGATGTTGAAACAAAGAACTGCCAATGCTGGTTTATACCAAAGATAGTCACAAAGTGCTGGAGACTCAGCAGGCCAAGCAGCATCGCTGGTGAGTGACGTTTTGGGTCAGAACCTGAAATGTCCGATGATGGGTCCCAACCCGAAACGTCACCCTTCCTTTTTCTCCAGAGATGCTGTCTGACCCGCTGAGTTACTCCAGCACTTTCAGTCTATCCTTCAGCCCACCATGCCCATGCCAACCAAGATGACATATCTAAGCTGGACTCACTTGATGGTAGTTGACTCATTAGTTTAGCTCTGAGATACAGTATGGAAACAGACCCTTCGGCCCACCATGTCCGCACTGGCCATTGATCAACCGCTCACACTAGTTCCACCCATCCCACCTAAGCATCCACTCACTGCACTCTAGGTGCGACTTTAGAGGGCAATTAAGCAAGAAATCCATGTCTTAGGTATGTGGAAGGGAATCAGAGCACCATAGGAAACCTATGCCGTCACGGGGAATGCATCAAACTCCACACAGACAGCACCTAGGATTGAGCCAGGTCTCTGGCAATGAGGTGGCAGCTCCACTGTGACACATGTTATTAAGTGATTATAGGGGACTATCGATCGCTCTGTTGGGATAGGTCTTTCAGAACAATGCTGTGTGCAGGCTGAAATGTTCCCCTCACATTTCAAGGATAAGTTGGACAGGAGAGGAGAGGAGACAAATAAAGAACCTCAATGTGATCCAACAGCCCAGAGTGTATTCAATGACTAACTTCACAGCTCCTCATTTTGTTTGTTCTCAAGGTTAGGTTTTGTGTAGTTCAATAATAATCAGGGGAGTATGGAATACCAAATAGAGTCAGAGAGCTGCACAGCACAGAAACAGGCCCTTCAGCCCACCTTGCCTGTACCAACCAACTTACAGTAGTGGGCTAGTCCCATTTTGCCTGCATTTGGCCCATATCCCTCTAAACCCTTCCTATCCTCATCTCAGTCCAAATGTCTTTCAGAAGTCGCAACTGTGTCCACTTCTATAGCTTCCTCTAATATCAGGGAGCGATCATTCTCTGAACTTATAACCTTGCACGGTCTGGCTAGGCTGTACACATGGTTATGCAAAAATTAATGCCACCTCAAGACACTCGGTGCAAACTACGCAATGGATTTATGACCATAATTACACAGTTGGAGTCTACTTTTGCTCCAATTAAACCAAGTCTCGAGAGATCTCCACTGCAGCTTGGTTACAGAGCTGCAAACAATACACGGCCCACACACCTCACATCACTCACCATTGTCCTTCACAGCATCTAAAGAGACCAATCAGCCCCTCAAACCTTTGGCAGTTTACAGATCAACCCCATTCACGAATCAAATCAAGAGTGTTTAATTGTTATATCTTCCGACCAATGGACAAGGCTGTAGATTAACTGGCCTGTACCCACAATCACATCCAGATTAATATATAGCGTTCAATAATACAACAAATTAATAACCATAATACAAGGTGACCAATTCAATGCAAGATTTTTATTTCCTGTAGCAGATTCTCCCCACATCCCATGGACACACTAGTGGCAATATGCAAATTCCAATTAACTACAAGCACATTTCTTTGGGATGCACAAGAAATCTGGAACACCCAGGAGAAACACACAAAGTCACAGGGAGAATGTGCGAGTCTCACACGTACAGTATTGAACTCCAGTTAGACACAAGCAGCTGAAGTAACGGCCCTGTCCCACTGTACAAGTTCATTCAAGAGCTCTCCCGAGTTTTTATAAAATCAAACCCTTGGTAAGCACGTAGAATGAACGTAGTGGGTACGTTGGAGCTTGGGGACGTCTCTTAGCGTCTCGTAACGCTAACGGCAGGTACTTGGTCAGACTCGCTAACGGCAGGTAAGCTCGGGAAGACTCGTGAAACATAGAAATTAGGTGCAGGAGTAGGCCATTCAGCCCTTCGAGCCTGCACCACCATTCAATATGATCATGGCTGATCATCCAACTCAGTATCCCGTACCAGCCTTCTCTCCATACCCCCTGATCCCCTTAGCCACAAGGGCCACATCTAACTCCCTCTTAAATATAGCCAATGAACTGGCCTCAACTACCCTCTGTGGCAGAGAGTTCCAGAGACCCACCACTCTGTGTGTGAAAAAAGTCCTTCTCATCTCGGTCCTAAAGGATTTCCCCCTTATCCTTAAGACTTTTCAACATGTTGAAAAATGTCCACGAGAGCCCCGAGTACTGACGAGCGGCCATTACCGTAAATCTCCAAGTTCAAATCAGGGGAAACTCGGGGAGAACTCTTAAATGAACTCGTACAGTGGGACAGGGGTTTAACTCAGCCGGACAGGCAACATCTCTGGGAAAAAAAGGATGAGTGACTTTTCGGATCTCGACCCGAAACTTCACCCATTCCTTCTCTCCAGAGATGCTGCCTGTCCCGCTGAGTTACTCCAGCATTTTGTGTCTATCTTCCTACACATATTGAAGTCAAGTTGCTGGCACAGTGAGGCAGCAACTCATCTAGCTGCAGCACAGTGCCACCAGCAAGTTGAATCTCCAGCTGATCTCCTCCCTCTGTGTTGGAGGATACTCTGCTACAGGTCTCAGCTTCCAATGCCGCCCGGCAGTTTGTATTGAATTTAAGGATAGTGCCTTCAGCCTCTGTCACGAGAATTAATGCAGATACACGTCAGACATCACTACTTGTTCAATCAAAACACGAAAAGGTCACAGCAGAAATAAGATGACACATTAAAAAGTGATGGATATGTATCAAACTACACAGAGGGACCACACTGCATGTCAAGCAGCTGTGCACCATGGTGGGTAATGATGAAACCCACCATGGTCTTAGTTCTGTTGGAATGAGTGCAATTCACTGCTTTTTTCCACCTCTTGCCCACCCTCCACCCATCAGGAACTCATGATCTTGAGAATTCTCCGCCCATCTCCAGCATTCTTTCATTACTTGGGCTACTATCTTATTTGAATCTGATTTTGATCTGCCTATAAGGTCACAATGGATAGGCGCAGAATTAGGCCACTCGGCCCATCAAGTCTACTTCGCCATTCAATCGTGGCTGACCTATCTCTCCCTCCCAACCCCACTCTCCTGCCTTCGCCCCATAACCTTTGACATCCATACTTATCAACACACTAATGAACTTAAGGATTTTCTGGAGACTTTTTCTTAAATAGATACACTGTGAATGGAATTTGTTAATTTCTCATGTTTGGCAAATTTACACGTCTCTCATCTCCCACCGCCTACCCACTGATTTATTTCTTCTGTACGATTCCCTCAGCTGTACGAGCTTCATACAGGATCCAACCATGGTATGTCTCCTTTATGATCTTGTTTGCACACAGCAATGAAGCACAAACAAACCCCAGTGTCTGTGTGGACGTGAATTGAAAGATACAACATAGGACCAGGCCCTTTGGACCCTCCACCAGCGATCACCCCTCATATTAGTTTTATGTTACCTCACTTTCCCATCCATTGCTCGCACACTCGGGACAATTTACAAAAGCCATCAACATGCAAACCCGCACGTCTTTGTAATGTGGGGGCAAACTTCCCATTGTACAAGATTGCGCAGCTCGGTCCATCTCATAGGGAGCTGTTGACCGTCACTGATCAATATGAAGTTTGAATCAAATCAATCAATCCTCAGGCAATATCATATTGAATCCGGGAAGCAAGACTGAGGGACCCAATCCCACTTAAAAAAAAATTTCATCTTAAAAAGTCACGGGTGAGATCTCTTCTCCAGCTGATTCCTCCTGGTCCAAAGAGCAGAACCAGTTTGCGTTACTGACAGCTGCCCTTACACCATACTAACGAGGCCAGAGATGCAAACAGCGTGTATTAGAATACAATTCCACTGTTGATTGCGTACTGTTGGGACTATTGCAGACATGGCCAGTGGTCTGAACAGAGTCTAATATATTCATGTCAAACAAAAGCCTTCTTGTCCCGACTCAATTCATAATAAATTGCAAGTAAAAGTGGAGAATTATTTAACTACCAGAGAAAATGTTGCCTTAGCGATGTATACTGCAAGGAACATGGATGAACGAAAATCCGTTCTTTAATCACAGAAAGAACCATGTGAAACATGCATCAACACAGTCATACAGCGGGAACTAGTCCTTGTTTTGCCCAAACAAGAACATGTTGCTTTAAAATGGTTTATTAGGCCTGCCTGAACCACTTCATCTGACAGCTCATTAATATAAACCTACCACTCTCAGTGAAAAGGATGCCCCTCATCTTCGCCTCTCACCTTAACATTATGTCTCCTAGTTCTCGATTGGAAAAATACTGCATTCACCCCATTTCCCCTGGTCCCATAGCAGAAGCAACCACGTCGCGGGGCTGGAAACTGGAGGTATCCTGAGCTAATTCTGTTACCATCATCTACTGTGACAAGTGATGGCTTCCACTGATTGTCGCCGGAAGCTTGCGGTCTTTTCAGGATGGACGATGACAGCGAGGCCAACATTTGTAACAAGACCCACACGAAAAGAAGAAGACCCCACTCCCCCTCATGAGTCTATACATGTCTATAAGATCATTCCTCAGCCTCCGGTGCTCCAAGGAAAAAAAGGTCCTGGCCTGCCAATCTCTCCCGTTCAGGCCATTGAATCTTAGCAACATCTTCCAAAAACTGCTCAGCACCCTTTCCAGCTTAATAACATCTTTCCAACAGCAAGATGCCCAAAACTGAACAGAATGCTCCAAATGCAGCCTCACCACATACAACTCCAATATGATGTCACAGTTTTTAAATACTCAATTCCCTGACTGATCGAGTCAAAAAGCTTCCTTCACCACCGCGTCTACTTGTGATGCCAGATATGAGAACGCAGGGCCAAGGCAGCATCTACATTTATTTAGAGCTTTTCAGAGACAGCAGTCAACTCAAACCTGCCATTGAAGTACCTTTCAAGAGTAGTCGCTGTAGGGTCCAGAAGCCACAGCAGCCGACAGCTCCAACAAACGACAGTGAGAGATCAGATCATCTGTTTCCAGTAATGTACATCATAAATAAACCAGCCAGGCCACCAGCAAGAGGGTCTTCCTGCTCCAGTTCGGCTGCACCACTATACCCCTACAGAACAGCTCCTTGCATTTCACTTAGCAGCTTACAACCCAACAGTACCAACATTGAATTCTCCAATTTCAAATAATACCACACTCTTTCCCCTTCCCCACCCTCACACACATTTCTCCCACCACCCCGGTCTCACTGTTCTTTTTTTACCTCCCCCTGTATGATCTTCTTCAATCCCCCTTGTTTATCCCCCTCATTCCTGCTTCATGCTTTAAATTTCACTCCTGCTCATCTTTCCTTACCCAACATCCCCTTCACCTGTGAACTTTGTCACTTCCTCCAACCATCTGCCTGGATAGTATGGAACGTAAGCTTTTCACTGTACCTTGGTACACGTGACAATAAACTAGACTGAACTGCCAATCACCCCCTCTTTCCCCCCCCCCCCCCCACCTCTATCCAACTATCATTAGCCAGGCTTTCTCCTGTCCTCACCACTTTTCCACCTTCCTCCTCCCTACTCCAGCCCGAAGAAAGGTCCCAAACCCCAAAACGTCATCCGCCCACTTTCCTCCACAGATGCTGCCTGACCCACGGAGTTCCTCCAGCACTTTGTGTTTTGCTGAAGATTCCAGCATCTGCAGTCTCTTGCGCCTCCCTCAGCACTTTCACTAGAGCACAAGTCACATTTTTGAGCTCCAATCTCTGGGGCAGAGCAATGTCATATTGCAACACAGGGTCAGGAGCTCTGACCTTCCTTCGTCCATTGTTGTGTCTGGAGCAACACACAAAGGACGACGGCAATAATGGAACGGATGCTCCATGGATGGTGTCTTTGGCTGCACTGCCAACTTCGTTTCTGCACTATTATGAATACCTGGTATTTCTATTACTAATTTATGATATCATTAATTATTTATTCGTCTGTATTTTATTGCATAAACAGGCTCGTTAGGCTGCAGCAAGTGAGAATTGTATTGCCCCATTGTCAGTATGCAGGGTGATTAAACAATCTGGAATCAAATCCATTTAACATGCTGGGGAGGAAAAAAAATCCTAAAAGGAGTAACAGTGACCTTTAAGGTCAGCGTCGTAAACAAGTTGTTAAAGTCATTGGTAGAGGAGTGGGTCAGATTTGGAGGGATATGTGCCAAACATGAGTAAATGGGATGAGCTGAGACGGGCATAGAAACATAGAAAATAGGTGCAGGAGTAGGCCATTCGGCCCTTCGAGCCTGCACTGCCATTCAATATGATCATGGCTGATCATTCAACTCAGTATCCTGTACCTGCCTTCTCTCCATACCCCCTGATCCCTTTAGCCACATCTAACTCCCTCTTAAATATAGCCAATGAACTGGCCTCAACTATCTTATGTGGCAGAAAATTCCAGAGACTCACCACTCTCTGTGTGAAAAATGTTTTCCTCATCTCGGTCCTAAAGGAATTCCCCCTTATCCTTAGACTGTGACCCCTTGTTCTGGACTTCCCCAACATCAGGAACAAATTTCCTACATCTAGCCTGTCCAACCCCTTAAGAATTTTGTAACTTTCTATCAGATCCCCCCTCGGTCTTCTAAATTCTAGCGTGTTGGCACTTGGTTGTCACAGGTGCGATGGGCTGAAGGGCCTGTGTCTACCACTCCAAACGCTCTTCTTTTCATATCGAGGTCAAATCAGCAGCATTTGACATCCCTCAATGTGAAACAGTGCGATTCCATAACACCCAGCCTCTGCTATACTCCATGTTGCCGCTGTGACAGGTTGGGGATTTTAATTCTAAACGCGAATGTGTTTGCGGTCTCGCCGGTGGCAGGCGATGCTCGAGGTTGTGATGTGATGTGTGGGCTATGGGAGGCCGGGGTGGGGGGGGTGGAGAAGACCCCCACAAATAAATCCCGCCAGTGATGGATGGCAAATCTGGAGATCCCTCTCGACCCACCCTTGCCTCCAAAATGAAAATCAATTTCACCTGCGACCAGCTGAGATTTCACTGCACACAGGTGCCCTGAGATGTCAATAATAAAGAGGAGAAGGCTGCAAAGATGAGGAATGTAGGTGCAGAAGCTGCATCGCTTCTAAAGGTCACACATGCATCCTCCGCACAATAACACAGGCGCTGGTGGAGGCGCCGGCCAATGCAGACAAACTGGGAGATTGGTGCATTGACAGATCCGCAGCGATCTACCCGGTGCCGAGGCAATTCAAGCACCGACCCTGGATAAAAAAAAAACACCCCGACCTCAACCAGCTGTACAGAAATCAACCCTTTGGGCAGAAATCAGTTGGCGGCATCAATGCATTTGGCTGCTCCTGGCATCCTGCTGAGGTCGTGATGGCGGAATTTAAAATGTATATATTTATAGCTCTCGGTGCAGAACTTGAGTTAAAATAATTTTAAAATATTTTGCTGTATTGAATCCTGTTGAATTTATACAAAACGGGCGTGAAGAGGGTTTTAGTTTCCCACCGCATTCTCATGTAAAAATGCACAGCACACGTTTGCAACGATGGAACCGACCCATTGGGTGTTTTTCCCCTGCTGTTTCCGCTATTTAAGGAAACTATAGATTTTTAAAAAAAAATTTGGGCCAATAATTGCAAAATGCATGCAATAGACTTACTTCCCGACGAAATTTTCCAGGACTGAGCTTTTGCCAGCGCTTTGCCCACCGACCACCCCAATCTGGGGCAGGTCCAGGTTGGCATTCTGTCCGATCTGAGAGAAAGCATCTTGCATCCGATTGATCAGAGGAATCAGCTCCTCCATCCCACGGTTTCCCATCTTTAATCGCTCTCCAACCCGGGCGATCTTTCCAAGCCAATCGATTCTAATCGATGCAATACAACAGATGCCACCAAAGCTTGGCCTGACTTTGCACACACACACAAAAAAAAAAACACACACAAAAAAGACAGGTCTACATTGGGTGCGGGGACAGACTGAACCCGGAGCCGCTCTGCCCGCTCCTGCTCCCGTTTACACAGGGCGATTTAAAGCCAAATCCAACTGCGCTGACGCGCTACGCCCGCCGGGAGCTGTAGTCCGGGCCGCCGTGCGTCATGTTGTAGGCGGCTGGAGACGCACTACAGCCCCCAGCAGGCATCGCGCTCAACCCTGACGCTGTCAGCTGTCGAGATTGCCATCACCGCCTGCTGTTTGCTTTGGATCTGCTTTTGCTCCAGCGAGTGCTCCACATCTACCATCTGCCTGCTAATTCTCCTTGCGTTTTAGCTTTCTCAAAGGATGCAAATAATGTGTTTAAAAAAAAACTAGGGCTTCATTTAATAACAGGTCCATTTCCATCAGCGCTGGTGCATTGGAGCAGGAGTTGCAATGCAAACTGGAAGTTGTAGTCATTCATTCCGCAAATAGCAGAAAGCGCCGGCTGGGGCTGCTAATTATACGGGTTAAATTAGGCAGAGCAGCGCGGAGCAGTGATGATCATTTTGATGGAGTGGGGGTGTGCGATCATCAATGATGTCCGTGTGATGAACTGACACAGTAAACAGGGACAGAGGAACATCTTTCCGCTATTAGCACAGCACTCGCAGCAAGGGATTAATCATCCGTTCAGCTATTGGTATTTTCCCCTGTCTTCGGGGTTGTGCTGTTAAAGGAAACAACATCAGATTTGTGATTGATTGTGACGCTGTATTAATTGCACGTTATGTATTTCATTATCACTGGGTCGGGGTGATAACATTTCCAATCTCACACACCACCTTTACCAATGTGGAAGGAATAGATTTTGTGATTAAATGGCCCGGGAACACATATCTATTTATTTGCAATCTGTGGCAAATTTTAGTGCAGATTTATACATTTTAATCTGTCATTCCCCCCAAAAATGTTATTGCACAGAGAGTTTCAGGCGGTATAATAGAGATAACGATGATGAAGTGCCAAGCTAGGGGTCGCAACTGCATACTGCATTTAATCACCACTGCACAATCTCCTCAGATCCACAGGAATGAATGAAGCCAGCGGACGGTTTGAAAGTCTCATTGAAGGGCAAGAAGAAGGGCAAGGACTGGGGTTTAAGCACGCCCGCCTTCAACAGTCAGGGAATTGAGTCTATACATTGGGATGTTATGTTACAGCTGTACAAGACATTGGTGAGGCCGCACTTGCCGTTTTGGTCACCCTGCTCTAAGAAAGATTACTTTAAGGTGATACATTTTACAATGATATTGCCAGGGCCTGAACTATCGGGGAGATGATTGGGCAGACGAGGATTTAATTCCTTGGAGAGCAGGTGATCTTATTCAGGTGCACAAAATCATGAGGGGAATACTTAGGCTAGATGCAAAAAGTCTTTTTTCCAGGCTAGAAAAATCAAGTATTAGAGGGCATAGTTTTAAGATTAGAGAGGAAACATTTTAAAAGAACCTTATGTTTTTTTTCACACAGAGGGTGGTGGATATATGTGCAATGAACTCCCAAAGGAAGTGGTCGAGGCAGGTACCATAGCAACATTTAAAATACTTTTGGATAGGTACATAGAAAATAGGTGCAGGAGTACGCCATTTGGCCCTTCGAGCCTGAACTGCCATTCTATATGATCATGGCTGATCATCCAACTCAGTATCCCGTACCTACCTTCTCTCCATACCCCCTGATCCCTCTAGCCACAAGGGCCACATCTAACTCCCTCTTAAATATAGCCAATGAACTGGCCTCAACTACCTTCTGTGGCAGAGAGTTCCAGAGACTCACCACTCTCTGTGTGAAAAATGTTTTCGTCATCTCGGTCCTAAAGGAATTCCCCCTTATCCTTAGACTTTGACCCCTTGTTCTGGGCCAAACCTAGCAACTGGGGACACAGTGGCTTAGATGAGGCATTTTGGCCGGCAAGCAGGAGCTGTACCGAAGGGATTGCTTCTGTACTGAATGTCTGAAAAAGGGTCCCGACCCAAAACTTCACCCTTCCTTTTTCTCCAGAGATGTTGCCTGATCCCGTTGAGTTACTCCAGCACTTTGTGTCTGTCTTTGACTCTATGAAATGTTTGGCGTTATGTCTGGGTTTCTATTAATTAAAAGCATGTTCCCTGTATTATCCCTGTAACCTGACTCCAGAAAACATCTGCCCATGTCCTATGTGGCCGATAGTTGATAAACGTTAGAGAGGGCCAGAGAGGGCCTCAAAAACATAAAGAATTAAATGCTAACCATCTACACGAAAAATTATGTCTTGTAATTAAAACAAGATCCAGATGAAAAAATAGAAAATAAAAAGATTAGTGGCTTTTATTTTATGTTTTTTCAAATATAAATTCCAAATTTCCCAGACAACTTTAGTGAAGTTCTTAGGACCATGAAGGTGTGATTTTGCATCTCCTCCTCCACATACCATTCACAGGATGACTTCAGTCTTTCCAACATTATATTAAATCCACTTTGGTGCTGTAATAAAAGGTGCACAAGTACCAAGTAATATTTCCAGATGCACGCAGGACCTGGGCTCGGTGACGTGCCAAGCACAGTGGAGCGACAAGGAACTGCAGAAGTTGGTATCTTGAACAGAGCACAAAGTGCTGGAGGAACTTAACAGGTTCTACAGCATCCATGGTGGAAATGGACATCTGGCGTTTCTGGTTGGGTGCCTTGTCCATGCTCAGTAGAGTGCCATGCAATGTCCCTGTTGGGTGAGGGAGGGTCCCGGAAATGAAGCCAGCAGGCCTAAATGGGCTTAATTCTGAATAGCAGGTTAGTTCAGAAATCAGCTGAGGAGGAAAATGAGTTTGGCTGGAGGTAGAATTGTATTTCTTGGGCTTAATACCATCACGCCTAGCATCAACTTCCCTGAAATGGAGGTTGGGGGGGGGGGGCTTCTATTTCTTGGACCATGTCTGTGAGGAAAGTCAAAGACTGAGAGACTCCAAATGGATCTTTGGTGTAATTCTGCCGATTCACCCAGTGACCCTGCTTCCTCTTCTGAAGAAGGGTCCAAAACCAAAACATCATCTGTTTATTTCCCTCCGCAGATGCTGCCCGACCCACTGAGTTCCTCCAGCACTTTGTTTGTTTCCGAAGATCCCAGCATCTTGTGCCTTCTTAGATTGGCAAGATGAATTGTCTCTAGCCATAAGCTCAGCCCATCTGGACAAACGCCATCGCATATCAAAAGTGTAGATTGCACAAAACTCTCCCTGATTTGGCACATGGATAATAATTGCTGGTTGAAGGAGAAAGACAAGAACGCATTTTTATAATGGCTTTAGAAAACTTTGTGAAATGACTGAGTGAAGCAATTGTAATGTAGAAAATACAACAAAATTGCGCAGTACAAATTCACACAGACAATCATGAGAAGATGATCATGTAATCATTCTAACTGGACTGAGGAAGAACTAAAGTTCAGGACAACATGAAATTGTGCAGTGAGATCTGAACCTGACAAAACAGTTAGGCCCAAGGCTTTGTGTGTAGGAAGGAACTACAGATGCTGGTTGATACCGAAGATAGACACAAAATGCTGGAGTAACTCAGTGGGTCAGGCAGCATCTCTGGAGAGAAGGAATGGGTGATGTTTTGCTGGCTCTCCCGGCTGCGATAGGGCCTCCCGCAGCTGCCACGGCCAACGCCACAAGCCGTGACTCTTGACCAACTCAAACGCGCAGTCCATTACCTCCAGCAGCCACCCCGCCACTTCCATACGCCAAGGTCACCATGTCCTGTCTCCCGAGCTAATGCCTGAACTGTAGCACGCTTTCCAAGGCCTCAGAAAGCGTATTTGCGGATAATCCACAGCTGCCGATTTTCCAAGCTATCGCCACCACAGCATGGGAAGTAAACTGTTGGGTTACATCACAATGTGATTTGGGAACAGCTCTGCCCAAGGCTGCAAGACATTGCAGAGAGTGGTAGATGTTGCCATCGCACAGCCCAGACTCCCCACCATTCACTCCATCCACGTTTCATGCTGCCTTGGGAAAGTAGACATTATCAAAGACTTGTCCACCCTGGTCATTCCGTCTTCTTCCTGCATCCGTCGGGCAGAAGATACAGAAGCTCGAAAGGGCGCATTACCAGAGTCTGGAACATCTTCTTCCCCTCTCAACTGTCCTGCCATAAACTACGGTACTGTCTGATTCACCTCTATCCCAGACATTGGACGCAATGCTGAAAGTTGCCCTCTACACATTGTATTGTGGGGGTGCCGTCGAGTATGGCTGCCCAGCCTGCAGCTGTCCGTCCTTTCACCCTTTTAAAAAATGTTTAGTTTGTTAAAAGTTTCGTTTTGAAGGTCTAATCTTTTTTATGTTGGGGGGGGGGGAAGGGGGAAACTGCATTTCTCATTCCCTACCTGTCAGAGATGCGGCTTTTCTCCGAGCCCCTTCCTCGCCACCTACCAACGGGACTGGAGCGGCGTTTCCTGCCGGGACCGGCTGGCCAGAACCTCAGCTTCGAGCTGCGGCGCGGCGCTGAAGCACCAGCTCGGAGCGGGCGCAGCCGTACCCGGGTCGCCGTGAGCTGAGACCGCCGGCTCCAACATCGCGGAGCTGCGGGGCCTGCGGAGCGTCCAGCCTCGGCGGCGCTGACTTTTAAACACCGTGGAGCCTGGGGTCTCTCGCCGAGATCGCCGGTGTCGGAGCTCCGACCAGCACGGCATGTGGATGTCAGGAGCCGTGGCCTCTGGCAGCAGGCGGCCGTTCCAGACACTCCAAGCCGCTGAAGAGTGTTCTCCCGACGCCGGAGCTCCATCATCGGGCGAGAGGACCGGAAACATCGGGCCGCCCTTGCGGCGACTGCGGAGGCCTCAAATAGGCCCCGAATACGGGGTGAACAAGAGGAGTGGACTGGACATTGCTGCCTTCCCTCACAGTGGGAACCATTGTGGGGGGATGTTTTTATGTTTTGTTAAATTCTTCTTTAATGTGGTGTCTTACTTTTATTGGTGTGCTGCAAATGGCAACTCAAATCTCACTCCACCAGAAATGGTGTACGTGACAATAAATGTATTGCCTTGCCTTTGTCTCTTCCCCTTTGCGCTGCCTATTACATTTGAATTCTGCTTGATTGTTATTATGTATAGTATTATCTGATCTGAATGCTGCACAACTATGCTTCTCACTATACTTCAGTACACATGACACTAATACATCTAAATCTAAACATATGGCGTGCTAGTGTCGATATTGATCGAAGCTCCAATCTTCTAGCTGGGTTATAGATTAAAGGGGAGCGTTGGATATTGACAGAAGCTACCTTAGCACAATTGCGCCATTTAAGAAATACATTCCAACCATTATTCAACCACCACAGCTAACACAAACCTGAAGTGCAATTATGAAAGAACATAACATGAAGTGTTTCAGTTAGAACGAAGTAGATTTGATTTGGCCAGTGCGTAAGTTACATGAACATATGCTGTACTTAAGGGAACCTGCCATGTGCCTGCAGAGTGCAGTGGAATGTTCCTCTGGTGAGAATATGGAAAACAAACTAAAACCTGTAAAACACATTATGATCACACAGCTCAGAAATGTTCTTTCTGAACGGCACTCCTGTGAATTCTCCCACTCCTATACATTAAATAAATGCAGCAAGTACAGTTGTAACATTTGAACAGACTCCTATAAACTACAAAGGCTTTGTGCATGTGAGAATTAACTGAAACTATTCTCCTCGACTAAGTACCAGCCCCCCTGGAGGCCATTCCTAATATTTCCCCAACACAAAGGGCGCAGCGGTAGAGTTGCTGCCTTACAGCGCTTGCAGCGCCGGATACCCGGGTTTGATCCTGACTATGGTCCCGTGCAGTCTATACGGAGTTTGTACGTTCTCCCCGTGACTGTGCGGGATTTCTCCGAGATCTTCGGTTTCCTCCAAAGACGCACAGGTTTGCAGGTTAATTGGCTTGGGTTTGTATACTTGGTGTATGCGTAAATTGTTCCGAGCGTGTGTGTAGGATAGCGTTAATGTGCAGGGTGATCGCCGGTCTGTGCGGACTCGGTGGGCTGAAGGGCCTGTTTCTGCGCTGTAACTCTAAACTAAGCTCTCAAATCCCTTCAGAGGGATGCATCACATGACAGGATGAACAAGCATGCGTGCTATCTAGTTGTCGGACAAACTATACATAATTACAATCAAGCTGTCCACAGCGCACAGAACAGAATAAATTGAATAATGTTTAGTGCATGATGATGTGCAGTAAAGTCCAATTAGAGTCCTCAATGAGGTAGATGTTAGCTCAGGACCGATCTCTAGTTGGTGATAGGATGGTTCAGCTGCTAGATAACAGATTGGGAAGAAACTATCCCTGAATCTGGAGGTGTGCATTTTCACACTTCTGTACCTCTTGCCTGATGGGAGGGGAGAGAGGAGGGAGTGGCCAGGGTGAGGCTGGTGGCCTTGCTGAGGCAGCGTGAAGTGTAGATGGTGTCAATGGAAGGGAGATTGGTTTGCGTGAAGGTCTGGGCTCCGTCTGCAATTCTCTGCAATTCCTTGCGGTCTTGCCTGGAACCGTTTGCAAACCATGCTTTGATGCAACCCGATAAAATGTGTTCTACGGTGCATCTGTAGAAGTCAGCGAGAGTTGTTGGGGACATGCCAAACCTCCTGAGCCTTCTGAGGAAGTCGAGGCGTTGGTGCGGTTTCTTGACCATCGCTTCAATGTGGCTAGCCCAGGACAAGTTGCCTGTGATATATACTTCTAGGAATTGGAAGCTAGCACTACTTCAGCGCCATCAATGTATTTGTATGGGTATGTGTAAAGTTTTACTTCCTTAAACTAGATCACTATCTCCTTTGTCTTGAGAGAAAGGTTGTTGGCGTGAAACCAGTCTGCAAGGTTCTCAATCCCCTTCCGATGCTCCGTCTCATCATTAATTGATATCCAGCCTACTAAGGTGGTGTCATCTGCCAACTTGTAACTTGAGTTGGATTTGTATTTGGCTGCAGAGTCATGGGTGTGAAAGGAGTAAAGAGGGGGGCTGAGAACATATCCTTGCAGTTCTCCAGTGTAGAGGATTGTCGTAGACCCAGGGAACTGCAGATACTGGAATCTTGTGTAGAACACCAAGTACAGGAATACGTCAGCTGGTCAGGCAACATCTCTGGAGGACATGGATAGGTGACCTTCTTCAGGCCATGAATCTTTTCCTATCACTGCACACCTCTGGAGAGCATTGGCCGTGGTGAGTGGCTTTCTATGTGAAGCACTGGGACCAAAGTGGCAACAATCCTCCCACCGTGCTAAAGGATCCCAGTGGCTTCAAGGGAACGAAGAACAATGACCAACACGAGCAAGGATGTAGACACAAAATGCTGGAGTAACTCAGCGGGACAGGCAATTCTCAGCCTCAGAAGGCGGTGGAGGCCGGTTCTCTAGATACTTTCAAGAGAGAGCTAGATAGGGCTCGTAAAGAGAACAGAGACAGGGGATATGGGGAGAAGGCACGAACGGGGTACTGATTGTGGATGATCTGCCATGATCACATTGAATGGCGGTGAAGCGCCGAATGTCCTACTCCTGCACATATTGTCAATTGTCTTCCCAGTTCTCTGACTGTCCTCGTTACATTTATCTCTGATTGCTCAGTTGGTACCTTCTCCTAGATAACAACAATCTATTCTACAATTTCCCTGATCTTCATCCCCTTTGTCTCAATTTCACTCCTTACACCTCCTTATCTCGATATCTCCATCTCCCCTGATTCAGTCTGAAGAAGGGTCTTGACCCGAAACATGACCCATTCCTTCTCTCCAGAGATGCTGCCTGTCCCTCCGAGTTACTCCAGCATTTTGTGTCTATCTTCAGTTTAAACCAACATCTGCAGTTCCTTCCCACAACGAGCAAGGGTGTGACTGATTGATTGAAAGATACAGAATGGAACCAGGCACTTTGGCCCACCGAGTCCACGCCGACCATTTATCACTCGTTCACCTGCAGGGAAAGGTGGAACTCCGTTGCTCTTGAATATCCTGGCAGGTGGGTGGTGGGGTCTGGACGTTCGATTAACCCAAGTGTGATCAATGGTCCATGATCCCAGAGCTTCTGCAGCAAATTCATAAATGAATCAAAATGCTTATATATTATTCGATAAATAAATACTGTCCGAACCTCGTGCGTGACTTTTCACAATCAAGGTGGAAAAGAGAAAAGCATGAATTTTGAAGCAGGGAACTGCAGCTGATGTTAAATGAGCTGCACCGCAATATGTCTGGTTGTATCATCTTACACCGACTAACAGGAGCTGATCGTGTGTCAGGAGCAGGCTTGGTTTTCATGGGATGTGCTCTGGCCTTTGGTCAACACCCACATCAGGTGACGAATTAATATTTTAAGAGGGACTGACTTCATTTACAAGTACTCATTGTTGACCCTTGCTTTCTTCATGAAGCCGTTAGTAAAGGGCCTGTCCTACAAGCATGCAACTCCATGCGATGAGCGCGACCTAACGTGGTCGCTTGAGCCGTCCGGCGTCGCGGGGCCGGTCCCACTTCGATCGCCGGAGCCGTGCGGAATTGTGCGGAGTTTGTCCCGACATCGCGTGGGGCTCCGAAAAACTGACTATGTGCGAAAATTCCGCGTGGCAACGGCTTGTCGGCTCGCAGTCGTCTCGACGCATTACACATCGTCTCGACGTCGTGCCTCCGTGAACCTATCTGTAGGTGCCTCCGTGACCCTCTATGTGTGTGGCTCCATGGCCCTCTCTGTGTGTGCCTCTGTGCCCCTCTCTGTGTGCCCCTCTCTGTCCTGGCGAACTTACCTGAAGACTTCGCTCCAAGTTCGCCTCACTTTGCGCCGCGTTGCGCCACTCACCCGACCTCCGCGCGGCCCTCGCTGCCGGTTTGGTTGCGCTTGCCGCATGGAGTCGGATGCTGGTAGGACAGGCCCTTTAGGCTGCAACAGTGTCGGAACACACCCTGGGGTCACTGCAAAGCCAGCGGCCACCTGCATCAGAAGCCCACGTGCAGAATTTAGTGCAGACTAAAGTGGTGCAGCTTCAGCTTGTGACATATTAACTAGAATTTATTTTTAAAAGTGACTTCTTCCGTCAATTATTCAGATTATTGCGTTCAGCTCTGGGCCGATACCGAGCCTGACCTAACTGAGTCTGAAGAAGGGTTTCGGCCCGAAACGTCGCCCATTTCCTTCGCTCCATAGATGCTGCCGCAACCCGCTGAGTTTCTCCAGCACTTTTGTCTAACTGAGGCACAGCTGGTTATTAAATGCTTGAGGAATTCATCAGGAATAAGTGAAAGTTATAAAAGACAATCATATCCGATCAATACTAATACACCAGGGGTGTGAAGATGATGGTGAGGATATTATTACATCCACATTCCATTTGAGCCAAAACTCTTTTTAAATTGGGTATTTTTCATCATTCTTTGACAGGGATAAAGAGTGTGGTCATCTAATCAGGGTGAGGGGAGGGGAGGGGGTAAAGGGAGGGACGGATGGAGAGAGGGATGGAGGGAGGGGCAGATAAAGGGAAGCATGGAAGGAGGGATAGAGGGAGGATGAGGGAGAGAGGGAGATATGGAAGGAGGGAATGGGAGAGGGATGGATGAAGGGAAAAATAGGTTTTCACAGAGAGTGGTGGGTCTCTGGAATTCTCTGCCACAGAAGGTAGTTGCGGCCAGTTCATTGGCTATATTTAAGAGGGCGTTAGATGTGGCACTTGTGGCTAAAGGGATCAGGGGGCATGGAGAGAAGGCAGATACGGGATACTGAGTTGGATGATCAGCCATGATTGAATGGCGGTGCAGGCTCGAAGGGCTGAATGGCCTACTCCAGCACCTATTTTCTACGTTTCTATGTTTCTAACTAACATGACCATTCTCCTTGTAGCATCAGTTGCAAGCACAAGTATTTCATGAACAGTATCGGTCTTTTACATCAGAAACCTAGTGCAATAATCAATGCCATCATTTATTCTCCTGGCACTGGTGGCTTTTCATTATTTCATCTCAGCTTCTTGTTTTGTCGACAGTGTCCCAAGTTTCACGAGCATTTTACTGAATGCTGGGCCCACTGCATTGAAATATCTGCTCCCAAAGGCAGCACCGATTCCCGTTCCACACACGGACTGGGACTGATGCCACCACACTGCCGTTAAATCACGTCTAAAACAATGCAGCACTTTGCATTCCCATTGCAGGAGGGGATGTCTGAGGGGAACGAGGACGTTTGCAGTGCTTCAGGGCTCTTGTTTGTAGAATAGGGAAAATGTACACTTAAAATGACTTGTTGTTAAGAGTATCCTACACTAGTGGTGCGATTAATGCAATGAAGCAGAGGAAATGTTCTAAATCTATCCCATCATTCTCACTCTGCAGACAGTACGATTGACACTGATTGATTGAAAGATTCAGCATGGAAATAGACCATTCGGTCCACTAAGTGACCACCCGTTCACACTGTTCTGTTATTCCATCTTTGGATTCCCTCTCCTACACACTAGGGGCAATTTACAGAGGCCAATTAACCTGCAGCCCCACGTGTCTTTGGGATGTGGGAGGAAACCAGATCACCTGGAGGAAACCCACGCGGTCCCAGGGGGAACGTGCTAATTCCACACAAAGAACGCCAGAGGTCAGTCAGGATCACACCCAGGTGTCCAGCGCTATGAGGCTGCAACTCTACCAGCTACACCGCCACATTCAGGATATGGGCTACTGGAATTAACTAAAGATACACGGCCGGATATTTTAGAACCTGCCTTTTATCCCTTGTTTGCAGACTGATCTACTTATGATTCCATTCCAGATTTTTGTTGTTCTGCTGTTTAATCTTCACCACCCCTACCCATTTATTTTTTTTAGTTTGATCCAATTATCCCAGCAAGCTACGAACATAAATCAGAAAATGCTCCAAATTGATTGCAATTCATAAAACCAGCCGTTGCTGAGGCACCATTGATCTGACAGTAGGGGAAAAACGTTGCTCTTCACAAAGCCAGCACTTTCTCTTGGACAAAGAATAATCTGAAATTCTATTTAGCCTCACATCTGTCAAAGGTGATCGATAACAATATCACCCAGTGCTTTTGGAGGTCAACATAATAATAGCAGAAACCAAGCCTCAGAAATCAGTGATGTAGTTACATTTCAGCAGATTACTTTGCAAAATTCCAACCTACTGAAGCTCCCAGTATTCTCATAAGGAATGAATAATCTTGGGTTTAATGACATCACTACCTTCTGTAGTTAATCGATGGAGGAGATTTGGTATGCCTGACCACTGAGTTCCTCCAGCACATTGTGCTTTGCTCAAGATTCCTGCATATGCAGGTACCACTGCAATGCTTAAGAAACGTTTAGACAGGTACATGGATAGGATATGTTCAGAGGGATATGGGCAAAACACAGGCAGGTGGGACTAGTGTAGATGAGACATGTTGGTCAGTATGGGCAAGTTTGGCCAAAGGGCCTGTTTCCAAACTGTATGACTTCATGTTCCTCATGGCTCCATTCTCCAGCATGTTGCCGGCGATGGATCATTTCAGTTGTGAGAGGAGACTGGATAGACTAGATTTATTTTTTTCTTGGAGCAGAGAGGTTTGAGTGATATCTGACAGATGTATATACAATTAGGAGAGGCACAGATTGTAGCAAAACTATTCCCATATTGCAATCTAAAGCTAGAGGGCAGGGGGTTAAGGTAATATGTAACTTGGATTACTTTCTCTGGAATGCAAGAGGCTGATGTGATTATGTGAAGACCTGATAGAAGTATATAAAATGATGGGAGGTATAGATAGAGTAGGCAGTGAGAGCATTTTTGCCAGGGTGAGAATGCCAAACACTAGAGGGCTTGACTTTAAAGGAAGAGGGTAGACAAAAATGCTGGAGAAACTCAGCGGGTGAGGCAGCATCTATGGGGCAAAGGGGCAGGTGACGTTTCGGGTCGAGACCGTTCTGCAGTCTGAAGAAGGGTCTCGACCCGAAAAGTCACCAAATCCTTCGCCCCATAGATGCTGCCTCACCCGCTGAGTTTCTCCAGCATTTTTGTCTACCTTCAATTTTTCCAGCATCTGCAGTTCTTTCTTAAACATTAAGGGAAGAGGGGGAAAGTTTAAGGAAGATGAGCGGAGCAAGTTTCTTTTTTAACGGCTGGTGATGGGAAGCAGGAAATGCCTGGGGCAGTGGTAGAGGGAGATAGTGGCATTTATGAGGCTTTTAGATTGGGACGTCGATATGCAGGAATTGAGATTTTTGGATCATGTGCAGGCAGATAAGATTAGTTTATCTTGGCATTATGGTCGACACAGCCATTATGGGCCAAAGGGCCTGTTCCTGTACAATGAAGTACAATAAATTGAATAAAGGGGAAGATACAGAATAGAGTTCTATGGCGCATGAGTTCCATAGACAACGTCTAATGTCTACAATAGGCCAGAGATGAATTGGACTGTACCTTAACTTATGGATGGACCATACAGAGGGCCCATAACAGGGAGGAAGAAATTGTTCCCGAGTCTGGTGGTGCGCACTTTCAAGCTTCTCTACCTTCTAACAGACGGGAGCAGGAAGGAGGAGAAATGACCGGGGTGAGATTTGATTATGTTGCTCGCTTCGCTGAGGAGGTATGAAGGTGGAGTAAATGGTGGGAAGACCGGTGCGTGTGTGATTCATTGAAAGATCGAGCAATCTTCAATTTCAGTGCTTCTTCGGTCTTTCTTGGTCGTCAGTGACCAATGGTAACAATAGGCTGGGTTACCTAGCCCCCATCCCAAAAATTAACCACCCACATTAAATAGAATTTGTGATACTCTTCCCCCCTCTCCCCAGAGTCAGTCATGCTCTTCACTCATGCCCATCCTACAATTACTGCTTCAGCATAGAACAGTGTAGCACAGGAAGAGGCCCTTCGGCTCATATCTGTTGAATATAATGCCATGATAAAACTAATCCCAACTGCCTGCACCTGATCCATATCCCTCCATTCCCTGCATATCCACGTGCCCATCTAAAAGTCTCTTAAATGCCACTATCATATCTACCTCCAGCAATACCCCTGGCAGCGTGTTCCAGGCACCCACCAAGATGGAGACCTGATAAGTATGTAACATTACAAGAGGCATTGATAGGGTAGACAGGGTGGAAATATCCAAGAATAGAGGCCATAGCCAGAAGGCAAGAGTGAGAAAGGTTAGCAGAAATGTGGAGGGAAACTGTTTTTTTTTTTTACACACACAGGGATTGGTTGGGGTCTGGAACGCATTGTCGGGGTGGTGGTGGAGGCAACTACGTTAGTTGCATTTGGGACACTTTCAGGTCGGCACAGGGAATTGCAAGGAGTCGAGGGGTATGGACCATGTACAGACAGATGAGATCAGTTTAACTTGGCATCATGTTCGGCGCAGATATTGTGGGCCAAAGGGGCCATTCCTGTGCTGTACTGTTCTGTGTGTAGGAAAGAACTGCAGATGCTGGTTTAAATCGAAGGTGGACACAAAATGCTGGAGTAACTCAGCGGGACAGGCAGCATCTCTGGAGAGAAGGAATGGGTGACATAGAAACATAGAAAACAGGTGCAGAAGTAGGCCATTCGGCCCTTCGAGCCAGCACCGCCATTCAATTATGATCATGACTGGTCATCCAAAATCAGTACCCTGATCATGCTTTTTCCCTCAAATCCCCTGATTGTGTTAGCCCCAAGAGCTAAATCTAACTCTCTCTTGAAAACATCCAGTGAATTGGCCTCCACTGCCTTGTGGCAGAGAATTCCAGATTCACAACTCTCTGGGTGAAAAAGTTTTTCCTCATCGCAGTCTTACATGGCCTTCCCCTTATTTTTAAACTGTGACCCCTGGTTCTGGACTCCCCAAACATGGGGAACATTTTTCCTGCATCTAGCCTGTCCAATCCCATAAGAATGTTATATGTTTCTATAAGATATGCTCTCATCCTTCTAAACTCCAGTGAATGCAAGCCCAATCGACCTATTCTTTCATCATGTCAGTCCTGCCATCCCTGGAAGTAACCTGGCGAACCTAAGCTGCACTCCCTCAATAGCAAGAAAGTCCTTCTTCAAATTATGAGACCAAAACTGCACACAATACTCCAGGTAAGGCTATTAAAGGTTATGGAGAGAAGGCAGGAGAATGGGGGTTGAGTGGGAAAATAGATCAGCCTTGATTGAATGGCAGAGGGCCAAACAGCTGTCTTGATGGGACGAATGCCCTAATTCTTCTCATCCTACCAACAATTAGAGAGCTGATATCTACCTCGTTGGAGAACCTCGCACAATCTTTGAATGGACATTACCTTTAGTTTCAGATCAAGACCCCAGTCTGAAGAAGGGTCTGGACCCGAAACATCACCCATTCCTTCTCTCCGGAGATGCTGCCTGTCCCGCTGAGTTACTCCAGCATTTTGTGTCTACCTGTACTGTTCTATGTTCTGACTTGTAACAATCCAAGTTTGTCCAGCCTCCCTTTGCAGCTAATATTCCCTAATCCAGGCAGCATTATGGTAAACCTCTTCTGCACCCTCTCCACCACATCCTTCCTGTAAAGGGGCGGCCAGAACTGCATACAATACTCCAAATGTGGTTTAACCAAAGTCTTATAGCTGCATCATGACTACCTGACTCTTAATACTCCAAGCCCCAACCAATAAATGCAAGCATACCATTCATTATCTTTACCGCTCTCTATTTTTTGTGGCCACTTTAAGGAAGGTGTGGGCTTGGGCCCCAAGATACGATACTGGATGCATACATATCCACTCCCAAGTGGTTATCTCTTATCTCACTTATTAAATGTTTTTGTGGTTTGGGAAAGCAGTCTGGTCCATCAAGGAAGTAAATTATGGGTTCATCCACAAACTCCACTTGTACATGAAGTGACACTTCCAAAATGGCTGCCAGGTCTGAATAGATTTAATTAGGAAACCCTTGGTTGGAAACTCTGAAAGGTATTAGAACATAGAACAGTGGGGCACAGGAACTTGCTCTTTGGTCCACAATGTTTGCGCTTAACAAATGCCAAATTAAACTGAACTCATCTGTGTCTACATGCTCCATATCTCTCCATTTCTTGAACATCCGCGTGCCTGTCTAAACGCCTCTCAAACGCCACTATCGTATCTGCCTCTACCACCACTCCTGGCAATGAGTTTCAGGACCCATTTACTCTCTGTGTAAATAACCCTGCCCCGCACACCTCCATTAAACTTTCCCCCTCTCACCTTATAGCTATGCCCTCTAGTGTTGGGGCATTTTAACCCTGGATAAAAAAGGTTCTGTCTTCTCAATCTATGCCCTTCATAATGTTTTACACTTCCATCAAGTCTTCCCTCAACCTTCAACGTTCCAGAAAAAAAACCCAATCCAAGTCGTTCCAACCTCTCCTTGTAGCCAAAACCCTCTGGGACCTCAACTGTGGCTGGAGAAGAATCAAAGATCCTCATCAAGGCCCCCTGCAATCTCCTCTTTGCTCCCTCGATAACCTGGAATATATCCCATCAGGCTCTGGCAACCGGCATCAGTTTGAGCATTTAAAATCTGAATATTACCAAGATCTATTATGTATCACAGTATGGTATTGCAACTGCTCTGGCTCTGACCGAAAAGCACTGCAGAGGGCGGTGAAAACCGCTCAACGCATCACCGGTTCCACACTCCCCTCCATTGAGTCTGTCCATAGCAAGCGATGTCTGCGAAGGGCGCACAGCATCGTCAAGGACTGGTCTCACCCCAGCCACAGACTGTTTACCCTCCTCCCATCCGGGAGGCGCTACAGGTCCCTCCGTTGCCAGACCAGCAGGTTCAGGAACAGCTTCTTCCCTGCGGCTGTTACAATATTTAACTCTGCACCTCGGTGATTGTCAGTCAGTCACCCCCCCCCCCCCCCCCCGCCCCGCCCACTCCTTCCCCCAGTATAATTGCACTACTGATACTGTTAGTACATATATATATTTTTTACCGTTCATTATTCTAAGTACGCTCTTCTGGGGAGATGCTAACTGCATTTCGTTGTCTCTGTACTGTACACTGCACAATGACAATTAAAGATTGAATTGAATTGAATCAGGATCCCACAATAGCTGAAGCCACATGAAAAAAATTGTCCCAGTTTCAATATCTGTACTGCAGCTTCACAAGCTGGATGGAAAACTAGACAAGATTTCTAATGTTGACAGCAATGTGCTAATTGGCACTAGCAAGAATCCTAAGCATTTAGGTACTAATTGACTCAGGACATCACTACTACTTTTCTACTAATTGCCTATGAAGTGCAGTCAGTTTATTTTGAAGGCAACCAAGAGTCAGTCATTGCACAGAATGTTTATGCAGGCATGAGTTGTTTAATCTGGTGATTAAGTGATGGATGTTATCTGAGGTAATGATTACATTACCCAGCGCATCGAATCACACCACTGGTTGACTTTTGCATCTTATCTGATAGGCAACATCTCAATCAATGTAAAATGGCTTCTGAAAAGTCAAACTAGATGACATGTCCAGAATCTGACGAGGAATTATTGACCCTGTTTCTCTCTCCAAAGATGCTATCTAATCTACGGAGCATTTCTGGCATTTCCTGTTTACACCGTTTCCTGTTTCTACATTTGCATGGAAGCAGATCACCCTCAATCTCGAGAGACCACCCTCTCCATCCTTCTTGGAATGGGACAACCAAACCAACAAAATCGGAACACTGTCTTCATTTGATGGACAGACACAAAGTGCTGGAGTGACTCAGCGGGTCAGGCACCATCTCTGGAGACAAAGGATGGGTGATGTTTCGGGTCAGGACCTTTCTTCAGATTCCGAGTCTGAAGAAAGGTCCTGACCTGAAATGTTACCCATCCTTTGTCTCCAGAGATGCTGCCTGACCCACTGAGTTACTCCAACACTTTGCATCTATTTTTGGTATAAACCAGCATATGCAGTTCTTATTTTCTACATTTTGCCTTCATTTGCCTGCAGCTACCACTGGATGGAGCTCAAGGCAAGGAGATTTACCAGCGCATAAATTAAACTTTACACGTCACTCAAATGAAATTAATGCAGCACGCACTGGAATAACAAATCTGAACAAAATTATGACAGGACAAAGAAGAGAGTGCAATTTATTGAATCAGTTTTTATTTATACAAGAAAGTCTAACAGGATCACATCAGTATTATAATGCAGACAATTTTTTTTTCTATGTTTCTCTTCTCATTCTTTAAAATGTATTCTTCATCCCCCAAATAAATACCGCAATATACTGAAATCATACCCCCGCTTCCGTTTAATTAGATTCAAGTTAAGGATATACATCATGAGCAACAGATTAAATTGCTGCCGCCCATCTCTTCTTCGCAATGAATTTACAAAATGTTACACACGTACACTATTTACAGAATTATTTGTCCCTTGCAGCGCAAGGCTTTGTATTGATTTTTGTGTTCAGGCTTTGTTTTATACAGTGTGGCAATTCTGAACTTAACTATGTCCCAGAAACATGTTGAAACATGACACCTTTTTGCCTCCCCCCCCCCCCCCCTCTTGCTTAGTAACAGTGAGCCAAAAGCAGCTTTTTTCCCCCCAACCACCTCTGGGTACTATGAGCTGATAAAGCGACAGCTCGCCACTGCTACTTTAACTGTTGTGCTCCAAGAAAAAGAAACAGGAATTCAGCTGTGTAACGTGAAAATCACAAACTAATCAGCTGGCAAATGAAGGATGTACTTTTCAACCCTGTCTGAAGGAGAATAGGATCTCATTTTAATCTTCCTAATTTTCAGGATATTCAAAATGTAGCCAGTGCTCTTGATCACCAGTGAACTGGATTCAATGCAGCACACAGACGAGATGGTGTTCCATCACTGGCTCAGGGATTGCACTTTCACATAACGTAGAAAACCCAGAGAGCTTGGGGAATCGGCAGAAAGCAACTGCAGAATTATTTCAGGGTAGAACACAAAGTGCCAGAGTGAGTCAGGGGGTCAGGCAACATCACACCGAGTTACTCCAGCACTTTGCAAGATTCCAGCATCTGCAGTTCCTTGTGTCTCCAGAATTGCTCATGCAATTTTAAACAAAAGGTGCAGGGTCAGCCTCTGTAGTGGCAGGCCCACAAGACCACCACAGCCTCAGCCCCAGGGATACTTTGGATGGACAACATTTTCACCAAACCATGGATTTAAATTGGCACGCAATCTCTCTTCCCTGCTCATCAACATCAAGTCACCTTCTTTCAGACACATTTTTCCCCCCCCCAAACATGAACGAACATTAAAGAGAAGAAAATCCATATCTTACCCCCTTCAGTAATATTTAAACCTCCTGAAACGATACCACCAGATGCATCCATCTTCGCCATCTGCCCATGTATTGGGCAAGTAACCAGGGCACATTACACACCACTCATTCACACTTCACAATCTGTCCATGCATAGAGCACTAATCACATCACCACACTCTGCTCACGTACGGGTAACCAGTTGTATCAACACAGTCCATGTGTATCCATTCTCCAAATACTTTATCAGCTGATAGGGTGAAATGGGACCAGACAGTGAATTGTTGAATATAAACCACTGTGGAACAGTAGGGAATCCAACATTCAGGGAATAAAAGTATATCCTACATCAAAAGTAGAACTTCCAGCTGCTCCAGAGTCTGCAGAATTGCTTTGTTTTCTGTATTTGTTGGTGGGCACATTCCATTAAAAGGCGTCACCTACTGTCACCAAGGCTTAGTGTGTGCCCTGCAGATTCTACTCATTTGCATTACATTCACTAGTCTACACCTCATTAAAACCAGAGCTAGAGAAAAACTGCAGGATAACATTTTCCTCACAGATGATTCAGTCAAGCATGAAGAAAACTAAACATTGGCAAGTTAAGAGATGCAGTAAAAAAAAAGGGATAGCAGCAAAGATTTCACCTGCTCAAACAGAAGCTCTGGTTAGCAAGCAGCAAGTTGCCGTTGAGGTATTTGGCAATGGTGCCAACTGCATGGTTGAAGTGAACACATTCGTCATCCTAGAGCGAAAGGTGCCTTTGTGTGAATGTTTCACACGATGCAGAGAATTATGTAGTGTTCTGTCCCGTTGAAAAGAAACATTGTCAATACACACTAATTGTTGTACGTTCTCCGCAACTCGCACTGCTTGTTCAGGCACATCAGTAACACCCAACTTGGATGCTCTTTTCCCCAAAGCCTGCAGCATGAATGAAAACTGCAGGCCAAAGAACATAAATTGTTTTTGTGGTGCACTCATTGTTATAGATTGCAGATGTACAGTCAAAAGGAAAACAGAGCTTTAAGCTCTGCCCAATAAAGTTTGTGTTATTTCTCTCTCCTTCGACTCAATGCCTTCTTTAGAAATGCATTTATTTTACCCCAATAACATCATCCCCCCCCCCCCCCCCCCCCCATCCAGCGGTTCAATGGTGATACAAGTCTCTAAAACCTCATCAGCTGCTACATTCTTCCTATACGAGACTGGGCGATGAGGGTCAAGGGACAAGATGACCTGGAGGACAAGCCGGTTGCTCGGCCACCCTAATGCAGGGAGGCCCGTGCAGCAACTGGCTTCTACAGCTGATATCAACTATCAACCAATAGCAAGATCAAACCTGCCAACCTGTGGTCTGGACGGGATGTATTCCATATATATCACAATGCTTTTAGCTACAAGCCACAGGGATAGGTTTACAAAATGCATTCCTAAAGTAAAAAGTACTAGTCTTTTCGGCAGCTTAAAAAAATACTTTTTTTTCTAAATTCTTAACATATAAAATGGCCACAAAATCTATTTCAGAGTTATTACATTTTCATTCTCCCCATCACCTTCCAGTTGTCAAGAAATGTACCAATTTCCAAAGAGTTTTAAGGAAACAACTGCAAACAGTCAAATGGCTGATTGGGACAACTCTTATATGATCATTATAAGTATCTTTGGAAAATGGTAGAGAGGTGCAAGAAGAAGAGGGAATTTTAAAATTTGTTACTTAAATGATTATGTTCATAGGATCTCATTGCAACTGTTAACTGAAATGTATTAACTCAGAATAGAACAATAGCAATTTTTGGAAGTGCCATTAGAGATAGTGAGATTAACACTGTTGCTTTGGAGAATTCTGGTCTCATTTCTTGCATTCCACCTTTTTTTTTTAAATCAGATTTTGACATGCTTATCTTATTTGTTTTAATCTCCACCAATTTACAAATCTATCCCACGCAAATAAACCCCACATCTTGTATTCCCCGTGTTCAAATGCATCTCTAGATGATTGTGATTTTCACTTCCCCGTGTTCATCAGGCCGGTAAAAGAATGGTATGCTGGTGGAATAGTTCAGGGCTGCGTTCTGTCTGGCCTGTGGGTTCTGGATCTCTTCAAGGAGTTGCATGATCTGTTTAGTAGTGTAGTCCTCAGTGGGCAGGTTTTCCTTTGGACCAGGGACTGCTGTGCTGGAGGACTGGGCGCTCAGTGAAACCGCTTGAGATTCTACATCATCTGCCAAGCTGACGTCTTGTAGTTCTGCCGGGGGGAGGGGGGGGGGGGGGGGGGGGGAATAAGAAACAAATCAAAAAATTTAAGCCAAAGTTTTGTAAGCTTAGGTTCTATCAATTCTAAATTCTTCCCCGTAGCTTAACACCTCACTGCCCATACCCACCCTAACCATCTTATTCTTCACAGAATCACAGCTGACAACTCAGTGTAGAGGCATTAACTTGATATTCCACCGTATACAGGACAGATCTTTAGTACTCAACTCTGCTCCAAAAGTACCATCTACCCCTGACTTAACACATTACATGACATCTGACACAAAAATGTCAAATGACTTTGACTGGAACGTGTAAAGTGGGGACTGTGATAATTATAGAACACAGACCAGTGCAGCACAGGAACAGGCCCTTCGGCCTACAATGTCTGTGCAGAACATGATGCCAAGACCATATTTTATCTATCTGCACATAATCTATATTCCTCCATTTCCTTCATGTCCACATGCTTCCTGTAATGGGGAGACCAGAAATGCATGCAATACTCCAAATGCGGCCTAACCAATGTCCCACAGAGCTGCATGATGACTTACTGACTCTCAAACATAATGCCTCGACCTATGAAAGCAAACATACAATATGTCTTCTTTAGCACTCTATCTACTCATGTTCCAACTTTCAGGGAGCTACGAACTTGGAAACCAAAATCCTTCAATGTCGTTATGGATTATGCCATTAAATGCATATTTGAAGAAGATCGTTGCATCTTCTCTAGCCATAGAGAAGTTTCCACCCACCACTAAGGCGTGCAGTTTGTAGGTTAATTGGCTTCTGTAAATCACCCCTGGTGTGTGGGGAGCGGATGCGAAAGTGAGATAATATAGAACTAGCATGAATGGGTGATCGGTCGAAGGGCCCGTTTCCATGCTGCATCTCTAAACTAAACAAAGTGCCGGATGAGCTCAGCAGGTCAGTCAGCATCTGTGGAGGGAATTGGCAGATGGCCTTTCAGGCCAGGTTTCCACCCTTCTTCAAACTGGACCCTTCCTCAGACCCAGACCTGCGAATAGTCCCAACCTAAAACATCGTCTATCCATTCCCTCCCCAGGAGTTCCTCCAGCCATTTTGTTTTTGAATGCTGCAAGCCAATTTCCCAGGAATTTTTCAATCACTGCAGTCAGGCTGTTACAGACCTTCTGTACGTGGGGAAGTTTTCTCCAAGTCTTCATCCAGTAAATCCTGGTGCAGCGATTCATCTGCCAGTGGGTGCGTTGACAGTTTCGTGGAGCTGATGTATTTACTGTGCCATTCGTTCCTTTCACCCACCAACCTCAGCACCAGTTGCTGCAATTCTGCCAGCTTCATCTGCAAAAGTAATAACAGCTGGATTTAAAAACTGCACAGATCTCAATAAATCATTTTCTGGTTTTTTTTAATATAACAGTGGCGGTTTAATATCAATTTGACAGATAATAAATGCATTTATGTTTTAAGGAAAATGGCTGGGATGCACCTTTCTGATGCCCAAACGAGTTTTACTTCCCTTGTGGACACAAATTGCTGGAGTAACTCAGCGGGACAGGCAGCATCGCTGGATAGAAGGAATGGGTGCTGTTTCGGGTCGAGGCCCTTCTTCAGACTGCCTGTCCCACTGAGTTACTCCAGCATATTTCTGTCTATGTTCAGTGTAATCCAGCATCTGCAGATCCTTCCTACACTTCCCTTGTGGCTGTAACCACTTTCGAAGAATGAACTCAGTGATAGTTATTTCATAGAAAAAGGTTCATAATTAATAAACACACGTGTTACTTGGATGGAAAAATAATAATACTAAACTTTTTGGAGGTAGGTGCTGGTAGGCCTTACAGGTGCTTACCATCACAAAAACCCACTGGTAATAACTATTCTGCAATGGCTTTACAGTTAGATTGAAGGTATGGCTGGATTATCTATTGAAAGCTTTAAAATTAGGATTTTCTATGTTCACACTTAAATTGGTCAAATACAAAGGTTAATTGAGAAGGCACACAAAAATAAAACTATTCACACATTCACAGTATCTCATTGAAACTTCATACACGGCTTTGATTTATTTGTCCCAACTACATTGCAAGTGCAGTTTCCTAAATGCCAAGGCTCCCGATGAATCACAGCTTAGAATGAATAATAATGGACAAGACACCTCACGTTGTACCTACTTCACTTTGAACAGACTGGCCAAAGAAACACCTCCGGGAAGTGAACTAAAATGTTGCATAATGGTGTTAGAACGTGGCAACTCTCCGCTTGCTGTTCCAGAAGAGGACCTACAGTACTCGTGTACAGTAAGATATGACTGGATAGCATGCAAAAAAGGCATTCCACCGTATCTCTGTACGTGAAAATTGATAATCTAAATGACTGCCGAACCAAAATGTTTTCTTGTGCTGTCCTAGCCATTTGTGCTTGCTACTTTTCTGACTAAAATCACGTAAATTGAGGTCGAAAATCAAGCTTTCCCCCCTTGCAACAGTTCCGAGTTAGTTGCCTTTTTATAACTTGGTATTTCGGAACCCCAACTGTTGCAATACTAAGCCGGCATTCCCTAAACGTGAAAGTCTCTGCTCTTGCCCAAGAGCAGCAGGGATTAAAGTGAAAGGAAAGCATGGACATACCCACATAAAGCTAACAGGTCTGTACCCTGACCTGGTAAATTATTCAAATTTAAAATTAATGTGGTGATGAGGGAAAAAAAAAGAGAATATGACATTAAGTCTTAGAAGAGGTCTGGGAAGATTTCCATGCAGTATGGAAACAGACCTTTCAGCTCAAGTATTTTCATGCTGATTAAGACACCCCATCTAAACGCGTTCCATTTGCCCATGTTTGGCCCGTATCCATTTAAATATTTCCTGCCCATGTACTTGTCCAAATGTACTTTAAATGTTGCTATTGTACCTGCCTCAATTACCTACTCTGGAGGCTTGTTCCATTCCATATACCTAAAACTCTGTGTGTGTGTGAAAATGTAGTGGACAGAAAGACCAGCAATCTTACAGATCTGGGTCAGGTAGCCAATTGCTTCAGCATTATTTCTAAACGTCCTTCAAAAATCGTCCCACAATTCCATCACACCAATTAGCAACTTCATTTACTTTTAGTCAATTAGTCAAATTTAGAATCCGTTTCTGCGGTGGCTTGACCATTTGTGCTTCTTGATACAAACGTCAACATGTCTGTGATTGCAACCACAGATTCCCGATTGAAATGGGGATTTCTGGACACCATCTCACTTGATATAACGCAGTGTGCCAAGTTATTCTACACAGTTCATAACAGCGAAACCCAATGACATTAACCTAGCTCTCAAAATACGTTCCTAAATTTGACATCCTCTTCTTTATTCGCCCTACCAGATTTTAGAGTCATACAGTACACAACAGGCCATGAGGACCACTGAGTATGTGAAAAGCATCAACGAACCCCTCTACACTAATCCTACATTTATTCTACCCCATTCTCATCAATTCCCCTCAGATTCTACTCCTCACCCACATACAGGCGGCATTTTACAGAAGCCAATTAACCCAGCAGTCCGCATGTCTTTGGGATGTGTGAGGAAACCGGAGCCCCTGGGGAAAGAACGTCACAGGGAAAACGTGCAAACTCCCCACAGTCAGCGTCTGAGGTCAGAATTGAACCAGGGTCTCCAGCATGGTGAGGCTGCAGCTCTACCAGTTGCACTACCATGCTGCCGGTACTTAATCAGGTCAATTTGTTACTTAATTTGTTACTTAAAAGCAATCAGTTGAAGGAGATATCAAAGATATCATCGTTAAGAATTCAGAAAGCATCAATAGTATTCAAGGGAGTGACAGAATTGACAACATGCATTCATAATTTTCAGAACTGCAGGTACCTTCATTTCCTCCTTGTCCTGGGCCAGTCTGCTGATGTACTCTTCTTTTTCCGTGTGCCTCTGTTTAAGAATGGCTCTCTGACTCTGGTAAAGTGCAATATACTCGCCTAAAAGACAAAGAAAAAAGTCAAAATCAAATTCAAAATCAAAAACAGCTTCTTCCCTGCTGGTAACAGGCAACTGAACTGTCGTATCAACAAATAGGGGGCAGTCCTGAGCTAATATCTACCTCAAGGGAGACTGTTGGATTATCTTTAATTAAAGGAGGGACCCAGTATGAAGACACTTTCATGGATATGACCCAAGTGTGTGGTTGGACTGACATTCTCTGTGCTGTTTTTCAAAAAGCTACAATGTTGTGCATACAAATAATATGGAAAATATAAAATTGGATTTTTAAACTGCAATTAAGACAACAAAAATGTCATGCTATCTGTTTGAGATCCAATACATCTCAAACAGTGTGGAGTGGAGAGGAGTAGGCAGACAGCGATTGGTTGATGTTGGGTGAGCAAGTGGGAGCAGGCAAAGAGTATGCACACACGAGGGAAGGAGAGAGAGGCAGTGTGCAAAGGATTATAGAGTAGAGGAACATTAGAATGAGCGAACACAAGCGTACATGAGAGGAGATAGGCGCAGAAAGCTGGAGTAAAAGCCCTGTCCCACGGTACGAGTTAATTCCAAGAGCTCTCCCGAGTTAAAAAAACAAACAAACTCATGGTAGGCATGGAGAATGAACGTAGCGGGTACGTCGGACCTCGGGGACGTCTCTTAGCGCTAACGGCAGGTACTCGGGAAGACTCGCTAACAGCAGGTAAGCACGGGAAGACACGTGAAGATTTTTCAACATGTTGAAAAATGTCCACGAGAGCCCCGAGTACCGACGAGTGGCCATTACCGTAAATCTCCGAGTTCGAATCAGGGCAAACTCGGGAGAACTCTTGGAATGAACTTGTACCGTGGGACAGGGGTTTAACTCAGCGGGTCAGACAGCATCCCTGGAGAGAAGGAATATGTGGCGTTTCTGGGCGAGACCCTTCTTCAGACTAGGGGAGAGGGAAACAAGAGATATAGATGGTAATGAAGAGAGATATAGAACAAATGAATGAAAGATATGCAAAAAAAAACAGCATCTGCTGTTCCTTCTCGTACATGAGAGGATCTTGATATATTAATAACACTGGCAAAAACATTCAGTTAGTTGATACAAACCTCAATGTGACTGCATTTTTCAGAAAATAGCTCCTTTAAGGACCCAGATGCTACTGAAGTTGACTTCTCAAATGAAAGGTCTAACATTACATATATTGTGGATTACAACTGTTATAATACCATAGTCACCCACATATAAATGAATGAAATAGTTCAACAACTGCCCACGATTGCAAACCAATGAAAATAATTTGAAAAACTGCATCAGCACTATGTAAATCAGCTCTGCTTTTACTGAAGCTTACTTTTCCATTCTAATCCTTGTAACTACAACTGTGACATCCTCGTTGAATATACTTAAAGTTAAAATACAATTTGTTGGGTTGCTAAGTTAAAAAGAAAATGTTGCTGTTGAAAATGTCAACAGCAACACCCCTTATTGGCCTGGGAGAGATATTCAAAAGATATAGAGTGCAGAGTAATGGAATGGTTTAAACATTTCTCTCACGTTACCTATAGTATCGGTTTCTCCAGACAACTGAACACAGCGATGTTCCAGCTCCTCCACTCGCTCCTTCAGATCCACCTTCTCCTGCATCAGGGATGTGAATCGAGCCTAGCAACACAAAAATGAAGTCATATTAATGCTCTGTAGGAAGTAGACTCTTTACACATTGTCAGTTACTTATGTTCCTTCCAACAGGAGTGGTATGGGCAAGAAAAAAAATTCAGTGAAAATTGCAAGGAAAGGGCCAAGGAGTGGGTCTGGCATGAAGGCCCTTTCTGGAGCCCTGTATTTAACCAAAGTAAGTGGTCTACAGATCTTTTGATACTTTCAGAAGCACAACATGCTCTGATGGATTGTTCCAAAATGCTAGCTTGTAGACATTGTAATGCAAACATTATTTGCTCAGCCATCAATCTTTTCATGGCTTTGTCCCAACATTTCTGTAGCTGCCACCTAACCCTTAATCCCAAGATCTGCATGCTCTTACAATTCCATACTTCACCTTACTTCCATGTCACAAGCAACCTGGATTTCTACCCATAAGCCTAGATCTAGATGTAGTACGCTGAAAAGCTCTAGATAGAGCATCACTCAGCACTGGACAATTTTTACATTTTATCAAGCCAATTAACCTATCAAACCTTTCTTCCTCTGACTCTCGTGAAGGGCAGAGATTACTGTACTCTGCTATAGATCCTATGCGAGTCACACCGTAAACCCTTCACAGTTTGACTATGCTTTTAGTCATCTATCTGATTGGATGTTTTAGTGTCATAGTATTAATACCCTGAGAGCTACCTGGTGAGACCTTGTTGCATTCAAGTTATTACACAAGTGAAGGTTGTCTTTGCATTACTTTGTTTTTGAAGCAATCAAAGAATAATATGACCATTTCCAAATCTCTATTATGCAGTTGATTGTGGGGGTGGAAGATTGCAACCTTCACGTGGTCGGTCCTGTTTTGACTAATGAAATCAACTCGACGTGCACAAACGGAAGATCAAATAGAACAAGTTGTCCAACAACTTTAGGCTGTGCACGCCACACGAAGGAAGAAGTTGTTGATTGTGCTGCATACTAACTGGACCTAATGCTGTGGCTGAGGTAGATATACTCAAATACACATTTGATAGCCTCAAGTGAATGTCATGTGGTTCGTACCAGGGACAGCGTGGGATTTAACTGTTTAATTCTAAAGATCTGGGAAAAAAGGTGGGGAGATGAGCACTCTGCCTTGATCATCCATTTCTGCTTCATGCCAACACTGATGAGCTACAAGGCTGAGAAACGATTATCTACATTCTGTATCTCCCCCTTGCTCTACTAATGTACTCAAGTTTGATTTAATTGTATTATCCGACCCGATTTGACAGCTTGCAAAACAAAGCTTTCCAATGTACCTCGGTATATATGTGACAATGATAAACCGAAACCTTCATCGCAATAGTATGAAAGGAAGAATTTACATTTATATAGTACTTTGAACAAGCTTGGGATAGCCTGAAGCACTTGATGGCCAATTAAACTCCTTTGAATGGAGTTTATGTTGAATTGAATTTTGAGACTATTGCAGTGTTGGAAACGGAGTGGACATTTTATGACAGCAATATCATAATGTCCAAGTTAACTTTTAGTGAAGCTTGTTCATAATTCCTAATAAGCTATTTTTATGAAGGTACCAGCACCTCTAAAAAGTAAAAAACTGGATTTCCAAATTGTGTGTTTTATTATTACTACATGATTACTAGTTTAAAAAACAATATTATTTAAATTAGGCAGTCAGGCCCTTAAACAGCTTATAGGAAGAAGCTTTTTGTCTACAATAAACCAGAATCTTTTTGTCTACAATAAACAGCATCAGTTACAACTATTGGGCATGGTTGGGAATCACAATCAAAGGAAACATTCGAGAGATGGGGGGGGGGGGAAAGATAGCCTCTGAATCAATTCAGTTCAGTTTAGTTTATTGCCACGTGTACTGAGGTACAGTGAAAAGCTTTTGTTGCATTCTGACCAGTCAGCAGAAAGACAATAAATGATTACAATCAAGCCATTTACAGTGTATAGAAGCATGATAAGGGAATAATGTTGAATGGAAGGTAAAGCCAGCAGATAGCCCGAGGGTCACCAAAGAGGTAGATAGTAGTTCAACACTGCTCTCTGGTGGTGGGAGGATGATTCAGTTGCCTATAACAGCTGGGAAGAAGCTGTCCCTGAATCTGGGGGTAGGCACTTTCACACTTTGATACTTTTTGTCTGATGGGAAGAGGGGAGAAGAGGGAGTGGCCAGGGTACGACTCGTCCTTGATTATGCTGCTGGCCTTGTCGAGGCAGCTTGAGGTATAAACAAAGTCAATAGAAGGGAGGCTGGTTTTCTGATGGTCTGGGCTGCAATTTGTTGGGAGTCTTGGATGGAATGTTGATTTTCCAGTTCCTTTTAAACAAAGGTGAATTTGATTGTCATCATCACTATTGTAGGACAATGTAATATGTTTACGCAGTTTTCAAATGAAAGCATGTGGAGCAAACACAGGTTTTGCGTATGAAATGTACTTAGTTCTACAGAAACACTCAATGTGCATCTACAAAGAGATCCTAAAGGGACAAGATACAAATCAGCACAAATAAAACAGTACTAATGCAGGGTAAGCCATCCTTTTATCTCCACAGAGGCCATGAAGTTCCTCGATAAGTTTGTTTTTTGCTCCAGATTTCAGCATCTGCAGTCACTTGTGTGTCTTAAAACACCGTTAGAGGCTCGGTGGAGGTTCTGACAAAGAAAAGGGAAATAACATGTACATTCACTAACCTGCAGCTGGTCCATAGCAGTTTTCAAAGCCTCATGTACCTCCATTGGCACTGTGTCCGTGTCGCTCACTCCTTCCGTAGATCCTGACAAAATGAAAATATACTTAAGATCTTACGTGGTGAAAGGAAATCTTAGTTCCACCAAAAACTATTCAGAATCACAAAGATAACAGCCTAGAAGGAGCCGACTCAGCCCACGTTGGCTCCATGTACGAATAATCTCATGAGTCTCACTCCCCAACTCTTTGCCTTTTCATTTACTTACTCATTCTCCCTTTAAACCGTAGGAGCAGGATCACCGTGTGATCGTTTTGCAGCATCATAGTGCTCTTGAAAAGCCCATTTCAGCTCATTCCCCATGGTCTTTTCAAACTGCGCTCTACTTCCCCTTGCACCTCATTCTGTCAATTCAATTCTGATCAATCAAAGGGACAAAAAGACTGGATTGCTTTTCTCTTTTAAAACTGCATTAGCCCATAATCACACACATTACAAATATAGAATGGGCTTAGTGCATCTTTAACCTCTTCTCAACACAACCTGAAGAGGTTTAAAATATAATCTGCAAGCCTTAAAATAATTGCATCTTTAAGAATTAATTAGAAAATGATGCATTAATGTCAGGTGCAAGTCAACCAGCAGTTGCAATAAAGCTGCTGAAATTGAGTGGTTATAAATTATCTTGTCAGCAAGACCTGTGGAAAACAATCATTGCGTTTTTTTAACAATGGACTCAATGTTTTTCTAACCCCACCTCCTCCAACTCTGCTGACTGAAATGTTCACATTTACTGTGGGCAGCAATTTACAAACTCCACAGTCTGGTGTGATCATGAATTCTCTCGCAGAACGTGACAGCTAGAGCAGGAAACTAAGGAGGTACAGAATGCTGAAGTGACTCAGCAGGTCCAGCCGCATCTCTGGAGAACAAGGATAGGTGACATTTTGGAAGAAGGGTCCCAAACCGAAACGTCACTTATCCACATTCTCCAGAGATGCTGCATGACTTGAGTTACTCCAGCACTTTGTGTTCATCTATTTTTTATTAAACCAGCATCTGCAGTTCTTTGAAGCCGCAGAAAACTAAAGAGAATTAGCCCAGGAAATCTGAAAGGCAAGGATCAAGAGCCGTCTGTGCTGGGAAATATTTGAATAAAAAGTCGGAAACTAAAGGGATCAGGAAGGTGCACAGAGAAGAAGGAATAGTTTGCATGGATTATAGGGTCTGGGAAAAAAAAAATGTGGATTCTGGAAAAGGAAGAGGAACATTGCAAAATGAAAATGAATACAGGGGTAATAAACAATTTAGTAATACTAAGTAAGGTGGAATGTTATTGCACAAACAAACTACTATTTACAATGATGATCTGGCCACAGGGGCAGCAAAATCTTTCTGATCGGTGTAGGTGGAACTTTGCTGCAAGAGTTGCAAAATACAGTTTACAATGTTATATCCCACTTACTCATTAAACATCGCTATGCTTGTGAGGGAGGCAAGTATAGCAGTATTTATGAAATAAATTAGTGTGGTCTGGGTTTTGCATTGCAGAAATCGATAATGATTTATAAGCAGGGCTATTGGAAAGCCTGGCAATATTTGTAATGCAGAAGCAGGAAAAGTCTCACCTTTCACTGAAGATGCAGCTGCTCTGGTTCAGGGCGTCTCCTGATGCATCCTTATATTATTGCGCTGACATCTTTGTTTATATTTAATATTAGTTTAGTTTAGAGATACAGCGCGGAAACAGGCCCTTCCACCCACCGAATCCACGCTGCCCCTGTACAGCGATCCCTGTACACTAGCACTATCCTACACACTAGGGGCAATTTTACAATATCAAGCCAATTAACCTACAAACCTGTACGTCTTTGGAATGTGGGAGGAAACCGGAGCACCCGGACAAAACCCACACAGGTCACGGGGAGAATGTACAAACTCCACACAGACCAGCAACTGCAGTCAGGATCGAACCCGGGTCTCTGGCGCTGTTAGGCAGCATCTCTACCTCTGTGCCACTGTGCTGGCCCAATTAATCTCCCCAATTTTAAACCCTTAATCATCCAAAACATTCTGGAGACTGAGATGTTTTATATTTTGTATTGTTCTATATAATTGTCATCTCTCTGGATTGGAATTGGAAAGATAATGCAACTTCATAATTTCTCGAGTATTTACACTCAAAGTATCAGTTCAATGGGGGTTTTGGTTAACTAAAGATTGACTGTACATTATGGTAAAAACAACGAGGTGGCTACCTCTGGACTCTTTGTGCTTGTGCGTTAGGGCAGACATTTGTTGCAGAAGGATCTGGTGCTGCTGTTTCTGATCCAAGAACTGTAGAGTAAGGTGATCTCTTTCCTGCTGCAATTGGCCGAGCGCTGACTTCAGAAAATCAACCTGAACAATGAATAGAGGGAAAAGACTTTCAGACAAAGAACAAAGAAAACCATGACAAGCACCACATCACTGGATACATTTACCTTATTGCACGGGTTTACTATTAGTCAGGGTTCCAACTCACTTTTGGGGGAGAACATTGGCAAAGCAAGGAGCCCTGCTGCCTCGGCACCAGAGACCTGGGTTCAATCCCAACTTTGGGTGCTATGTGGAGTTTGTATTTTCTCTCTGTGACCACGTAGGTTTCTTCCAGGTGCTCCCGTGTCTTCCCACGTCGCAAAGATGAGCAGGCTGCTAGGTTAATTGGCCTCTAATTTGCCCCCAAGTGTGTAGGAAAGGACTGTTGGGTCCACAGGAATTACCCCTTTTGGATCAATTAACCACATCAAGGCCTGCTCCCACTTATAGCCATCGACCATTTTTTTAAAAATCTAGAAATGTGTCTACCGTAACGAGTCATTCTCCCTGTTAGAATGTACAAGAAAATAAATTAAAACGAATATAGACTGGTAGACATTCAGCAGACAACTCCACATAGCACCCAGAAAGCAAATAGCAACATTTCTTGAGGTGATTCAGTTTGAGGCACTAATCTGAAACGTTTTTCATTTTTAATGCACAGTGAAATGCAAGGATTATTTTATCCTATTCGCACCGGGCAATCTGGATTTTTTTCAGATCCACCCCGTCTGATGTGTGCTTCCATTTCCTAATATTTTATTTCTCAGGTTATACGTGAAATTTCAAGCCATCGAGTTGATCAATGAGTTTATCAACGGTTTTCAATGAGTATTTCTCCACTGTGGAGAGATGAAGACTGGGGGACTTGAGTCAGTTCATGGAGATGTCTTGCGAACAGTCCATATTACGGTTGAGGAGGTACTGGACATGCTAAAGCATATGAGGGTAGATAAGTCTCCCAGGCCTGATCAGATATACCAGGAACACTGTAGGAAGTTAGACAAGAAATTGCAGGAGCCCTGATGAAGATATATGAATCATCATTAGACACAGATGAGATACCAAAGGACTAGAGGGTGGCTAGTGTTGTGCCTCTTTTAACGAAAGGATGAAAGGAAAAGCCTGGAAACTATAGACCAGTAAGCCTACATCTCTAAGTAACTGGAGAGGATGCTGAGGACAAGATACATGTGCATTTGGATAGACAGAGGCTGATTAGGGATAGTCCCATGAATTTGACTGTTTATTGAAGAGGTAACCAAGAAGGTTTACAAAGGCAAGGCTGTAAATATTGTCTATATGGACTTTAGTAAGGCCTTTGATAAGATTCTGCATGTGAGACTGCTCGAGAAGGTTACATTGCAGAGCAACCAGGGAGAACTAGCTGCCTCAGTACAGAATTATTTTCATGGAAAGAAGCAGAGGGTGGTGGAAGGTTGTTTTTCGGACTGGAGGACTGTGACTAGTGGTGTGCCTCAGGGATCGGTGCTGGGCACATTGGTGTTTGTGATTTATATCAATGATCTAGATGAGAATGTGCAAGGCATGATCAGTAAGTTTGCAAATGTCGCTAAAGTATCGAGGCAATGAAGATGGTTATCAAAAATTACAGCACGATCTTGATCAGCTGGGCAAGTGGGCTGAAGAATGGCTAATGAAGTTCAATGCAGATATGTGTGAATTGTTGCATTTTGGGAAATCACAGTTAGATAAGGTGGCAAAGAAGGCTTTGAGTACATTGGCCTTCTTCAGTCGGGGTATTGTGTAGAAGCTAGGACATTATGTTGTACAAGACGTTGGTGAGGCCGCATTTCTTTATCTTTATCACTTTATTGTCATTGTAGTGGTGCATATAACAAAATTTTGGCGCACTGCCCGAGCGGAGCTCAAGTGTACAAGATAAAAATTAACAATATCAGCAAAAGTGAGAAAAATAAAAATTGTTCATGCACTCACATGCACATACTATGACACATACACACATTATGCCTACATATGCACCTTACCAGAATATAAGATATTGCACTCAGAAGGTAAATGTCAGAATATAAGATATTGCACCAAATAGTATTATAAAAATAAATATTATAAATGAATATATCAGTATTGCACAAAGGTAGATATTGTACAGTATAAATATTGTCTATGGGGGGTGGGGTGGGGGGTGTGCTTTCAGTGCAGAGTTCAGTGTGGTGATGGCCTTGGGGTAGAAACTGTTTGTTCGTCTACTTTGCCTGGAGTATTGTGTTCAGTTTTGGTCACCCTGCTACAGGAAGGATATCATTAAGCTGGAAAGAGTACAGAGAAGATGTACGAGGATGTTGCCAGAATTTGAGGGCCTGAGCTGTTGGGAGAGATTGGGCAAACTAGAACTTTATTCCTTGGAGCGCAGTAGACTAAGGGGTAATCTTATAGAGGTGTATAAAATCATGAGGGGAATTGATAGGGTGAATGCACAGAGATTTTAATCCAGGGTAGGGGAAGCAAGAACCAAAGGGCATGCATTTAAGATAATGGTGGAAAGATGTAATAGGAACCTGAAGAGCAACCTTTTCACTCAGAGGGTAGTGGGTACATGAAATGAGCTTCCAGAGGATGTAGTTGCAGCAGGTACAATAACACCATTTAAAAGACACTTGGACATATAAATGGATAGTAAGGGTTACAGGGATATGGACCAAATGCAAGCAATGGGATTAGCTTAGATGGGGCACCTTGGTCAGCATGGATGAGTTGGGCCAAAGGGCCTGTTTTCATGTGGTGTGGCTCTCTGACTATCCTTCAATCGCCTGCAAATGAGTTGAAATGTCCAAAATATCATGGACATTCATGTAGTGCCTATAATGCAAGAAAAAAGTCCCTTTCTAAACTGAAATTGCTAGTTGTTTGCATGTAGTTCCCTGTATCCTGCACAGACAGGGAGGGATCTTACCATTTCGTCTTTATTTTCCAGTTCTTCGGGTATTATAATATGGGGTCTCTGAATTCTATCTGACAATATACCATCACTTTCCACGCCATCACCTAGTGACAGAAAGTTGAATATTTATATCAGTAGGAAGTTGTGAAAATCACACATGAATCATTGCACAACATAGCATTATATAAGATGCTCCATAAACGTCTGCAAGAGATTTGAGCTTAAACCAGCCAGCCATTTAGAACCCCACGGTGTAATTTATAAGAATAATGTCTACTTCACATTTAGAATTTGACATTACTGTCCTTTTATCCTGAATCTGAGAGAAATGACAGTAATTTCTGAACAGAAACAAGTTTTCCCCGAATATCCTTGCAGATGAGGACACAGAGGACCAGCGACATAGGCATATCCATCCCAGTGCCATTTATTCCAATACTTATTTTTGCTTTTATTAGTAACTGTGTAATTTAAACACGCTGTCTATAGGTATGTTACAAAACTTACCTTGAGCAGCGCTGCAGTTCTGCCGCTCCCCGTGTGAGTGACTTTGGCGCCTTTCAGAGGGGGGCGGGCTTAAAGTGCCGTTTTTCTACGGACTGGGCAAATCGATCCATGTCGGGCGATTTTGTTGCGGAAGAAAAATCGCTCCGACATTTCATTAATGAAGGTATTTTTAAATTGAGCTAGATTATTTATTATCTCGAGTAATTTAAAAATCACCTTCAAAAGCCGTGAGTGCCGATAACGGGAAGCATTTTGCGTAGGGGAGGAAAAAAAGGTACACAGTTTATGTTTATATTAAAAGTTAGTTTTTATGGAGGCTTTAATAATATTTTCATGTTGCGAAATGGGGTCCAAAAAAAATGTATGAACCAACAGTATTTTTCCTCCTGACTTCACCGCAAACCACAATGTTCCAATCCACCGCATTCCACTAAAACCCACTCGCTAGTTGATTTAAATGGCCATTAATTTACAGGCATTAAACACTAAATTCCTTCCATTTGGCCCAGAAATTCATGAAAATTAGATTTAAAAATTATGTTATATTGTGGATTATTGTGTGAATGTTATTTGGACACTTAGGCAATTTAAAAAAAGTTTATCTTTTCTTAAGAAATGTATAGATGTTTAGATCTACTCATTGAATTTTGTAATTAGCTACAATTAGATAACTAACTAATTATATGCTTTAATTTCAGATCATCCAAGTAAGATTGTTTCATATTTGTTTCAGAATGCTTCAATCTATAATAACTGAAAATTTCATTGAATTCTCTTAATTTTTAAGAAAGTTATGGGCTTTTAACAGTTCTAGATCACAGCTTTTGAGTTAAGTCAATTGAAAGGCAATGGGGAACAAGATGCTAATTTCCGAGTATGAAAATGGTCATAACTTTCTTAATACTGAAGATATGAAAGTGAATTAGGTGTCAAATTAAACTTCTTTTTATGCTTTATCTGATGGGATAAATTGCAGACTTGATTTTTTAAATCTCAAAATTTTGTAACATTGCTACTGTCTAACCAGAATATGGATTTAATGAGACATTCAACACACATAATATTCATAGGGTGGCGGTTAGAAACTTATCTCTTTGATATATTCCATGCTAGGATTAATTTGTAGACATCGCCATCTTCCTGGCCATTGTCACATTGCAGCCGTTTTACTAGAAATCTTACAGTATTAAAATGCCAAATGTAACAAATAAGGCTGAAGATTTGACATTTGCTTTGTAGAGTTTATTGGAATCTTGGCTTTCACTTGTCAGTTTGTACACCGACTTATAAGACAATCAAAATTAATTACATTAAAGAATATATGTAAAAGACTTATAATGCAAGCTGGAACCTTGAGCAAGTGCTGAAGGAACTCAGCGGGTCAGGCAGCAGCTATCCATTATTTATTACTATTGTGTCATCACCAATTTAATAACCGTTCTTTCAGAGTCTTCATCCCAATTATTTACAGAAATTGTGAATTATTTTGCCCCGTTACATATCTTGCCAACCAAAAGATACTTTTTAATTGGAGAATTTGAAACTCGATGAATATGCAGTTTAATTTCTCAGTGTGAAACAGAAATGAAACTAGAGCAAATAATGCTTTAAAACAAAGCTTTAAAAAAAAACTCCCAGACCTTCAACTCTAAGCTGTGGGCTGATCTCATTCAACTCTGCTGTCAATATGCTGATCTGTGCCTTCAGTTCGTTGTTTTCCTTGTTTAATTGTTCCAATTGCTCCTGTGAATGGGAGACATATTGTCATGAGTCATCAGCAGACACAAAATGCTGGAGTAACTCAGCGGGATGGGCAGCATCATGAGTCATTCCAAATCAGAGCCTCAGTCTGTCACTGACAGGTTGAAAGATACTTCTTCCTTGGAGCGCAGGTGGCCTGAATGTGGTGTATAAAATCATGAGGGGAATAGATAAGGTGAGTGCAGAACCTTTTTCCCCAGGGTGGAGAAATCAAGAACTAGAGGCCAGAGGGAAAAAAAATTAATAGGAACCTGACTGGCAACTTTTTCACAGTGGGTATATTTAAAATACATTAGGACATATATAGATAGGAAACATCTATATGGACCAAACACAGGTAAATTGACTAAGATGGGGCATCTTAGTTAGCATGAACTAGTTGGGCCAAAGGACCTGTGTCCTTGCTGTATGAATGTAACCTGTATCTTGCAATCTCCAGGCATCAGTTAAATTTGATGAATTGGATTTATTTGGTTTAATTAGTTTGCTTCAAGAGACAACTTGGACTGGTTCCACAAATCCTTAATTTTTGTTTCATAAACTAAGGCCACTAGGCCGTTGATCGAGCGCCTCACCCTTTATGAGCTTGTGACGGAGCAGAAGCTTAAAAGCTGGCAACTTTGAGGGAAAAATAAATCATAAAACATTACAATATTAAGCACAATAAAACTAGCATTACAGGGGCAATTCTTCCAAATCAAGAGATAAAATCATGGCAAGTTGGCACTCCTGCCGGGTGAAGTTCTCTCACATTGATTTTGAACATGGAACAGCACAGCAACTGGAGGTCAAGATGAACTAATCTCATCTGTGTGCATGTGATCTATATTCTCCCCCACATGCTCCCCCGCCCCCCATGTTTTCCTCCCTCACTCGCCTGCATGTTGCATGCCCCCCCCCCTCCCCCAACTCCCCCATTGATCAATGCCGTTTATAAAACTTCCACATCAAGATTTGTTTGAAATTGGGGGGGAAAAAGGATTGCGTCCACAACTGAAGTATGAATCTCACCTTTGTTACCGTAAGATCTTTCTGGTGCAATTCAATGTGGACTTTCCCTTGTACTTCATCATGCTGCAGCCGGTCCATGAGATGCGTCTGCAGCAGGTTCTGCTTCTGCAGCTCCTCTCGCTCAGCCATCAGCTGCTGATAGGCTGCGGTGTACTGCTGGAGATGAGTGTAGAACTGATCCCTCTGGCCCAGCAAGGCCTGAGCTTCCTGTGACTTCAGCTCAAGCTGCAACAACACAAGTGGCACAAGAATACCAGTTATTAATGACAAATGAATGTTGGAGGGCATCAGGCAATTTGGACAAGTCTGCTAGATTAAGCAACACAGATCTGAGGGCAGGACATTAAAAATATACCATTGGCAAAAATGCTAGTTTGAGACCATGGGAAACAGAATCTGGCACCCATTTCATCTTTTTTTGATTGTTTGAAAGATACAGCAAGGAAACAGGCCCTTCGGCCCACACAGTCCATGCTGACCATTGATCATTTACACTAGTTCAAATATGATCCCACTTTCTCATCCACTTCCTTCACATGAGGGGCCATTTCACAGTGCCACTTAGCCTATAAACCTGCACGTCTTGGGGATTTGGGAGGAAACCGGAGCACCCGGGGGAATCCCAAGCAGATACAGAGAGAACGTGCAAACTCCACTGAGCCAGCAACCGAGATCAGGATCGAACCTGGGTCTCTGGCGCTGTGAGGTGGCTGCAGCTCCACCAGCTGCACCACATGTTGCTAACTGCATCATTCACTGATGAATTGATGATACAGAATTCACCAGTTCACATTATCCTATTTACAGCAACAAAATAGGAATGGAACATAAAAGTTTTTTCAGGGCAATCATAATGCACATTTTTTTAAATGAAAGGATGGAACCTTTCATCCACTTTTTGATCCCGGAGGGCCTGTTTCCATGCTGTATCATTTAATCAATCAATAAATCCATCCATGTTTTTTGTACTTAATGAGCACATTGGCATTAGTAATTCTTTACATGAAACTGCAATTAGGTCAAGAACCATACTGTGGTAATATTAAGTAGTTTCGTTTTAGTGCTTTGGGAGAAATCAATACCTTTTCTTTCAAATCCACCACATCCTCTTGCAACTCTCCAATGTTCCGAGCTACCTCCTTTTTCACATGCTGCTCCGACTGCAACGCGCTGGCCAGTTCCATATTCTCATTAGTCTGTAGACAGTTAAATTGTGTACAAGGTAAACACAATAAGACCCGGCAATGCTTCAAGTTGTTCCAACATTTTAAAAGATCATAGTTAATCTATTACTTTAGCCCTTACTTTATTGTCCTATTGCTACATCACTTGGTTCCCTTCAGATCCAGACAGTTAAGATCCATCCAGATAAGTTTCAGCATGAATATACTCAACAAGTGATAACTAACAGATTAGCATTTATTCAGACTGAATCCTTTCCACATACAGAAGATGAATATTACAGTAAAATTAGATTTTAAAACATTTTAGTGTCTGTGCAAATCTGAAACTAGTTTGCAGTTCGTAAAACATAAAGTGCAGTTTCAGGCAGCATCTGCAGACGGAATGAACAGACAATGTTTCAGGCCAGGGCCCTTCTTCAGACAGGTCCCGACTCAAAAGGTTGCCTGTCCATTCTCTGCGTAGATGCTGCCTGATCCATTGAGTTCCTCCAGCACTATGTTTTTTTGCTGATGATTCCTGCATCTGTAGTCCCTCGCATCTATCTCACACTTGTCGAAGGTGTCCACTAATCACATCTACAATACAAGCTAAACGTTCAGCATATTGAGCACAAAGAGAATATCCTCAGGGCTACTGAAACAAATTCAAAATGCGCTTGTGATCAAGGAAACAGGGTTTTACTTTAAGTCGCGGTGTAATACGTACAAGTTTGACAAATCCATTTTGAAGTTCTGCCAGCTGTTCCTTGAGGTCCCGATTCTGTGTCAGCGCCCTGCTTATCGTAGCTTTGTCACTCTGCATATTTTCCAGCAGCTGCTTCCGGTCCACAGAATCATCATTGTAGCGTTCCACAGTCCGTTCCAATTGCTGCAGTCTCTCTTCTTGCTCCCGGTTCAAACGACTCAGCTGCTCATTGTCACACACCTGAAGATGCACAAACAGATGTAAACTTTGAAGCAAGCATGTACTTTCTCAGTAATAATATTCCCTCCTTGCCATATTAAACACCGTTTTCTCAGGCAGTTTCAGTGTCCTGCCCAATCTCATGACAAAAGTCCAGAAGGGTTTCGACCCGAAATGTCATCCAACCCTTTTCTCCAGAGTTGCTGCCTGTCCCGCTGAGTTACACCAGCATTTTGTGTCTATCTTCAGTGTAAACCAGCATCGGCAGTTCCTTCCCACACGCTCCCTTCATTTTGCTCTGATTATTACAAAGTTAAAAAGCATTGCTGCAGAGGAACTGCGTCAATGCTATCCTAATTGGTCCATATTAAATTAGCACTCTTTAACATTACTACAAATGGACAGTACATCTACTGGGGAAAATTCAGTGGAGTTCAAGAAAGTGATAGAACACAAACTTCTGGAGTAACTCAGCAGGTGCAGTAGCATATCTGGAGGATATGGATAGGTAACATTTCAGGTCAGGACACTTCTTCAGAAGACTTCATCCTTTTTACGATTCTGAGTAAGGGTATTGACCCGAAACATCACTGTCCAGCGTTCTATATCCAGTTCATTCCTCATTACTAAATCTCGGAGGACTTACTGTGAAACAGGGTGTCAATCTGCCCTTTAATTATATTTACTTACCTGTACTGACTGGCTATTAGCTGTATTATACTTTTCATACAGAGAACATAGAACAGTACAGCACAGGAACAGGCCCTCTGGCCTACAATGTCCGTGCCAAACACGATGCCAGGTTGAACTAATCTCCTCTAACTGCACGTGATCCATATCCCGACATTTCCATGCGCTTATCTAAAAGCCTCTTCCATGCAATTGTCGCATTTGTCTCCACCCCCCCCCCCCCCCTTGCAGTGCGGTCCACGTACCCACCACACTGTTTAAAAAACTTGCCCCGCACACCTCCTTTAAACTTTGCTCCTCTCACTTTAGACTTATAGTCTTCGGCATTTCCACCCCGTGAAAAAGGTTCTGACTGTCTACCCTCATAATTTTACATACTTCTATCAGGTCTCTCCTCAAGTTACCAAAACACCAGAGAAAATAATCCAGGTGTGTTTAACCCCTCTTATAGCTAAAGAAGATACAAGGAGCAGATCAGGAGGCATCTGTGAAGAACATGGATAGGTGATGCTTCAGGTTGGGACCCAGTCTAAAGAAGGGTTCCGATCCAAGGCACCGTCTATCCATGTTTTCCAGAGATAATGCCTTAATCGGCTGAGTTACGCTAGCACTGGATTTTTTAAAAATAAACCAGTTCCTTCTGTCAACACTCTCCTTACCCTCTAAATGTTATTCCCTTATCATGCATCTATACACTGTAAATGGCTCGACTGCAATCATACATTGTCTTTCCGCTGACTGGTTAGCATGCAACAAAAGCTTTTCACTGTACCTCGATACACGTGACAATAAACTAAACTGAAATGAACTAATTTTGGTGGTATTCTGGTAAACCTTTGCACCCTCTCTGATGTCTCCACATCCTTCCTGTAATAGGGTGACCAGAAATGCACGTCGAATCTCTGCATTTAATTTATTTGTTACAAATGAGAATCCGTCTCACCTGTGCCTGGTACTGAGTGTACAATTGCTCCTTCTCTCCCTGCAGCTGCTTTATATTCCCCTCCAGCATTCTCTCTTGCTCTGTCGGCCCGTCGGGTTGCGGTGTAGTTTGACTTTCACTCACCTCACAGGATATTTCTAAACAACACAAGACAGTCAACAATTTAAACAGTTAATCAAGATGATATACATTATATTTTCACTACAAAAATGTTTAATGATCAAGTTCTATTTCAATTACAAGATTTTGGGATTTTAAAATGAGTGGTTGGAAATCGCCCCATTCCATGTGGAGGCTTTACCAGAATGCTACCTGGATTAGGGAGTATTTGCTACAAGGAAACTTTGGACACATTTGGATTGTTTTCTCTGGAACGCCAGAGGTTGAGAGGGGACCAGATAAAAGTATATACAATTATATGAGACATAGACAGTAATTGTAAGAGGTTGACAGTCAGAACCATTTTCCCAGGTTGGAAATGCAAAAGACTAGAGAACATACCTTCAAGGTGAGAGGACAAAGTTTAAAGGAGATGAGCAGGGCCATTTCTTTTTTTAAACAGAGTAGTGGGTGCGGGATCGTGCAGCCAGTGGTGGTGGTAGCGATGGATATGATAGTGGTGTTTAAGAGGCTTTTAGATAGGCACATGGATATGCAGGGAATGAAAGGATATGGCTCATGTGCAGGCAGAGGAGATTAGTTTAACTTGGCGTTATGCTCGGCTCACAGACTTTGTGGGTGAAAGGGCCTGTTCCTGGGTTGTACTGTTCTATGTTATATTCATAAGGATCCATTGCTCATATTCTTAACTCCTCTTCTTCAAATATTTATCTACTTTCCTTTAAAATGGCAGCCTTTACAAATCAAATTAAGATTTCCAAAAATCTAAAGAATAGCAATTTTACTGTGTCACATTATCCTTGCTAAAATGGTTACATTTAGAAAATACTCTTCTTGCATTACAATAGTGCCAACACCTCAAAAAGTTACTTAATAGGCTCTTGAACACTACACTAACCTCAGCAACTATGATCTTCTATAGACTGCATCTCTGATTGCACTACGGACTTCAGTTTTGCATTACTATTACGTAGTATTTCGATCTTTTATTGTATTATTGTTTATTATATTTTTGTGTGTTATTGCATTCACAGGCCTGTTTAGCTGCAGCAGTTAAGAATTTCATTGTTCCGTTGCTGGTCTCTATGACAATTAAACTCTCTTGGCCCTTGTAAAATACACAGTGAGTGTAGGTTGTACAGCTGGTACACAAATAAAGTATTTTACTCTCTGAATATTACAGAATCTAACTGCTCACAAAGTCTGCATTTTCTTCCTGAGATCCAAAAATGTTATTATTCTCCTATCACTGTCTTTAATCAATTAAAGCAATTATTGGAAATTCAGAAAACAGTATGTGGGTACAACTTACAATAACACTGATCCTGACATTTCAAAATATGAGGCAGGGATGGAGAGGAAAAAGCAAAACAAATTCTGAGCAGTGGGATTCCAATGGATAATTCAGTTCTTGGAATCACAAGATACAAAATTGGTATTTCATCATATCCTGGATAGTTTTTTGGTTAATACCATCTACAATACTTGAAAAGTGATAAATGGACTGAAGATGTGCATTAAGATGGCCCTTGTCTGGATGTTTTGCTTATGTTTTCCACGTAAATTGATTAAACTGCAAAAACAGTGGGTGCAATAAAAGGTGCCACATAATTGCAAATTTATTCTACACTTCTGGGAAAAAATAGATAATTTGTTGTTAGTTTGGAGGGTTATGAGCCCAATGAAAGCAATTGGGTCTTGCTAACTTGGTCAGCATGGACAAGGTGGGTCATGGCTCAAGAGGTGATTAGTGGGCATTCACTTTGTGGGTCACATAACTGAATAAACTACAATTTAGGAATCCTTGACAAATCAGCTTTAATTTGTAGTTGCCAACTATGTAATCTCCATTCACTAAGCAATTACAGCATATCCTTCTTAGCAAGTATCCTCGACAAAGAGCAATCCTCCGTTCCTTGCATAATCCTCAGGGAAATTCCAAGGCTCTTTCCATTGTGTTTCACTGCTGACTTCATTCTTAGCACATTGCAAATATGTTTACTATAGACCAGTGTTCTGAAGAGTATCTAGAGAATAACTATTACACATCCTTAAACAGAAACAAACATTGGATTAACGCCTGTTCTTCTACCCAGTGGACAGCAGAGATTATAAAAACCCATATTCTGAAGGAAGTCTATAAAGGATAGAATGGAATAGGGAGTAGTTATGAAGTCTGTAGGTATATCATCCTCTGCCAAAAACCATGGATTTCTTCAAGTTGCTTTTGTTCGGACTTACTGCCAATCAGAGAAAGCTGCTGCAAACCTCACCAGAGTCATATTGGGTTTGTTCATCAAATAACATAGAAGAAGTAAATTGATTATCTCGGTCAGAAAAAAAGCTTAGGTCATCGGTCTGAAGAAGGGTTCCAACCCAAAACGTCATCTATCCATGTCCTCCAGCAATGCTGCCGAGCCTGCTAAGTTACTCCAGCACTTTTTGTTGTTTTGTTTTCTGCAGTTCATGGTTTCTACATTTTGTTGCTTTGGGATCACTGTTCTTCACAAGTTCGAAATGTTGCAAACTTCGTCATTACACGTTTGCCACCTGGTGTTCTGCAGCGGGTGAGATTTACACCTGGAACTCTTCAGAGTCAGAGTCAAGATAGTTCTCCTATCCTGGAAAAAAATACTGTGTATTCACCCCATCTATTCCTCCACTTATTAATGATGCAAAATATGGTTATACTGAAACAATTCAATTCATGCTGTAAGTTGTGATGTTTTAGCCAAATGCTGCAAAAACACATCTAGAATTACCTGATCTATTCTTAAGGTCAGTCAATGAAGTTTCCAAGTCCTGCACATACACGAGATTTTGTTTCCTCTCCTCTGAAAGTGCATTCACCTGCAGAAACAACATGATCAATAGTTGCATTGAGATAGGAAAGACCGTATAATCAATGTGCATTCTCAGGTGGAGATATTTCGGCTGGAGATTAATCTAACAAATTGTGCAAGCACTTCCCATGATCGTATTCAATTGAATTCTTAGATTTTTTAATGTAATCACAATTTGCAAACCAAAAATGAACTTAAAATAGGGAATATTAGAAACACTTAGTCAAGCAACAAGCCTGGGGCAAAAGTCATATTTGGATTTCAACATCCAGTAATGAAAGCTAGAAATTAGATCTGGATCTTATAATTCTCACTGGCTATTTTGCTAAGCTTATTAGATCTACTCAGTCGTTGTTTGTAGACAAAAAGGCAGTGCTACGCATATAACAGTTCATGCTACGTGCAGTTGTACATCAGTTTTGAACTTTTTAGAGGTGTCTGTACAAAAAAAAGTAGTTGATTGACGTCTAGATTCGGGGTCATTTACCAGCTGGTTTATGTATTTAAGTACATTAAGTTAATCAATCACCTCATAAGAACATGCAAACACTTTCAATTCGAATTTCATCGCACAATCTGTAATAGCTTGTTCAACCATTACAAGGATCTGTACAGTGGGGTTTTGGCTGGCATTTTATTGCTTTCACACTGTGATTTATTTTTTGGATGAATGTGGAGAGTTCTCAGAGGGTTCAGAACCACCAAGCTCTGCTGGTTTTTGCATTGATAAAATAGTGTTGCTCTTCACTGTGAGCCGTCATCTCCATTGGTTCCCATTGGTGACTGGTGGCAACAGAGGCCCTTTAGTTGACTATTTGCTATGGATAGTGTGAACATTCCAGACAAGTATATAACATTCACAAGCTATGGGGAGAGTTTGAGTAGACTAGGACTTTATTCCTTGGAGTGCAGGTGGCTCAGCAGTGACCTTGCAGAGGTGTATAGAAGCATAGAGTGAATAGATAGGGTGAATGCAGTTTTTTCTTAGGTTAGAGGAATCAAGAACTCGAGGTCATATTTTTAAGGTGAAAGGGGGAAAGATTTAATAGGAACCTGAATGGGCAACTTTTTCACACCAAGAGTATTGGGTATATGGAACAAGGTGCCAGTGGAGGTAGTTGAGGCAGGGAGAATAACAACATTTAAAACTCATTTGGACAGGTACATGAATAGGAAAGGTTTGGAGGAATATGGATCAAATGAAGGTAAATGGGACGAGCTTACATGGGGCATCTTGGGCAGCATGGCTGAGTTGGGCTGAATGGCCTGTTTCAGTTCTGTCTGACTAAGAAATCTGCAAAATAGCCAGTGGGGAAGAGGAAACAAGTTTGAAAACATGAAAATATCATGATCTGGAATGCAATGAATGGTAAGTCAGTGGATAAAGATTTAACAACACCATTAGAAAAGGGAACTGCTAGACAGCCAGAAAGCAAAAATATAATAGGCAAATTGGGCAGCTGCTTCAAAGAACCTGCAAAGGTTATTTAGGTACCAAACAACAAAGCTGCACTGCAAGATTTTGGGATATGTTGCACATCCAAAACCAGTCTGCACCATAAGGTGAAAAAGGCATCATCTTATCTTACCCAAATATGACAGAAACAATCCAATAGTACTTGGATGTCAAGTAAATATTTGAATTCTAAAACTGAACACATTACATGTGTTTTCAACAAAAAAAGGAAATATTTGTCTTTTGAGTGCAAGTTGGAGCAACACATTCACTACAGATTCAGGTCTTACTGTTACCACTAACTTGTGCTGTAAGCTGTTGAACTTTCTCTTGCCAGATTCTGCCCTCCTCCTGCAGCTTCTGAGCGTACTGATCTCTTTCGGCAAGAAGTAACCGTAGAGACTCTGACACCTGAAAACAACCACAATCGAAAAATAAAGATCTATTTTTTAATTAGTGCTTTCTGCGTTATATGAATACAACTTGGGTTAGCAGGATTTATTATTTTAAATCTTAAATCCTCTTCCAATACATCATGAGTATGTGAATTTAAAAAAGTTATTACAACTATATAGTGAGAAAATGACATTTGATATTTAGCCTGAAGGTTCAGCCATCCCTCAACCCAAATGATAGAACACAGAATAGCATAGGAGCAGGTCCTCAGCTCAAATCCAGGCTGAATATGATGCCAAATTAACCTAATCTCCTCTGCCTGCAAATCCATGTACCTAGTTAGAAGCCTGTTAAATGCCACTGCCTCCTCCACCGCCCTTGGCAGCATGTTCCAGACCCCTACAACTCTCTGTAAAAAAAAAATTCCCCTCAAATCTCCTTTAAATATTACCACTCTCACCTTAAAGCTTGGGCCTTGGCATTTCCACCCTGGGAAAAAGGTTCTGACTGTCTCCCGTATGTATAGCTCTCAATCTTATATATTTCTATTGGGTCTCTCCTTAGCCATAGGGAACCAATCCAAGTTTGTCCAACCTTCCCTAGATAATGCCCTCTAATCTAAGCAGTTTTAGGCTATTTTTTTATTGTCCTTTCTGATTAATGAATTTATTTCTACATTGGCATACATACGCACCTGAATACCCGAGTGCTGACCAATTGCAAAATAGCAAGTGACTGAACTGATAGCTCCAAGATCTTCTCACACTATTACATCCTCCAAAGGTTTGCTCAGATTGGATTCTGCTCAAGCTGTATTTCCCAACTCTCAGAAATAGCTGCAACCATACTTCCGAGCAAGTAGACAAAAAAACTGCAGATGCTGGGATGCTGTGTAAAGTACAAAATGCTGGAGGAACTCAGCACGTCAGGCAGCATCCGTGGAGGGAGGGAATGGACAGGCAACGTTTTGGATTGGGATCCTTCTTCAGATTCTGACCCACAAGAACTTTCCTTATGTTCCTCGCTATTTTCAATGTGGCCCACAGAAAACCGACCACATACTAATCACACAGAAGTCAAGAACTCCATGTCATACACAAAGGATTGAGGCCCAACCAAGTGATTTTGACCCACAGATTCCTTACCTGCATCAACTGTGCCTCTAACTGAGTTTTTTCTTCAAGAACCACGTGTAGTTGCTGATTAACTTCTGGCAACGCCGACTGATTTGAGAACTGAAGGAAGTGACAAAATAAAACGATTCTTACCAAAACATCTTAAACTTTGATCCGCATTGTAAATATACTTATAATATTCAACACAAAGCCGCAAATTGACAATGGTGGGATAGGATGTTGTTTTCTGTGGACTTGGAAATTGGGTAAACAGAAACTTCTGTGGCTAACTGATAAAGATCCTTATATTGTTTAAGAAGGTACTGCAGATTCCTGTTGTGAAGAAGTGTTGTGATCAACCGTTTGCGATTGATTAACCATAGTTTGACAAGTGATTGTATAAGTGACAAGTATGCTTTGAATGGATTCTGCCTCTGATGGATACGAGTATTGTGTTAAATGTCATTGCTGGAACTCTAAAGAAGCATGTGACCACTTTTCCTACACACTATCCAAGACCTTGTAAGTCTTCCTTCATTAGACTGGTGGCTCAGGAGAGTCAAGTGTCTGTTGCTTGCTTGACTCTGTATCCCTGACACCTCGCCGGCTATGATCAGTAAAGCTTGAGTTGGTTTACCTAACCCATTGTGTGCTGTCTGTTTTTAAGTGAACTTTATCAAAAATGAAAACGCTCCTTGGGCAGAGCCAGCGAAACACCTCTCCAAATCCGTAACCCAAGGTCACCCAACAGTTCGTCAGATAGTTGGCATGGCGAACAGTTCCCGATTTGTACAAAGGTAGAACACCGATTCCAATTTGTAAAGTCAATTATGAACTAGGAGCATGTTTTCAAAAGTTGTGAGAGCATACAATATTGAAGTAACAAGTCAGTACAGTGTGCATTGGGCGAAGGGGCATGAACATCACAGGATTTATACCCCTCAATCATGCTAGGATACTGTCGTTATTCCCTTTCAGGCTGTCTTTTGCTTCCCACCCAAAAGACTCTTCCTCCCTCTTCTTGAGCCCTTACTACCTGATGTACAGGTTTAATGATTGAATCATCTCGACTAGAAAGTGGGAAGCCGCACTGAAATCTACAAACTGCCTCACCTGTTGAATCATCAGCTCAGCCATTTCCAGTTTCTTGTGCAAATCTTCAATGTTGTTTCTCATAGTTTCATTTTCCGATACCCTGGACCGCAACTGTTCTGAGAGTTCAGAATTTTGCTGTTTTATCTCCTCGCTCATTTTACTGCAAGTCAAATACAAATAGTTGGTTTATCCGTTTTGTTTTTTAAAGAATACAATTAGTTATGTCACATTCAAGTCAGTAAATATGTTTTGTAACTCACTTTAGTTTGTATACTTCTTGTCTCAGGTTCTCTCTCTCTTTTTCAATCTCTTTGCTAATCTGTAAAGACATGTTTCAAAATAATATTAAGCACATTTTATTTCCCTAAATGAGAAGTTGGACTTTCGGTCGAAGTATTAGCCATTTACTTTGTCAGACTGTTTGTGTTGAGATGAGATGGAGGTCAGTGTGCGTTCCAGTTCTGTCACTCTTTGCCTCGATTGCTGCAACTTGTTACTTAAATCTTCCACCTCACCTAAAAGGAAAATAAAATGACAAAGATTAGAATTCAAGCTTTCCAGCAAACTACCAACGTTTTCCTCAAAACAAAATCAGGATTAGGTTGGCAGAGAAACATGGGTCTAATAAATCAAATGGCTTTACCTGATTTTAGCCTTGCTGCCTGCTGTGTGTGGACCAAAGCTGTCTGGAGCTCCGATTTCTCAGATACCAAAATTCCAATGGTCTGAATGTGAACCTGGAGATACAATTAAATTATTCAACATTCTCAATGATTCTCAGTGCAAGATGGTGCCGCAACCTGGCGGTTCTCTGCACGCTGTTCCAGAAGAGAATCTATTGTACTCACATATAGTAGGAGTTTGGTTTAGGTTTACTATTCTCACATGTACCAAGGTATAGTGCATAACTTTGTTTTGCATGTTACCCAATCAAATAGATACCATATATAAATACTATCCAGCCAAACTCAAGTACAACAGTTAGAGTGAAAGGAAAGATACAGAGCGCAGATGACTGGGAGGCATGTAGAACAAGCTTTTCACTGTATCCCTATACATGTGGCAATAAATAAACAAAACAATACAAAATTTAATAAATTTGTTTAAAGAACATGGCCATCATGACAAGGGCATTGTTTATTTTCTCTGATCCGGATACACGGTTCTGAGTCAATGACATGGGTGCACCTGGAGTTACGTCTAGGCCAGAGCAGGCAAGGTGGGTAGATTTCTGTCCCTGATGATTAATGATTTTGATGTGTTTTTTTTAAAAATACAAATAGGATGGTTACTGCATACTTACTTAAACTAGACCGACTGCTTTTGAAAAATTCTAGATTCATTTAATTCTAAATTCCCCAGTATCATCAGGTTTCATCCTTGCCATAAATTACATTTAGCACAGTCACAATATGTAGTTCAGCTGACTACTTTGGGTCAGAGTTGTACAGCATGGAAGCAGGCACTTTAGCCCAGCTCGCCCATGCCAACCATGATGCCCATCTTAGTTGGTTCCATTTACACACAGTCGCCCGATATACCTCTGAATCTTTCCTATTCGTGTACCTGCACAAATCTCTTTTAAATGATGTTATTGTGCCTGCCTCAATTATTTCTTCTGGCAGCTCATTCCAGAAACCCACCACCCTCCGTGTGAAAACTGCACCAGGCAGTAAGTGCCGTTGAGCAGAGACCACTGGAGAAAAACAACTTGCATCTTGAAGAACTTACTTGGAGCTGTTCTCTCATTGATGCATGTTCTTTGAAATACTTCTGTTCCGAATCTTTCTTATCCTAAATATGGATAGATATAATAAATATAACATCATATGATGCAAAACAAACAAACTGTCAGGAATAAAATGAAAGCCGGTTACAAATCTTATCTGTGCTGAGTTAGGTAATAAGACTCAGGTATAAAACGAAGAAAATCAGAGATTACAAGGTTTTGGGAAAGCAAGCAATGGTTTGAATGAATCACTGAAACAGTGAGACTTTGCAATTCACTTGACTTTGGCACTGACTTTGCAAAAAACTGAACAGTAAGGCACAGGTGAATCGTTCAAATTTAATCTGAAATAGAAAAAAAACTTCAGGTTTTTGCTTTTAACAAGCTATGGGAGGCAACTTGTGTGTGTAATTTCCAGGAGAAACCACTGGATGGCAGTCAGGGACTGAGATCTTGACAGAGTCTAGCAATCATTCAACAGAACAAATTGCTGGAGGAACTCAGCCGGTCAGACTGCATCTGTGGAGGGGACGGACAGATGAGGTGTTGGGGTGAGATGGAGCGGGGGGGGGGGGGGGGGGGGGGGGGGGGGGGAGAAGAGAAGGCCAAAGTATGGCAATCAAGAGGGATTTTGAAATGTCAGATAAGGAGAGAAGAGGAGTGAAATGTAATGCCCAAGGGAGGAAAAATGGGTGGATAGGGTTAGATTCAGATTAGTTTGTCACATATACCATTGCGCATTGAAATTCCTTGCTTGCCTGAAGCCCAGAGTAAACAGTGTACCTACAGTACAGATGCTCCCCGATTTACGATGCTTCAACTTACGGTATTTTACAATGTTGCAAATGCTGGGGAATGGTCACGTGATCAAATTGTATTTAATGCATTTTCGACATGATATTTTTGATTTATGATGGGTTTATCGGAACGTAACCCGATCATGGGTCAAGGAGCAGCTGTACTGATAAATGCAACCATAAACACGATGACAAGTAGAAAAGAGCAGGATTGTGTACAGATTGCCGTGCAGGTGCAAAGATGTCAGTGCAATAGCAAATTTCCCAACAATTCATTGCGCTAGTGAGAGTGGGCACAGCAGGTTAGGATAGATGAATGCACAGCTCATGAGCAAGTACAAGGATTCAGGTTTCCGGACCATTGGGATCTCTTTGGTGACCAATGGTGACTCATGCAAGAGGGATGGGTTGCATCTGAACTGGACGGGGAAATCAATATCCTGGCAGAGAGATTTGCTGGCGTTACTTGGGAGGGTTTAAACCAGTCGGGCTGGTGTGGTACCCAATGCAGTAGTGAGGCAAATGAGAACGTTGAAGCAAACACAGAAATAAAAAATAACAAGTTCAGTGGACAGGACAGGCAGGAAGCGAGGGAAGATTGATGATTTTAGATGCCTGGCAGGCAAGATTGATGAATTCAGGGCATAGATAGGTACATGGGATTGGGATATTACAGAAACATGAGCGGTAGAGCTATTGCCTTGCAGCGCCAGAGACCCGGGCTCGACCCTGGCTACGAGTGTTTGTCTGTACGGAGTTTGTACGTTCTCCCCACGACATGCGTGGAGTTTCTCCGAGATCTTTGGTTTCCTCCTACACTCTGAAGACGTACAGGTTTGTAGGTTAATTGGCTTGGTATAAAATGTAAAAACTGTCCCTAGTGTGTGAAGGATCGTGTAAGTGTGCGGGGATCACTGATCGGTGTGGACTCACTGGGCCGAAGGACCTGTTTCCACACTGTATCTCTAAACTTGGCTGAAGGTGAGACGGAGCTGGCAGCTCAATGTTCCGGGATACAGTGTTACAGGGTTGATAGAGGTGGAGGTAAGAGGGGAGCAAGTAGCTGAGGGAAAAATATCTATGGGGCATTTAGAGAGATCACAAGTGGTGTATCGCATGGATTGATGCTGGGTCCACTATTGTTCATTTTTTACGTTCATGATTTGTATATGAATATAGATGGCATTGTTAGCAACTTTGTGGATGACAGTACAATTGGTGGTGTCGCAGTCAGCAAAGGAGGTTATTTAAGATTACAATGGGATCTTGATCAATTGGGTCAATTGGTCAACTCAAAGGCAGATGGACTTTAATTGAAATAAATGTAATGTGATGCATTTTGGCAGGTCAAACCAGGTCAGCATTTGCACAGAAAATGTTAGTGCCCTGAGGAGTGTTGTAGAGCAGAAAGATCTAGGTTTGCAAGTTATAGCTCCACAAAGATGGCGACACTAGGTGGACAGGGTCGTCAAGAGGGTATTTATCGGTCAGGTTACTGAGTATAGAAGTTGGCACATCATGTTATTGTTGTGCAAGATGTTAGTAGGGCTATGTTTTGTGTACTGTAAATCATTATGGTCACTCTGCCATAGGAAGGCATCAGTAAACTGGAAAGGAGTCAGCAAAAATATTTACAACCATGTTATCAGGTCTGGAGGGTACGAGTTGCAAAGGAGAGGCTGGCACTTTTATCCCTGCAGCATAGGAGGCTGAGCGGTAACCTGCTGGAGGTTTATAAAATCATGAGGGGCATAGACAAGATGAATAGCTACAGCCTTTCCCCAGCGGAGGGAAATCCAAAATTAGAGGACAAAGGTTTAGGTGAATGGAATGAATTTTAAAAGGAGAACTGAAGGACAACTCAGTTGTGGAAAAAGGTGCTAGTGGATGAGTTATGAGGGAAAATGGCAAAGGCAGGCACAATTATGGCATTTAAAAAGTACTTGGATAGAAAATTGAGGAATATGGGCCAGGTCTAGGCGTATGGGACTAGCTTGATTAGGCACCTGGTTGGCATAGATGAGTTGGGCTGAATAAAGTTCCATGACTCTTTAAGCAATATTTACTTCCTCCATTTAAGATCTTGGTAAAATTCCAAAATCACTTTAGAATTCCCTATTCGACAGCTTGCTTACAAAAGTGGGTGAAGCCTAATGCCAGAATTATGTAGGTACTTAGTTCTTAATGCATCTGCAATAATTGAAAACTGATAGCTGCCTTGTTGTTCAATGCCATACAATGTTTTCTGGGCAAGTTCCGAGGGTGGGCAAGTAATGCTGTTGATTCTCAACTGGAGTGTGGGGAAGGAAGCATGGAGAGAATTGAGCTGGCAATTTGTCCCTGAATTTTAAGGGACAAATGTTAATGACAAGGTTGAAAGATGCAGTTTTTTTTTTTTAAAGCAGATTAAATGTTTACAATTTTACCAAATAAACTGCCGCTCTGTGAGTAGTCAAATTAATGTTGATTTAAATGGCTATCAACTAAGCAAAGCAGCAGACAGTGATACCAGGAATAACAACTAGCAAGATGGTTGCTGTGCACTGAAGTTTGTAAGAGGAAGAACTGGACATCTGCTCCCTGAAAGGCCAAGAGGGAACATCCTGCACTAAAACTGGAATTTGCCCTGACTGGAACACAAACTAAAATCTTTAACGGTTTAAGGAAAAAAATAATTCCTCCCTCATCAAGAACATAATCCAACTTTCCCCTCCTATGCACCTTACTAGGAAACATGCTTCCAACCTTGCTGATGTGTTGAAGGACCAAGCTCCAATCGGTGATGAAAACATATCTTTACTGGTAGGAGACATTAGGAAAAGGCAAGGGGCAGGGACAGAGAAGTGGATGGTATCATAGAGAGGTTAGACAAATTTGGATTGTTTTCTCTGCAGCAAAGGAGGCTGCGGGGAGACCTGACAAAAGTATATCAAATTATGAGGGGCAAAGATAGGGTAAACAGTTAGCACCATTTCCCAGGGTGGACATGTCAAAGACATAGCTCTATGGTCAGAGGAGCGAAGTTTAACAGATTTTTTTTCTCACACGCACACACACACACAGTGTAGGGGTGGTATTGGAGGCAGATACGATAGTGCCTTTTTTTGAGGCTTTTAGATAGGCCCATGGATATGCAGGGAATGGAGGGATATGGAACACTGCAGGCAGAGGCGATTTGTTTAACTTGGAATCATGTACAGCCTGTTCCTGTGCAGTACTGTTCTATGGTATATATAGACTGCTGGATAACCTGGTTACAAGAAGCACTGGCTAATCTGGCTGTTTATCCGTTGAACTTCAGGTCAATGCGACAGGACAGAGAGGAAATATAACGGGAAATGTACCAAATAATCACAAAGTGAAAAAAAAAAAGCACAGGCCAAGTCACCTGCCAATCCTCCCAATAGTAAGAAGCAAACAATCCAAGCACATCAAAACTGGTATTTTACCTTCTCCAGCTGACCACTCAGCTCTATGTTGTGTTTTTTCTGTTCGGAGAAATAAGATGTGAAAACTACAGTGAAATATCCAGACATAAATGTCTTCACATTTCTCCTACATACCAGCGTAAACCCAGAGAAAAGCAGCAGTTGCCAAAACTCAAACCACATAAAATGCATCCAAAATATCCTGAATAGATCTGATGAGTTTATTAATGTAAAACTGATACCTTCTGTTTCAAAAGCACATTAGTTGTTTTTCTGGCAATTCAAAGCAAACTTAAAAACTAACACACACGCATTTTGTTTTATTGTCAGTTAAATTAGGAATGAATAACAATTCAAGTTTTAGACCATTTTGGGGAGACCTGACCAATATGGCCCTACTAAAGTTTGGATCACAGGGAAAAACAGTCAAACACCCAAACTTCCCATAACATTGTCTGCCTTGACTAATCTAGGATAGACACCCCCCCACCCCCCCCCCCCCCCCGATTCTATTTTTCCATGTTTACCCTTCCTCCATTCACACCAAGCTTCAAACACCAAACAAAAGGACTATATGACCATGAGGACATTGACCATTATTTTATATGCTGTGATAAGAGTCCCTCCATTCCTCTTGGGCCGAGTACCCCATTTCTTCCCTTCCTAAATCCCCATTTCCCTGCAGTTTCTTCTCCACCTACATCTCCCCTTCATTAATTTGAAAATACTTGTGCAATAACCTATTTGTAGTTTGCTTCACTTGAACATAAAACTATTGTACATGCTCGAGGTGAAAGATGACGGTTAGAGTGCAGCCACTTTAAGGGTCAGTTTCCATTCACGGCAAGCAATTAATCTACAACAATTCAAGCATTCATGCAACATACAACTGTCATGCTTATACTAAAAATATATTCCATGCAGCTACAGTAGTCTGAACACACAAAGTTACATAACACAGAGAAGTTGATCAGTTAACATTGCAAACTAAACGTCCAATTTCATCTTCTGAATATTGATTAATTCTATTTCAATTCACAAGACATAGATTAGCAATGACCTGAAGACTGCACGTTTAAAGTTCAATTATTTCAGCAGAGCTACTCATAAGGAGGTGGCATCCTGATGTTGTTGCTATATCTAACTCTGATGTTTTCTGTGCAAGTACATTCTTGGCCCATCCCTATCAAAGACAACTGAATGAGGTGCTTAGTGTAAATTAATCCAGATTGTATCTTCCAAATAATTTTAATCAGAGCACTCAAATGTTAAATGGCAGTCAAATAGCAGTCCAGCGTCACTAGGGGCGCTGGACTACCAGCAGCCTCTGCCTGCAGCCCGTTTGTTTTTCCTTTTTTTAATTTATTTTTAGTCAGTTTAAAGTTTATTTTTGGGGGAGTCTTTAACTTTTCTATGTGGGGGAGGGGGGGCTGGGTAAGGGGGAACTAACTCCCAGTCGCTTCCTGGCGGGGACCAAACTATTTCCCCGAGTCGCGTCCTCGTCCCCCACCTCGCGGCCTACCTCCTGGATCGGAGCTGCCTTTCCTGCCGGGGACCGGGAACCGGACCAGAGCTGCAACAGTAGCAGCGCTGGAGTCACCGCGGAGCGGGCGATGCCTACCTGGGTCGCCATTGGAGCTCCGGAGCGTTGGGCCGCTGCTCCAACATCGTGGAGCTCTGGTTTAGAGAGAGCACCCAACGCGGGCGGCGCTGAACAACTCCCTGGAGTCCTGGGGTCCTTTGCCGAGGGCCTGCAGCGTTGTATCTCCACCCGGCGCGGCCAGCGGACTTTGGGAGCCGCAGACTCCGGTAGGAGGGGGCCGACTCAGGGTCCAGGCTGCTGAGGACATCCCCCAGCCCCGACGTCGGACTTACATCACCCCAGGGAGCAGGCCTGAACATCAGGCCGCCCGTAGCGGCAAATGCAGGGGGCTCGGGGAGGCCCCGACCACGAGGGAACAGTGGGGAACATTGGGAAGAGACTGACTTTGGTGCCTTCCCTCACAGTAGGAAATTTTGATCCTGCTGTGGGGGGATGTTTTATATTGAATTCTATCTACTCCATGTTGTGTTCTTTATTTTTACTGTATGGCTGCATGGTGATTTAATTTCGCTGTGCCAATTGGCACATGTGACAAATAAATGCATCTTATTTTATCTTAATGAGAATTGTCAGTTGAAACAATACAATTGAGTCACAAGGTTGTGAAACCCACTCCAATGATGGGCGAGTGTACTGAGTGAGTGTTGCACTGAGGGGCTGTTTATTGGATATTCTCTCAGGTTTATTTAAAGTAATGCAATTGACTAGTTCAATGAGGAGCAGTGGCGTTAGCCCTTGTGTCCTGACCAAGATTCATCCCTCAAACAAGAACACGAAGCACAGATCAGAGTCACCATCTACGAGTTGCATTTTGTGAATTGTGTGTTCAAACTGAGTATCGAATGTCCGACACAAAACTTTAAAAGGGCTTAGGGACATCTGAAATTCTGAATCACTTTCCTCCCTGGATCACAAAATGCCTTGTTTGACACAAAAGACATGTCCTGCCACTGGTTCAAGTCTCAGCACTTGCTGATACAGTGCCTCATTCAAACAAACGGGTGTCAGGGGTTATGGGGAGAAGGCAGGAGAATGGGGCTAAAATAGAAAAATAGATCAGCCACGATTGAATGGTGGAGTAGACCTGATGGGCTGAATAGCCTAATTCTACTATCACTTACGAACTTATGAAAATTGAGCATCTTAGACAAGGGAAGCTTCATGGATGCCACTAAATATACATACTGATAGGAAAGTTATCACAGATTGGGACTGAACTGTTTTTTTTTTAAATTATAAAATTCTACAGCAAACCAAGCTAAAAGCAAAACAAGTTCTTTTGAATTTAAAATGGTTGATTCTGTCCCCAGCAGGATAGAAATCATTACCCCAACATGATGATTTAGCAGTTTATGTCAGGGGTTAATCAGTCCACACGACTGCAAAATCTTCATGGGGCGGATCTTTCTGGCTCACCTTCACTAGTCTATTTCTAATAAATTGCTCAGCAAAATGAGCATCAAAGCTAATTACCACAGTGGACTTTTACATTAAAATAATTTTACATTACATTTCCCGATTGGCATTATAAGCAAATTTACGTGTAACTTATGTATATTTTGAGTCCAACAAACCGGAAAGGATTAGGTTTTAATTGAGTAAAACGCTTTTCCTCGATTGACTTTTACATTTCAAAACAGCTGTCCACGTTTGCACTATCCAATGAGTGAAGCACTGGCAGCATAACAATCGATATTTATTTGACAAGGCTGATGCTGACAACACACTAGGGCGAGAACAAATGGCCTCAAATAGAACAGCAACACTGCCCTGTCTAGAGCTGATGTAAGGGAACGCATCAGATAGCGCTGTGTAACCAAATACATTGGACGGCCTATAGTCAGAGTGATGCAGCCAAAGAAACTAAAACGTCACCTTTCCATGTCTTCAAGTGATGCTGCCTGAACCTGCAGTTACTCAAGCAGTGTTTTTTTCTTTCTTCACAAATCCCCCCAGTTTAGCATCTCTCCGATTAACTGGCTTTTCCCATACGTGTGTTAAAAGTTTCCCATTCGACCAAAATTTTAAACTCTGTGCATGCATTTTGCTGAGAATGCTTCGCTGGGGGGGATTTCTTCCATATTCTCATGTTTCATAAAGTAATGCATTTAACTATTTTAACCAGGCGTAGAGAAGCTATCGCTGCGGCCCTGGCCAAAATTTGCCGTCTCCTTTAGTGATAAAATGAATTACTTGTGGGTGTGAAATCCCATGCTTCAGAAATAAAAGGTTATGGATCTCAAACCAAAAGCATCAAATCACAGGTATTGATCTCCCCACCATCATGGGGAACTACGGGAGGTACTGCCTCAAGAAGGCACCCAATATCAAAGACCCACATCACACTCTCAATTTACTACTATCATCGGGAGGGTGGTACAGGGACCTGGAAAACAGTGACCACCAGGTTCAACAACAGTTTCTTCCCAGCAACTATTAGGCTCTTCAACACTGCACAACACTGACTTCAGCAATTATTATCTTCTATGGATAATGTCATTGGTTGCACTATGGGCTTCAGCTTTTGCACTATCATGGTTATCTATTATGGTTATTAATTTATTGTTTTTTTGATTATTATTATCTGTGTTATTGCATTTACAGGCCTGTTAAACTGTTGAGAGTACAGTAATTTAATTATTCCATTGGCGGTACATATGATAATTAAATCCTCAATTCTCAATAGTCAAGACAAGAGTGTTTAATTGTCGCATGCACCAACAATAGAACAAATAAATCCTTACTTGGAGCAGCTTAACAGGCCTGGAACGCAACACATAGATAATATATAATAAACAAAATTCATTAAATCAATAACCCCAATACTGGTACAAAAAAAGCTTGAGGTTCTTAGCGAAATCAAAGAAACTCCATAGTTCGAAAATAGACAAAAGCTGGAATAACGGCAGCATCTCAGGAGAAAAGGAATGGGTGACGTTTCGGGTCGAGAAAAGGACTGAAGAAAGGTCTTGACTCGAAATGTCATCCATTCCTTTTCTCCAGAGATGCTGCCTGTGTTACTCCAGCATTTTGTGTCTATCTTTGAACTTCAGTTAAAACCAGCAAACCTTCCAATACACAAAGTCCCTGGTTCGTTGGTAGAGATGTTGTGGAGCGTGCAACAGCCTGATGGTTGTTGGAAGAAGCTATTCTTGAACCTGGTGATCACAGCTTTCAGCCACCTTCTTCCTCACGGTAGCACGCCTTCTTCCCGATGGTAGCAGCGAGATGAGAGCATGGTCAGGTCGATGTGGGTCTTTGATGATGCTGGCTGCCTTTTTGACGGAGTGCCTGCTATAGATTCCTTCAATGACGGTGAGGTTTTTTACCCGCGATGGCCCAGCTGGTGTTCACCATTTTCTGTAATTTCCTTTGGTCCCGGACGTTTGAGTGGCCGAACCATGTCATAATGCAACCAGTCAATATGCTATCTATTGCACACAAACTCTACACATTTTCACTGGGGCTTTACTCTTTCCCATGTCTATTGATTATAATTATCAGAACCTGGATTTCAGATAACATATCTGGCCTTCCAACACAAGACAAGTTCAAGGTAGAAGATTACTATTCCCCCACGTATGCTCCACTTCAGAAATATATTTTGTTCTCTCTAGTTTTGAAGATCTTTTTTGAAGTACAAAAAAATGATTTGGTCATTGGATAATAAATAGTATCTTGGGGACATGAACTTCTTCCAAAGGAACATGCCTTCATTCAAATCAGTCTGAAGAAGGGTCTCGACCCGAAACGTCACCCATTCCTTCTCTCCAGAGATGCTGCCTGTCCCGCTGAGTTACTCCAGCATTTTTTGCCTACCTTCATTCCACTTGTTGCCTTGCATTTGAATATGTCACCATGCCAAGGGGGAAATTAACATAAAACATGAACCCTACCACCACATCAATTCATCGATGAACTGTGCACAGATCTTAAGCACATGACACATTTTGTCAAACTGAAAAGAAATGGAAAAGAAAACGCCATCCCAAACGAACAGTGTTCATTCAGGAACTGGTGCTTTGGCACGATAGGAACCAGCTGCTTTCCCATTTTGTTGTTGAACACATTGTGAATAAGTTAAGAGCTCTTATTTAAAAGGATATTGGCCCAAAGGACAGGACCAGTACTGACATTTGCAAAAGGTCAAGAACAAAATATAATTCACCAAACATCCTTCTCACAGCAGTGAATCAATCTGGCATTTAAAGGGTTGAACACATTTTATGTTCTGACTGTCTGCACATTGGCAGACTGCTGAAGTGAAAATTTACAACTGGAAACTAGGCCAGGCTGAAAATGGATACATGATGCACTGCAGCCACATTTAAGGGAAAAAGTGCAGTGTGACAGAGATGTGTTCTAGATCTAATAGTGCAGAGATCGTTCTGTGGAGCAGCCTTGTCAAGAGGTTTGAACATTATGTCAATATTTTTTTTACAATTTTAAAAAAGAACCAGGAGTTTTTTGTTTTTTTTAAGTCATTTGATGGGCAGGTAATGGTTCGTTTCTCCTGTTTTCTCCACTGCCAGTTCATCTTTATAAATTCTGTTATTGCCCAATGTCACAGCATTTGAAAAATGTGCATTGGAAGTAACAGACATGCCCTTCATTATGTGCACTCCATCAATTTGTGATGCTAACTCTTATGTTATGTATGATTACAAATATATGGAGTTCATACATTCAACGCGGTATTGGCTTTTGAAAATATGTGATTTTTGTTTCAAAACCCCTCAAAGATTCTAACACGCAAAGTTTCTTCAAAGTAAGGAGAAAACCTGGTGGTTCAATGATTGGTATGTAACAGTTACTGCTAATTCCAATGTTTTACTGCACATTTCAGAATGGGAGTGTGTTTTTCTAGGTAATAAAAATAATGCTGGCGACTATTATGCAAAAACAAGCTCTGGAATCCACTGCTTTGAGCTTCAGCAACATTTAGGCCTTCCAGGTGATCTAATAAACCTGCAATACACTTCCAGGAAAAAGAATGCAAATGCAAGACATGAACAAAAAAAGAGTAAGAGGAAAAAAAGACGATTAAATTAAAACAAAGACTTCTTTCAAGCAGTGTAGATGATAAACCAACCAAGAAAACCCTGGTTACACTGCACTTAACTTTTGAAAAAACGATAATATATAGCTGGCATGTCTTTAACACCATACAGAACCCGAGGATAATATTAACTTGTACAATGCAAAAGCATTGTTAACCAGCCTTGAAACATTTAGTTTGATGAGAACTGATCAACTTCTTATACCATGCTGTTTAAATTAAGTGGGTGGATATGCACAATGGTATCCAGATATAATCTTATGCTGCTACAACAAACTCCACATGCCCTTACCAATTCCTCTATCTTTGCACATAATTCTTTATTTGATACATTGCTGGAGTCAAGAGCTATAGTCAGCTCTTGGTTTCGTGTCTGTGTACACATGCAGATTCAGAGAGTGGAGGAACAAAAAGATGAAAAGAAAAGATAAATTAATAAAGGTGAACAGTTATTGTTGGTTTCTGCCAGCGCATGCTCAAAAAGAAAATCAAACTGTACCAGTCCATCCGTGGAATTTATTGACTTTGCACAATGCTCTCAATTTAAAAATTGGAATTCTGAAATTTTGTCATCCAAAACTGTTTTATAATCTGTTACTTTCAGCTTCAAGGATCATATGCCAATTATAAATTCAGCATTTAGTCAACTCCACTTAATTAGTACCTTTTTTGTCTGGAAATTACCAGAAGCATCTGCTGGCTTTAAATTAAGCAATTCTAACACAACAGGGTCTCAAAATACATTACTTTGAATTAAACAGATAATTCTATCTTTCTCAAATTAGGGGTTGCCGGTATGAAGAAACCTTTACGAGGCAGTTTTTCCATCCAAGATAATTTGGAGTTTGTTTGAGGAGTTGCAAAGGAAATAGCGAAACTAAACAGTTCTATCTCAATAGAGCATTTATTTGACTTGGGTTATTTTATGATTGATAATATCATGAAAACCCCAGTTTGAAAGAATATTGGAACCACATTATGTGGAATCATTATTTTGGATATTCATTTTGTCCAGGCAACTGGCTAGCAAAAACAACTTGTGCCTTAAAAACAAAAAAAACAAAAAAAAAATGACCTGAAGTGATAGTTATATCAGTACCTATAGATGTTGCTTGACATGTTGACTCTCTCCAGCATCTGTATTGTGTTTTGTTTTCAATTACTGATATGTGCTGTTATTTTAGCACAATGCTACTACCACAACCTTCAAAATAAAAGGTTATGGCTAACATTGGATAGACATTTATTTAAAGTCAGCAGTGCTATTCTTTATTCAAATTTCATAATTGGGATGGCAAAATATCTTCAAAGTATCTTTGAATGCTACAATGGGCTATATGTCAGAGCCAGATGAAGTTATCGGTCACAATATAATGGCCCAAAAATAGTGTGGTGCATGGACAAGATCCAGTTTCATCTACTTTTTCATTAGCTACAAGCCACAATCATATACAGATCACTTTATCAATTATATTCACTATAAATTATACAACAGCTGCAGAGATATTTTGATACGGGATAAAATTTGCTTTCAATCCACTGAGGAAAGTGATCAATTATCGATGCAGCAGGGGCAATTTTTGCATTGAGGACAAATATAGCCAGAGTTTGTGATTGCTGCACCTCGAGTTGCAGATTAGAAAAAAAATTGCAGACAAACTAATCAGTTGAAGGTCAAATGTCCTGTGAACAAGTTCAAGTCACACATGAATAATGGCTAGCAATTGATGCAAGTAGTCATTGCTTCAGCAGGAATGACAAGCATGATTGGTATGGAGACCTGGGTAGAATTAAAGAGGAAACTAAATAAAAATAAAATTTTGCATAAAATATTTGAGACAAACCTATTGTCTTATGGAAGAGGTTGTGCAACTCAAACCTATGCACTTGCAGAAACATAGAAAAAAGCCAGTCAGAAAAAACCCCTGACTGTTCAGATATTCATTCAGATCAATGGATGATCAGTGACCTTATAACCACTTTCCTCGTGTCTCTTTACACATCTGATTAATACAAATCTGTTAAACTCAGATGTTAAACTTAAAAATTATGTCGAGCATGAATTGCCATTTGTGGAACAGCGATGCAAATTTCTACTGTAAGTGTTTTCTAAAGTCATTTAGAATTTTAAACATTGACTCCTGGTCCTAGTCAATATGTGGTGAATGTATGTTTCTCTCTATCAATCCAATCTGCTTTGCTGAATATCCTGATAAACTTTCTCAACTCGCCACTTCTAAAATTCCAGATCGCCACTCACAATACCGCAGGCCTATTCTGACCAGTGGAGCCCAAAAATAATTTATATCTCTTCTTTAGAAGACCACAATTCCATTTGCTTTTTAATTATTTTTTTCTTGTTCTTATCATGGCATTATTTCCTATAGCCACATATCACTCCTCCCAATGGACCTACTCCCCACCTATTTCTCACCCTTCCCTTCCTACTGTATTCCCATCTGACATCATCCCTCCTTATTTGGTTCCACTCTCCACCTATCTTTCCTGTCAGATTCCAGAATATGTAGCCTTCATTACCTCCTAGCATCTGTCCGTCCTCTGTCCGCATCTGCCTATCACCCCCCCCCCCCCCTCCCCTCCATCTATTGCTTGCTAGCTGTTGTCTGACCCCTCTCCCACATATTTACACTGGCCATTTCCCCTCTACTTTTCCAAGTCCAGGTGGAGCATCACATCTCCATTTCCCTCCATAGGTACTGCCTGACTCACTGAGTTTCTCCAGCAGCTCACTTAAAAAAAAAAAAATGTAAAAAGATTTTCCACCTGAAATTATTCGACACAAGGGTGGGAAATTTTTGAATTTTTAAAGTTACACAGAAAGTATTAAGAGCCCCTAAGAAGTAAAATCCTTTTTCAACAGGGGACAGAATGTTATGAATTGTGTCTCCATTAAAACTTCATCCTTAAAAGTAAGAATCTATTTGCATCATCCTACCTCCAGTTCTTTAGGGCTGACGGCACAAACTCCACTTTCACCATTCACATAAGTTGTCTGGAGAATGAGAAGGAAAAAGTAATTGTATTTTATTTGACAAGTTATAATGCTCAATGCCATCACCCAAAACAATATCAAATTGGCCATATACATTGCAATACTGTTTATATGACCTAACCTAGACCAGAAAGATTTTAAAATACGACCTAAGTTCACCTGATTTCCTTTAAAACCTGGATAGGGAGAAGCAGATCGAGTGACCATCCAGTTGAGAAATTCAGGTGGTGTATTTAAGTGAAGCTCAAATTCAACTGAACATTACTGTTTTATGATCTGTTCAGATTTGCTTGTTGAAAAATGATTAGTTTATACAAAAGTCTACAAATGCTGAAATGAAAATAGAACATTCTGAAGTAATTGGATATAATCAATTGACCATTTTGAAAACATTAAGCTTTTTAAACAGTTGTTGAATGGCATGCTGCATAGGTTCTTTTTTTTTTAAATTCTGAGAGCACAATACAAACTTCATGAGCTTTGACTGAAAAATACTCAACCAAACTGATACCTACTAACATAGTTATCTTATCATCTTTCAATGGAGGAATTAACCAATGTTCACACACTAAGTCAATACCTATGTGACTAGAGGGGGGAGTAGCTCTCTGCCCACTCAAGTTATATTAACCAATGATCAACACAATTTCATAGACCCACCAGTAATAATTTACCAAGCAAGGTTTTGACTGAGCAATATCAATAAGAAAGATAATTAATTCCATATTTCAAGGCACTGGATTTTCCTCTTTTCAGAATGGAAAAGCAGTGCAAGAAACACATGAAGGGATGTTTATCTGAAGTTAGAAGATACAAGAGAACATTCAAAATAGCACCAATAACAGGAGTATTTGATGGTGTTGGGATGGAAAAGGTTGTTGCAATAAATACAAAAACATAAAAATGTGGAAAAGTTAGACTCTAGTGGAAGGCCATAAGATAATCCAGCAGCCAATCTCTTTTTCTTGAGCGCAGGAATTTGAAAGTAAAAGTAGAAATAGAAGTGTGACTGTGTAACGGACAAGACTCAAATTTCCACAGGATAATAAAAAGAGGAAAGGTGGATTTCATGTTTAATGCAACATTTAGATTTAATTAAAAAAATTAAAATTTGGCCCAACGGAATCAGCCTCACCTGTGTCACCAAGCCATTTAACTGAGCAGACAGTTGCCGGAGGCTTTCTGTAGAGGAGACACCCCTATAAAGCAATAAAACAAAAAAGTCTGTAAAATTGAACCTCAGATTCTCGACAGTTTAGCAAATTTATTGTGAGAGCCTAGGGTACAAAGGCTACAGGTCGGACATGCAGTTCGCTATTCCAGACTGCTAATCAATCTCAATACCCTGCATTAGAAATGGTAATATATGCAAAACCAGTTCTCAATCCTAATTGCAATTTCTGCTGTAAGTGAGATGTGTTTGTATGAAGAGAACGATTGGCTGTTTTGGGAATGTCTTCTGCTTTGATATAGCTGCTAGAATGTATATCCACGGACGCAAGAAGCTCCAACCTCTCATGTTGTCTGTGTGGAGTTTGCACATTCTCCCTGCGGGTACTCTGGCTTCCACCCACTTCCCCGAGACACTTGTGTCAGTGGGTCAATTGGCTGCTGAAAGTTATAAAAAATAATAAAACAGAGGGGAATAGAAGAATCTGGGAAGATTTGAAGGGCATGTAGGGAGAATAAATACAGATTAGTGTGAGTGGGTGGTGGAAGGCCGGCACAGACTTGGTGGGCCAGAGGACCTGTGTCCGTGTTGTTTGACATTATGACTAGACAAATGAAAATGTTCCTTTGAACTAAGCGTCAGTGGCAAGCAGCTGCCATGAATCGCACAAAAAGGAGGGAAGCTTTGTTATTCAATGAGGAGATGAGGGGAGGGGATTAAGTTGCTTCTGCACGGCACTTATCAAAGGATAATTTTAATTCTAACTTCCCAGTGATCAACATCACTACCCTTATTCTTCTATCTTTAACTTAACTAGTGCTTTATAATTCAAAATTGTCTTATTTCTGAATGTTGTTCCCCAGGTAAGACATTTTCATTTTCTTTATTTACTGCTTTTTACTGGGAGATGAGTGCAAGAAAAACTATCTAGCGGTGAGAAATTGGTTAGTGAAACATCAAGGATGCTCCTACCTGCCTTCTTCACTTTGGTCTTGTCCAGTTGGATGCAACATCTACGCAAGTAAAAATTAAAATGTAAGTGTGTAAAGAAAAGCCACCTTTTCCCACAAATTTACCCAAAAGGATTTTCCCCAACCAGAGGGAGACACAAGAGACCGCAGATGCTGGAAGCTTAAATAAAACACAAACTGCTGGAGGAGCTCAATGAGTCAGGTAGCGCCTGTGGAGGAAAGTGTACAGACAACGTTTCAGTTCAGGACACTTCTTCAGACTGTGTCCCAACCCGAAATGTAATTTGTCCATTTCCCTTCACAGATGTTGCCTGGCATGATGAGCCTCGCCAAGAGTTTGTTTTTATTTCCCAACTAGATAACTAGCGCCGGAGACCCGGGTTCGATTCTGACTACGGGTGCTGTCTGTACGGAGTTTGTACGTTCTCCCCGTGACCTGCGTGCGTTTTCTCCGAGATCTTCGGTTTCCTCCCATACTCCAAAGACGTACAGGTTTGTAGGTTAATTGGCTTGGTAAATGTAAAAAGTGTCCCTAGTGGGTGTAGGGTAGTGTTAATGTGCGGGGGTGGCTGGTCGGCTCGGATCCGGTGGACCAAAGGGCCTGTTTCTGCACTGTATCTGTAAACTAATTAACTGGTGCTAGCAAGGAAGAATTTAATTTCATTTCTATACTTCCACTGAGCTAACCAAATCTGCATCGGAGAACACAATGAGCAGGTTTCATTCCTCATCTGCCCCAGCCTGCCAAAAGCAGGTTTATGGTGTAAACAAGAATATGATGTTGTGGCTTGACTATTATTCCCATAGCAATGAAACATCTACCTAGACATACCTAACCAGAGAAAAATAAGCTGCAAGGATTTAATTGAACAAAATGTTCTATCATATAGGCTCTCAAGAATCAGTCTTATTAAACACCATGGCCTTCTTGCACTTGCAGCATTAGTTCAACAAAATCATTACATAGATTGCATTGAACAGATTAATCACTGAATTCAGTTAACATACTTTTAAAATGTAAAGTCACACATCAGAAATCCAAATGGGAACTAAAGGAAAAGTGTACATGTTTATACACAGTGCCCTCCATAATGTTTGGGTCAAAGACACATTATTTATTTATTTGCCTCTGTACTCCACAATTTGAGATTTGTAATAGAATAAATCGCATGTGGTTAAAGTGCACATTGTCAGATTTTATTAAAGGGTATTTGTATACATTTTGGTTTCGCCATGTAGAAATTACAGCTGTGTTTATACATAGTCCCCTTTTTTCAGGCCACCGTAATGTTTGGGACATGGCTTCACAGGCGTTTTAATTGTTCGGGTGTGTTTAATTGCCTCCTTAATGCAGGTATAAGAGAGCTCTCAGCACCCAGTCTTTCCTCCAGTCTTTCCATCACATTTGGAAACCTTTATTGCTGTTTATCAATATGAGGACCAAAGCTGTGCCAATGAAAGTCAAAGAAGCCATTATGAGACTGAGAAACAAGAATAAAACTGTTAGAGACATCAGCCGAACCTTAGGCTTACCAAAATCAACTGTTTGGAACATCATTATGAAGAAAAGGAGCACTGGTGAGCTTACATATCGCAAAGGGACTGGCAGGCCAAGAAAAACCTCCACAGCTCCATAGACAGATGACTTCTCTCTATAATAAAGAACCCCCCCCCCCAAATATCTGTCTGACAGATCAGAAACACCCTTCAGGAGTCAGGTGTGGATTTGTCAATGACAACTGTCTACAGAAGACTTCATGAACAGAAATACAGAGGATACAATGTAAGATGTAAACCACTGGTTAGCTGCAAAAATAGGATGGTGGGTTACAGTTTGCCAAGAAGTACTTAAAAGAGTAACCACAGTCTGGAAAAGGGTCTTGCAGACAATTGGGACGAAGATTAACTCATATCAGTGACGGCAAGAGCAAAGTATGGAGGAGAGAAGGAACTGCCCAAGATCCAAAGCAGAACGTTTCATCTATGCAACATGGTGGTGGGGGTGTTATGGCCTGGGCATGTATGGCTGCTGAAGGTACTGGCTCACTTATCGGCATTCATGAAACAACTAACTGCTGATCGTAGTAGCATAATGAATTCTGAAGTGTATAGACACATCCTATTCTGCTCAAGTTTAAACAAATGCCTCAAAACTCATTGGCCGGCGGTTCATTCTACAGCAAGACAACGATCCCAAACATGCTGCTAAAGCAACAAAGTTTATCAAAGCTAAAAAATAGTCAATTCTTGAGTGGCCAAGTCAAACCACCTGATCTGAACCCAATTGATCATGCCTTTTATATGCTGAAGAGAATACTGAAGGGGACTAGCCCCCAAATCAGGCATAAGCTAAAGTTGGCTGCAATACAGGCCTCACCAGAGAAGACACCTGGCAACTGGTGATGTCCACAAATCGCAGACTTCAAGCAGTCATTGCATGCAAAGGATATGCAACAAAATACTAAACATGACTACTTTCATTTACATGACATTGCTGTGTCCCAAACACTATGGTGCCCTGAAATGGGGGGACTATGTATAAACACTGCTGTAATTTCTACATGGTGAAACCAAAATGTATAAAAATGTTCTATATTAAAATCTGACAATGTGCACTTTGCCCACATGTGATTTTTTCTATTACACATCTCAAATTGTGGAGTACAGAGGCAAATATATAAATGATGGGTCTTTGTCCCAAACATTATGGAGGGCACTGTAAGAATAATCACAAAAAACAGACCTGGGAGAGGGTTTCATTCTGTCTCACATGCGGTGTTACAATTGTTGTATTTGGCAAGCTACTCTTGGAGGCATTGATAAGAGCAATAGTAGCTTCGCTGTCCTTCTGTTCACTGCCAAGTTTATCAATGTCATTTTCCAAGCAGGCCTGATGAAATAAAACAAACAGTTATTAAAAACAAAAAGCCATATACCCAACCTCTCAAAGTTGATCTAACATGTGGTGGATGGACAAACAGTGAAGAATCATAAATTCATATTTTTCAAAGTTATTGTTTCTCAGCCAACAGTTAAGACAGCCAAGTTAGGCTTTAATAACTACATTCTTGACTGAACTAGTGATGAATGGCACACACAATTACATGATTCAATGAACATTGACCAGTTAATTAAAATAGGTAGGATTGCATGTGAATTGCCAATTTCTTAAAGCAATTTAAGCTCCTCTACACAATGCCGAAATTGGCATTCAGGTTTCCATGCTGAATGGCTCTGGGAGTTTAGTATTTTGTTTTGAATGAGAGTATTTGACCTGCAATTCAATTCCTGTAGGGATGGTGGAAATTGAGTTAATTGGACAAATAAAATGGAGAACCAAAGTTCAAGAGCCCATTTGGTTTACCAATGACCTTCACATATGGAAATTTGCTATCTTCCATTTGTCAGGCTTCCATGTGACATGAGCAAAGCGGGGAACTCTCCACTACCTCCTCAATTCAGGATCAATTATTATTGGACAATATATGTTGGCATTGCCAGCCGCATGCCGATCCGGTTGATGAATAAAAAAATATTCACAGATATTTTTGCTGCTTTATTTACTTACTTATTTTCAATATTTCTAGTGAAGAAAAGGGTTAATTTTTGGCCAGGTGGAATCAAACATGTCAATTATCATTAACATGGATTCTGTACATTAGGTTGATACCCAGGTGGAGGAGAGAAGCCTCCTGGGTTATAAATGACAGGAAAATCATTGTCCAACTATTGAACACAAAACATAGAACAGTACAGCATAGGAACATGCTTTTTGGCAGACAGTCTTCATGAAACATGATGCCAAGTTAAATTAATCTCCCTGCATATCCGTGTGCCCATCTAGAAGCCTCTTAAATGCCACTATCATATCTGTCTCCAGTCCTGGCAGTGTGTTCCAGGCATCAGTCACTCTGCAAAAAAAAAAACTCCATTGCACTTTGCCCCTCTCACCTTAAATCTATGCTCTCTAATCAGACATTTTCACCCTAGAGAGAAGATTTTGACTGATAACATTTTGAAATAATATTGCAAGTAGTTCTAACATGCTGAATAATCTTTTGAATATTGTTTAAGGAAGGGTTTAATGAGGTATTGACAACTTCATAAAACTAACATAAACCAAGGATCTGATGCACTTACTGGTTGTTCACAGAGATTTTCAGTTTAACCATCATGATTGTTTCACTAATGGCCTACATTATTAGGCAATTGAGCCAAAATAAATCAGACAGAATTTAATAACAAATGGGTATCCATGACACTTCATCACACTGCAGAGAACAAGTGGGACTTTATGCTTAAGGCAAGTAACATAGTGGAACCATTCAACTTTCAAATAAATTCAGGTCATTCACTTTTTGCATTGGTAACTTGAGCTAACAACGGGGAGACACAAATACAAAAGTTATACAATTTAAAACCAGTATCAAATTATTATTTTAGGAGCAGGAAGCCAATGTTAGATCTTAGGGTGTTACCTGCTGTGGCCAGGTAGTATTCTATTAACTGACTGCTCTTTCTGAAAACCCTTTAAAGTTAGTTGCATTTCTACTTCCTTCATGATGATCATTTTAGTTGCATTCCCACTTTCGTAATGAGACTTCGAAACACTAAACATCCAGGCAATTTTCTTTTCAGTGAAAAAGAATAGTCAGTCATATGCAAGTGTGTTCCATCATCATTTCTTTTTGTTATTTCAGTCTTTTGAGTCTATGCTGACTCGCCTATTTGTACATTAATTGGCTTGGTATAAGTGTAAACTGTACCAGCTGGAGGGGAAAAACTATTGGGGAATGAGATAGTAATCCCCAATAGTTTTCCCCCTCCAACTGTCCCTCTAACATTCCCATCAACTCATCCAGATTTTACCTACTCACCCACATGCTAGGCGCAATTAACAATGACCAATTTTGCAATGTGGCAGAAAGCTGGAACACCAAGGGGAAACCCCTACTTGCAAACACCACACAGACACCATTCAAGATCAAGATCGTAAGAAGGTTGCTGAATTTGGGTGACGGCACAAAAGAAATATGCTGAAATATGTTAATTCCAGTAAATATAGCTAACTCACCAGAGAAAATGTAACTATATTTTAATGCCCCAAAGTTAAACTACTGTGATTTAAAACAGAGACAGGTATAACATAAATATCTTAAGTGTGCCACATGGAAAGTAACAAAATATTCACATCAACAGTCTTATAAACACAGAATGTTTGCAAGGGTTTCTCTGCTGTAGCCCAATGATTTGTAATACTACATGATATTGCTGCTAAATGGCCTAGCATAGCAGTAACTCTGATAATGCAGGTTCCTGGGGATGGGTATTGCTGAACTAGCAGACTTTACAATCTATACCATGTTATTCTATCAATACCCCATCTTTATTTCACTTTTTTTTTAAAACATGTTACAAGAGCGCAATGTTTATAAATGCAGTAATGCAACCACAAAATATACTGCACCTAACATAGGCTACTTAATATTGTAATATGCTCACTGAGGCCACTGAAAATGACCCCTAACTTAATAAAACATAATAGGCTTCTGTTTGTATTTGTCAGATTGACAAGCAAAAGCTTATAAGCATTTAGGACTCCACCTCCCAAGTATAGGTACATATTCCTGCTTTTTTTAAATAAATTGGACTGGAATAGATTTATTTGGTTGCCACACTAATGTATAAGCCGGATGCCAACCTATCAAGATTTAGTTTAGTTTAGAGATTCAGTGCAGAAACAGGCCCTTCGGCCCACTGAGTCTGCAACGACCAGTGATCCCTGCACGCTAACACCGCCTTACACACACTTATACTAAGGCAATTAATGTACAAACCTGGATGTCTTTGAGTGTGGGAGGAAATCAAAGATCTCAGTGAAAAAAACGAGGTCAAGGGGGGAGCAGACTAACTCCGTACAGATAGCACCCATAGTCGGGATCAAACCCGGGCCTCCGGCGCTGCAAACACTGTAAGGCAGCAACTCTATGGCTGTGCCCTTAAGCCAGATACCAGATTATCCGAATTTTACTCGGATCCACCAACATTCAGATATGCTGGAGATTTGTCATCATTCCTAATACTGCACATCATTAATAGAATCAAGGAACTACAGATGCAGGTTTACAAAAAAGGACAAGGTGCTGGAGTAACTCAGCAGGTCGGGACATCTGGAGAACATGGATCGGGGTGACGTTTCAAGTCAGGACACTTCTTCAGTTGCTGTCATACTACTACTTTCATAAGTGCAAGAGTAAAACAATTTTAGGCTCGTAAAACATTAGGAATTGGCCTGAGCTGTTTATTGATCAATTCCTGGTACATGGGCTTCAAATAATATCATGGAAAATTAATTGTTGAGTCAAGAATTCTGATCACACCTAGTTTGCATGCAAGAACGGTGAATAGAAGATTCAATAGAAATATGCATGACGGAAATTGATATCAACTTAAAAATAAAACAAGGATTTGTGGGCCATGGAAAAATAATCAGGAAGTAAGAAGAACTGGATAATTCATTCAGAGTATCAAGGAAGTAGCAATGGGCTGAATATCCTTTTATATATATAATGACACAAAATGTTCAGCTCAGGTCTCATCTCATCCTTCCTCATCCACCTATCAACATTGAACTCTGCTCCCCATCATCTTCTTTCGTTTATTTAACTTCCCATTAAATGCCCTTTTAGATTTTGTTTCAACTACTGATCAAGATGAGGCAATCCATGTTCCTCCCATTTTCTGCCGAAAGAAGTTTCTACAGAATTACCCATGTGATTTCTCAATGAGAATTTTAGGTTAATTGCCTTTGGTATTGCTCTTCCCACAAGCAAAACTCTTCAAAATGAGAAACTCATCAACAAGGAAACATTTTTACCTTTGTTTTCAAAAAACTAAGACCCAGTCTGTTCACTTGTTCCCAGCAGAATCAAACACCAAAGCCTCATTTTATTTTTAAAGCAAATTACCTGCATAAACTCAACAGTTTGGGCCAATTCCCACAAACATTTATTACATGTCGCTTCCTCGAAATTTAACAAAACCAGATGCAGCCTAGTGCTCTCCTCATCTGTGCACTTTCGGTTCCATTACCAGAGGAACTTATTTCTATCTTTTCAACGAGCTTAGCTTTCTCCACACAAATAACATTTCCTACACTTCTAGGCATCTCCCCTAATGTCGGCCCTGTCACAAATAATGTATTTTAAATCTTCAACTGCATATGATTCTTAGCTCTGCTCCAACTTAGTAATGCAACTTCTTCATAGTCAACTGGCTCCCGACTCGAGCCTTCTGTTCTGCACAAAATGTATGATGCAGCTCTGAGTCACTGCTGGTTTACAGTGAAACTCTTTCCCCAGCCCTCCCTACCATGCTTACCAACTATACTCCTTTGAAAACTTCAAGGTTAATATTTTCTTCCTTCTACATAATCATAGTCTTACAGTGTGGAAACAGGCCCCAAGGCCCAACTTGCCCACATTGGTCAATATGTCCCATCTACACTTGTCCCACCTGCCTGCATTTGGTCCACATCCCTCTAAACATGTCCTATCATTTCCCTCAACTATTCCCCTGTCCCCCACGGAACTCTCCAAGCCCAGATCTTTGAGTGATCCAACAAGAAGTCTAAAGATGAAGACAGATATAAAAAGCTTGAATAACTCAGCATGTCAGGCTCTGAATTAGTTTAGTTTATTGCCACATGTTCTGAGGTACAGTGAAAAGCTTTTGGAGAAAAGGAATAGGTGACATTTTGGGTCGAGAACCTTCTTCAGACTGAGAGACGGGGAAAGGGGAACGAGAGATATAGACAGTATTTAGGACAAATGAATGTGAGATATACAAAAAGCAACAATAATCAAGGAACTGTAGAAACCACAATGGTCAATTATTGGCTGGGGGGGGGGGGGGGGGGGTCGATATAAGTGATAACGGGTTACACAGACAGTGGAACTTACCAGGACAACAGGAAAACTAGTTCAACTACAGTGGGGGAGGGATGGAGAGAGAGGGGATGCAAGGGCCATTTGATGATGAGGATATTGAAAATGTATCATAAACACAACTGGAGTTGGGAGTTCTACACTCACAATATAACTGCATTCCACAATTTTGATATGTTTGATAACAGTGAACTTAACATCACCTATAAACAACACCAGTCTGAAGAAGGATATTCAGTCACTTATCCCTTCTCTCCATAGAGGCTGCCTCACCCACTGAGTTACTCCAGGTTTACCTTTGATTTTATCCAGTGTCTGCAGTTCTTTCCCACACACCTATAAATTCCCTGGATCTTAATGCAACCTACGTTATTTAATTCAGATTGCCTCTCTATAAATGTTTTTAGCTGAATGCCAGCACAGATTCTCTGCAAAGTACATTCTGTTCAATCACAGCCTTGATTTTATTGACTCAGTGTTTCAGGTAATTAGCTACCGTTCACAAACAGTGCCTCTTTATGCCAGTATGGGCAAGCTGAAATATGAATCAGCTTACAGATTCAATGCCATTACTTGGACTGTTCTAATTTCTGCACCAAGGCAAGGTCTGTTCACTTAAATTTATCAACTGAAATGTTATTACTTCAATATATTCCTAACAGGATAAAAATGAAAATGGACTGGGACGAAGAAAGTGAGCAGCTGTGCATTTCAATTTTTAATCAATATGTCACAAAGAAAAATATATTATTTGTGTTCCTATTCAGTTAATCAACACTTAAAAATCAAGAAAATGTTCCCTTTCTTATTTAGTCATTCCAATTCATTATTCCTTGGTCTGCCTTATCAAACTTTAAAACAAACTGCAAGATTAAAAACTGTCAATGCTTGGTAGTATTCTGTATGCTGATTGCATTAACCAAATCTCTTATTTTGCTTAGTTCTAATGGATCACTTCCAAACTGTCTTGCTTCACAACTGAATATCTGTATCCTTTGATATAATTTTAGTAAACAGACAATATTTTCTTCTTTGGACTGCTGCCAAATTAGATTATGCTTCTGTGCAGCACTTCCGGAAAAATTCTTCATTAAATTAAACTTGTTATTCTTCCACTGTTAGAATTTTTTAAAAAACACGCTTAAAGTTACTGCATTTGTAAATAATTGAAATAATCTGAGCGAAAAGCATGAAAGAAAACCACTTAATTGGAATTAAACATTGAAACTGATAAACGCCAACTAAATAGTTTTAAACTCCGAAAGATAATAGCACGCTGGATTCAATTATCCCATTGACAAAATTTAGACAAGGAACTAAGAGAAATATCTGGAATCCAAACGATGAAATTACTTATGCACTATGAAGCCTCTTAACTCAGCAGCGCTTTCACCTTTTAAATACAAGATGCTGCAAACAGAACATTTATATTGATACAGCGAAGATTTAAAACAATTTTTCATAGCTATCAAAAAGATAATCGGTTTAAAATCCCATGCTGCCTATTTCCCCAATCAGGACTACTTTGGGAAGGACTAACAGTCAAAGCCGCTAAACTCTGAATCAGAAGGAAACAAAGGAGGGATATTCACAGTTGGTACTTAATTACGAGAAAGCCAGAAAATTGGATAATCAACCATCTTTTCGGCTGTAGGTGCCTGGATAGACGCACAAAAGATTGGAGCTAAACCAAACAAAGGACAAGGGAACTGTTCTGAATGCATGCAAATCAACTTTATTATTAATTCAGTGACTCTTTGAAAGAACACACACAAGCATGACATGCTGAATGATGACTATACCATTTGACTCTATGGATCATCCCTACTTAAATCTACACTTCGAATTCAGAGTGATTTCACATATACAGAACACATCCATAGAGCAAACCAGAGAGAATTCAAGCAAGAGCAAAATCAGCTGGTAAACACATTGTTAAAGTAACAGAACTTAGGATTGTGTTTAATACAGCATAGAGGTAAAAGCCACAGTCATGCAAAGTAAACAGCGTCATGAAAGTCGCCTCCTTCCCACACCCACTCCATCAATTCTCTACCCATACCAAACATTTGCATGCATCAAAGACAGCCAGGCAAAGAAACAGGTTACATCCAAAGCTACCTCACCTTTAGCCTTTCCAATGAAGGCAGAGATACCCCATTGGACTTACTGCAGTCTGCAACCAGCACCTTCAGAATGTTCTGCAGGGGCATCTGAACAGTGGCAAAGAGACAGGATAACTCAGAGAAAGAGAGGAAGAAATGACAGAAGGTACAGCAAACAACACCAAACTTCCTTGGAATCCCATGATAAGATTCATCATTTTGTGTGAAAACATCCATCATTTATACTTATTTTATGCAGCCCCCATTTGCAATACCCCTCACTGCATTTGCTGTGTGATCTGGAACTGATGTTCAAGGTCATCAGCAATCTTCTGAAATAAGTCCATATTTAGCAAACATGTTATAACTTTTTTTTTAAACTGAAAAGATAGCATCATACTTCAGTTGTCCATAGTTTTAATGTTAGAACCGCACTTGTATTCTACAGCTTTATAGTCACATTAACGGCATTGAAAGGTTTTCTCCCCTTGTTTAAAGTAAATAAAATTAGATGCCACAAGTTCTATAAAAGCTGCTCAACTTTCCCCTTTAAATGAAAAGTCAACAATCTGAAAATGGCTTGGTCTTGCTGACCAATTTTCTCACATCGCTTTTCATTTACAGACTGTCCACAAATTAGAACTATTCAGCACACTTCCAGAATCCTCTGCATATGCAGTGTTTAATTCAGAACAAACATAAGCCTAAAGAAAATATTCTGAAGTATAAGAAATGCAAAGTTATTAGAGGATGTTATGAGGAGCTAGCGGATGTGGTGCAGGCTTTTCAGTAAAATCTGCACCAATGGTTTAGAGGAGGAAGGGCGGTAAATATATTGGCACATATTGAGAATTGATTAACAGGTAGAAAGCAAAAAGTTCCAAAAAATTGACCCTTTTTCAGTTTGACTGGCCCTAACCAATTGGGTTTAGGGGGATTGGTACTTGTGCCCCACCCAGTTACAAACTAAATCAGCACTTTGGATGAGTGGACCAGTCACCTTTCCAAAGTTGCCAGATGAGATGGAGAGTAGGTAAAGTAAATAGAGAGGCTTCAGGATGATATAGACTAACTCCATTATTGGTTGGAAATAAAGCACATATCAAATAAGGAAAATGATCTACTTTGGGGCACAAAACAGATATATTTCAGGATGGTGAAAAACTTGGACACTTTAATGTTCGAGAAGCCCTTTGCAAGTGTCCTTGTATGTAAGTGATTAAGTATCCGAATACAGCTCCTCCTTAATGTTACGTTGCTGGAGCTGTGCATGGATGGGAGGCAAGGGTTCAACCACATATCTCAAAGAAATACATGCTTCCATCACAATCCATGAGCAATATTTCTGTCCTGTTCAAACCTCTGGTACGGCATCCTCAAGGGTTAGATTTCATTTAGACATTCATATGATTATTTTCTAACACTAAGTAGTGGAATAAATGTTGAATGCTCAGCTGACAGCCAAGGGCATCGCGAGCATCTAGCATCAGGCAAATTTTAATGCACATCCTTTCTCATAACTATTGACTATTGCATTTCAAAAAGCAGAAAATCAGACACTGGGGAATAGGCAGAAGTTACTTACTAAATTGCCAGTTTAAAAAAAGATACATGTTGCTGGAGTAACTCAGTGAGTCAAGCTGCCAGTTAACCTTTTTAAAATCTGTTTGCTATTGCCTTTAACTAAGTTTAAAGGCATTCAATTATCCAATCAAATGTCTTACATTTTGCATGCAAATAGCAGGTTGTGGTATTTAATGCAAGTAAGTTGGAGGTAATATTCTGAGACATCAATTTTACAGTTGGAGGAAAAGTATCTAGTTATATTTTGGCTCCTGATATAAAGAACAAGGCATACACCATCAGCCATGATTCATTCATTACAATTACAGCATCGATGGTTTATTTATCAAAATTCATACTGCTAATGCACAACTCATTAATAATTAATAGAATGTGCACACAACCTTAACTAGATAAGGTGCGTGTAAAATTGAGGCAACATTTTAATTCCCACGGCAAATTAGTTGTCTCACCCAAAGCTGGAACAGGAATAAAATCATTAGCCTCAGTATCTCCAGGTTTCAAGAAAAAGATAGTTAAGCATACACTTGCTAATGCCAGGATCTAATATCGCATTAAGTAGTCTGCTGAATTTACTGTAAAAGTGTACACATGAATAAAGGCGAAAAAAGCAGCAAGATTTAACAGCTTAGAAGAGAGAATAATCAAGAATTGAAAATACCATTCTCAGAAAATCATCGATGAAGGCATTACTTGTGGTGATTTCATAAATCATTCTCTGGTGCTGTGAGGAAGCAGTTCTACCAACATGTATATGTGCAACAATAGCTGGGAGCCAATTAATATAAAAACAAACCAGTTGCTCAGAATTTTTCCAACAAAACACTAACTGCATCAGAAACAAAAATCCTCCAATTGGGAAGGTAACCATTTTCACATCCAGTTCAAAAAAAGATTTGAGAAAAAAAGGACAAATCAACACAATGTAATCCAACGTAAATTCTTCAAATAATTCACATTCCTTCCATCAGGAATGCAAAGGGGAGAAAGACACTTGCCAGTGATATCCATATACTACAAGTGAAAATAAAATTCACAAATCTAAAAGGTGAACTGCAGAAAACTTCTATGTTGGAAAACAATTACATCAAGTAGACTCTCGACCATAACTTTAAATCTGCAGGGATTTACCTCATAATTTTCTTGGTCATTGCTGGCGGGAGCTCTTGCTGCTTCTGTTCCATCGTCTGTTCTTCTCTTCTTTCTGGCACCTGGAGTCGGCGGAGTTTTCTTCTGCTGGAATTCCTTCAACTTTTGAAAGGAGAAACATCATGTAATGTATTGAAATCACTCAGCTTTCAAAATAAATTGTTCTACATGGAGCATATTTTCACCACACAACTTGGAAAAAAAACATTTTTAAATAAGAGTGCTAAAACCCACTGACTCCCATAACTATCTACTCTACACTTCATCCCACACTGTTTCCTGTGAAGACTATACCCTACTCCCAATTCCTCTGTCTACATCGAATCTGCACCCAGGATGAGGCTTTCCCATACAAGGGCATCGGAGATGTCCTCATTCTTTAGTAAACAGGAGTTCCCCCCTTCCATTATAGATGAGGCTCTCACTAGGGTCTCCTCGATATCCCGCAGCTCTGCTCTTGCTCCCCCTCCCCCACATTCGCAACAACGACAGAGTCGCCCATGTCCTCACCTTCCACCCCATCAGCCGTCGCATACAGATATAATCCTCCAACATTTTCTCCACCTCCAACGGGATCCCACTACTGGCCACATCTCCACCCCTTTCTGCTTTCCAGAGACTGTTCCCTCCGCAATTTCTTGGTCAACTCGTCCCTTCCCACCCAAACCACCCCTTCTCCAGGCACTTTCTCCTGCAACCGCAACGGATGCAACACCTATCCCTTTACCTCCCCCCTCGACTCCATCCAAGGACCCCGGCAGTCTTTTCAGGTGAGGTAGAGGTTCATTTGCACCTCCTCCAACCTCATCTATAATATCCCCAATTCCAGGTGTCAACTCCTGTAGGCTCGGCAATCGTTTCGCTGAACACCTCCGCTTAGGCCACCATATTCACATTAGGCAGGAAATTGTGTTGGGTAGACTGATGAAACTGAAGGCTGATAAATCCCCAGGGCCTGATAGTCTGCATACCAGGGTACTTAAGGAGGTGACACTGGAAATCATGGACGCATTGGCGATCGTTTTCCAATGTTCTATAGATTCAGGATCAGTTCCTGTGGATTGGAAGTTGGCTAATGTTATCCCACTTTTTAAGAAAGGCGGGAGAGAGATAACAGGGAATTATAGACCAGTTAGCCTGACATCGGTGGTGGGGAAGATGCTGGAGTCAATTATAAAAGATGAAATAGCGGCACATTTGGATAGCAGTAACAGGATCGGTCCGAGTCAGCATAGATTTAAGAAGGAGAAATCATGTTTGACTAATCTTCTGGAATTTTTTGAGGATGAAACTAGGAAAATGGACATGGGTGAGCCAGTAGATGTAGGTGTACCTGGACATTCAGAAATAAAACTATGAGGTCCCACATCGGAGATTAGTGGGCAAAATTAGAGCACATGATATTGGTGGTAGGGTACTGACATGGATAGAAAATTGGTTGGCAGACAGGAAACAAAGAGTAGGGATTAACTGGTCCCTTTCAGAGTAGCAGGCAGTGATTGGTGGGGTACCGCAAGCCTCTGTGCTAGGACCGCAGCTATTTACAATATACATTAACGATTTAGATGAAGGGATTAAAAGTAACATATGGTAAATTTGCAGTTGACACAAAGCTGGGTGGTAGTGTGAACTGTGAAGAGAATGCTATGAGGATGCAGGGTGACTTGGACAGGTTGGGTGAGTGGGTAGATGTATGGCCGATGCAGTTTAATGTGGATAAATGTGAGGTTATCCACTTTCATGGCATAAACAGGAAGGCACATTATTATCTGAATGGTGTCGTGTTGGGAAAAGGGGAAGTACAAGGGGATCTGGGGTCCTTTTTCATCAGTCACTGAAAGTAAGTATTCAGGTACAGCAGGCAGTGAAGAAAGCGAATGGCATTTTGGCTTTCATAACAAGAGGAGTACAGGAGCAAGAGGTCCTTCTGCAATTGTACAGGGCCCAAGTGAGACCACACCTCAAGTATTATGTGCAGTTTTGGTCTCCAAATCTGAGGAAGGACATTCTTGCTGTTGAGGCAGCGTAGGTTCACGAGGTTAATTCCCAGGATGGCGGGACTGTTATATGTTGTTAGAATGGAGCGAATGGACTTGTCTGCACTGGAATTTAGAAGGATGAGAGAATCTTATTGAAACATGTAAGATTATTAAGGGATTGGACATGTTAGAGGCAGGAAACATGTTCCCAGTGTTGGTGGAATCCAGAACCAGGGGCCACAGTTTAAGAATAAGGGGTAAGCCATTTAGAACGGAGATGAGGAAAAACCTTTTCACCCAGAGAGATGTGAATCTGTGGAATTCTCCGTCTCAGAAGGCAGTGGAGGCCAATTCGCTGGATGCTTTCAAGAGAGATTTAGATAGGGCTCTTAAAGATAGCGGCGTCAAGGGATATGGGGAGAAAGCAGGGACGGGGTACTGATTGGGGATGATCAGCCATGATCACAGTGAATGGAAGTGCTGGCTCGAAGGGCCGAATGGCCTAATCCTGCACCTATTGTCTATTAACCTGATCTCCCGGTTGCTCGGCACTTTAACTCCCCCTCCCAATCTGACATTTCTGTTCTGGGCCTCCTCCATTGCCAGAGTGAGGTCCAGAGCAAATTGAAGGAACAGCACTTCATATATTGCTTGGGTAGCTTACACCCCAGCAGTATGACCATTGACTTATCTAAATTCAAATAGCCCTTGCTTTCCCTCTCTCTCCATCCCCTCCCAATTGTCCAACCAGTCTTACTGTCTCCGACTACATTCTATCTCCTTCCCCGCCCACTCCCCTGACATCAGTCTGAAGAAGAGTCTCAACCCGAAACGTCACCCATTCATTTTCTCCAGAGATGCTGCCTGTCCCGCTGAGTTACTCCAGCATTTTGTATCTACTTTCATGCTAAAACAAATATTAATTTGCGTAGGGGTTAAGTCCAATTTTAGAAAAGTATATTTGAAAATGTATATAATGATGAATTCTGCATTTTCATCTTAATTATGTTTCAGCATATGCTTTTTCATACGAGCAATTACAGAAGCAGAAATAAATACTGAAGCAAAAACATGTAGATGGTACAAGTCTGAATCAAAAACATAAAATGCTAAAATTGTTCAGATAAAGCAGCAATGGGAAGAAAAACCAAAGTCAACATTTTAGAACTGATAATGATCTTGTTATTCATCTGTGATGCCGTCAGACCTGCTGAGTGCTTCTAGCATTTGCTGTTTTTGTAAAGTGTGGCGCAGCTGATAGAGCTGCTGCCTCACAGCCTCAGAGACCCAGGTTCTTTCCTGACCTCTGGTGCTTTGTGTGTGGAGTTCATACATTCTCCCTGTGACCGCACGCGTTTCCTCTGGGTGTTAGTTCCTCCCTCATCTATGTACGGGCTTGTAAGTTAATTGGCCTCTGTAAAATTGCCGATGGTGCGTAGGGAGTCGGTGAGATAGTTGGATAACATAGAACTAGCGTGAACAGGTCGGTATGGAGTCGATAAGCTGATGGGCCCCATTTCTCTTCTACATCATTAAACTAAACTAAATGGAGCTTTCCCACGATTAACACGAATTGTTGAATACATGTGCCAGAGAAAATGATTTAAATTGCCTGAAGGACTAATCACAATATAATTTAAATACGACAGATAACAAATTGGCCATTTTAATCCTACCACTTGGATCTCCCTGCCAATGCCAGAACATGTCTGCCACTACCTCCTCTTCCTGAACTCTATTACTGCAGCTTCTGCCAATTACGCCTTGTCTTGGTAGCTATCAGGCAAAGCAGTGAGCCAGGCTGGGGGATCTCCAGAACAAATGTTGACTTTAACAAACATTTGAGTTTGAGCAATACTTATTCTCAGTATATATGCACATAATTGTGCATAACTACAACCTCTGGTTAAAACATGGAGGTTATTCTACAGAAAGGAATAACTTAAAAGTTTAGATATATAAATAGTCCAATTTTACCAATGTCCTAGCAGAGTCCTGATACATGTAAGATCATTAATAGCTACCATTTCCATGATGACCAGTCCACACACTTTTCAAAGTACTGTTATACCAGTAATCACAGCCCTGATCTCCCTCTATAAGCATCCCTAAATACTTCCTGAAAGTATAGAATTTCAATTATTAGTTTCCCATTCTACGGCACATGGACAGAAAGTACAAGCTGTTTACTGTTGAGGTGCTACTGGGGGACACTTTAGAGGTAGCACCTCCGCTATTGTTGACAGTGTACATATTAGTCAGCTGCTCAAAGGAAATCCAATTTCTTGCTTAAGCAGACAATTCATACACCAACTTGCAAAATCGTCTTGATAAAAGTGGCCAAAGAACTACAATAATTACTGTGAAAGTAATTGCTGTTAAACAGAATGGACAACAATTAACTGTCTGGGAACAGCCCTTCTGGCAATGTACCTACAATTGCAATAATTCAATGACAGAGGCTAGGACCTAGGAACTAAATCAAAGAACAGGTGCATTTCCTGGCACAAACACGACTGACAATGAGTATCTGAGAACTGTCTTTTGCATAGAACATAACAGCACACAAGAAGGACCTTCGGCCCACAATGTCCTTACCAAACATGGTGCCAGGTTATGATGCCATTCCCTGCATACCCATTTGCAGAAGTGATGGTATTTCCTTAAATCATCCGGTGAAACAAAAGCTTATCAATCACATTCCCAACCAAATGATGTGTACACAAGAACGAGGAACTTTTTAAATTATTGATTATCATACATGACAAAAATAGCAAACCAAACACTGAAAAGGACAGGTACCTCCTCCAGTATAAACTAAATGCATTTATAATTGTACATCCCATTACAGGTTTTTTTTTCTCCCTCTTTTCAACTAATCAATCATTTTAGAAATGTTCTAACTACTGCACTGTACATTGAAGCAGTATCAAAACAGATAATGACCATTTAATCATCAATCATTCTTTGATGTTGGTTGGAGGATCCACAGTGCACATGGCGATGGGAGAAGCCATGTGTCCCACGTTCTTAATTAGAGTGTCCCATGTTCTTATTTAGAATCTTTCGCGTCCACCTGCAAGAGCAGATAGACATTTTTTCACAGAAAAATGTTGGTCAAGTGAAAGAACCTCTGACTATCCAGCATGCTTTCTGCTGTGCTTTGAAGCATCAAGCAAGATTATGTGTTGAACATTGGTGGAATGGGACTTGAACCCATGACCCTTAGTCGCAGAGGACAAAGTGTTATTACCAAACCAAGGTTAACATTCAATGTTGCAAACTCTGCTTCTATACTAGGGAGTATAATCATTTAAAAAAAAGCAAAAGATGGCAACTGTGGGAAAAACATCATAGCCGCACTGCAGTTTAGCTCCCACTGAAATGTGCACTTCTGTAATTCAACAGCTAAAGCTGGAAATAAAGAAGACGAAAACAATATCCATACACACTTGCTCAATCACTCTTACTAGTCGCTGCTCACCGTGACTGCTGTAACATCCAAATATCAAGTTACATATCGTTTGTAATATGTATTCTGATTGATTACTTGTAACTAATTGGAAGTAATAAGGTGGAGGACATTCATTGAATGTACATGGAATAGCTTGCTAGATCAATGTGTTGAGGAATCAGCTAGGAAAAGGCCATCTTAGATTTTGTTACAAGCAATTAAAAGAGTTAAGCTGCGGCAGTGGACATGGAATGGATAACAGTTTAAAAAATAAATAAAGTGTACTGTAAAACAAAAGTCTTTAAAAGCATTTAAAAAAAAGCAGGAAAGTGTTTTATCTTCAGGTGACAGGAAAACGTACAGATAATATTAAATCTAAGAAATACGCTAATAAAGTATAAAGTTGCAATAAAAACAGTAGGCCTAAAGATTGGAAGCATTTCAGAACCCAGCAGAGGACAACAAAATTGATACGGTAAGATAAAATATGACAATAAACCAGCAAAGGATTACAATGGACAAGAGCTTCTTTAAAAACATAAAAAGGAAAAGACTGGTGAGTGCAAAATTTGGTGCTTTAAAGAGATTGGATAATTTATAATAGAGAATAAAGAATCAGAAGACAAAGTTAAAAAATATTTTATGACTGCCTTCTATTCTTATATTCAACAAGTTGTCCAGAACACAAGATAACCCAGTAATGAACAGAATTTGAAATTATTAGGAATGGATTAGTTCCAATACTAATCCACTTGTGTCATTGCATATAGGAAGAATTGTTATGTTTATCTTGAAGTGATAGTATTTTTCAACGAGTCCAGTATTTATACCAGCATATTAACAGGGATATTTAATAGGCAGGATATTTAAAGCAACAGCAAATATTAGAATCACTAAGGGAAATGTTTAAACAAAGAATGAACTGGGATGGATGTAAATGTGGCAACTGTTCCTTTTGGAAGCAGCACAAGTTTAACTCTCATGTTAAAGGGAGCAACTGTGCATTTTTAAGATGCGTAACAATCCTCGACAGTTAAAAAATACATCCACATTTTACTAGCCTAACACCCACGTTTTAAATTTATACAAGGCTGCTTGTAGAGTTCATCCCTACAGCAGCTTCAGGTTTCTGCATGGAATCATCCCCAACAATCTAATTGATGTTATAGCCAAGAAACCACACATCAGAAGGCTAAGGAAATTCAGTGTGTTGTCGTCAAACTCCATTTATCAGACTTTTAAATGGTCTCTCATAATTCCTGATATTCCAATTTATCTCATTGCAATTCTTGTACTGTTTTCTACCTGCACTCTCTCTGCACCGTCGTATTATATCCTACACTCAAATTGTTTTTTTGCATTACCTTATGTATTAATTAATACATAATATAATTTGTCTGAATCGCAAACAAAACAATGTTTTTCATTTATCTTGGTACACGTGGCAGAATATAACCAATGCAAGTAATAAATATCCATCTCATTACTATATTCAAAACAGCCACAGCGGCCACGTAGGTAAAAGATCTGACGTTGAATGAAGTGTTGAATGAAGGTCTGAAGAAGGGTCTCAACCCCAAATGTCACCCATTCCTTCTCTCCAGAGATGTTGCCTGTCCCGCTGAGTTCCTCCAGCATTTTGTGTCTACAGTGGCCACGTAGTTATAGGATCAAGTTTCAGGAAGTCAAAGTGTCTATCTCTGACTTTACACAATAATTTATAAAAAGTTTGGTCAACTGATAAAAAGTAAACCAGCATGTCCTCCAGCATGTAAGATCACACATGGCAGTAGTAGTCAATGCTTGTTTGATGCAATTACATCAATTAGTTCATTCTTTATAATCATATCCAAATGATGTGCTACCAAAAGCATAAATTAGGCAATGCATTATCTGAATATGAGCATACAATTAATCCATAAATTCTTTAGTTACATAAGTAACAAACAACCTCAAGCCCACACATCAAAACCGTTCAAGTCAATAAGCTTACACAGAAACATAAGAAAATAAGAGCCGGTTACAAGTCTTCAAGCCTGCTCTTCCATTCAATATGATTGTGGCTGATCTATGCTGGCCTCAACTCGTGCAAACCAGCTTTCCATAACAAATCCTCAATCTTTCAACTATGTATCTCATCGCCATCTTAAATATATCTTAAATTGCTCCACCATCACTGTCCGAGAGAAATTATTCTACACACTTGTTTTAAATGATAGGCCCATTATTACACTCCCTTGCTTGTGACTCCAACAAGTAAGAATAGCTCAACTTCTACCCTGTTGGGCTGTCTTAGGATCTTATATGTTTAAATAAGGCCACTTATTATTTTTGGATAAGAGGATCAAAACTGGGTGCAGTACTTCAGGTGTTGCCTCACCAACACCTTGTGCAACTGTAACAACATCTCCCTCTTCTTAAACTCCAACCCCTTGGCAATAAAGGCCAAAATCCTGTTACCTTCTTGAATGTTGTTTCATTCTTCCAATCTCTTGCTCTCCTGAAATGTTATTGGCCCAAAATGTTATTTCTGTTTCTTCCTCCATGCCGGACATGTTGTTTCTAGCAATCACCCTGTTTTTCAGATTTCCAGCATTTTACTTTTCTGAGATGCAATTGTTTGCCTTTAGATTGACACAAATTGCTCAATTTACCAATGACCATAAAAAGTAAATAGGGTCTTAAAAGCCAAAATACTGCTGTGGTTCATTTAGTTCAAAACTAGTTAATTAATTACAAAAAGCACCAGCAATTTCATTCAATTCTACTGTTTGCCCAGATAAAAATATTTTGGCATTGCCTTATGTACAACAAGCAGTTAGGTCAACTCCATTACATTAATAGATATAGCATGAAGTGATGCACTTAGCATCATAGAATTACATCGCATGGAAACAGGCCCTTCGGTCCAACTCATCCATACAACAAGGTGTCCATCTGAACTGGTCCCATTTCCCATATTTGGCCCATATCCCTCTAATCCTTTTCTTTCCATGTACCTGTCCTGACAGCTAACTACCAATATACACATTTCATTCCCTACTTGGCTGTCAGGCTTTCACATATAATTCCCTCTCTCTTCACCCGATCATCACTCAAATTGTCACTGAATAATTGAGGGGGGCAGATCTTTGAACAAATCTATAGGATGAATCAACAGATCAAGTATGTGTACTTTGCAATCAATTGATCTTGTACACAAAATCTGCCTTCAGTACGAGTTTTACACAACCAAAAATATTCAATATCTTCACCGTTCGGCTTTTCGCATTATATTTTAATACTCAGACAATAGTGCAACGTTTGACATTAGATAAAAACTGTCAATAAAAATACGTGCGGAAATCTAAATCCCATTAATATTAACGTTCAGAATTTAACCCGCATCATCCCCAAGTCGACCCCTCATCCTCAAGTATGAACCGAGGACAGGGCACAATTAAGATCGACATTAATTGTGCCCCGACCTCGGTTCGTGTTTGAGTTTGAGGAGTCGACTCGAGGATCATGGTGGGGCCAGTTTCTCTCCTCTTAAATGTTAAAGGATGTTTAACAAGGCCTTGCTTCCCTTGAGACCGGTTGCTATCCTATTGCTTCCTCTCTCCAGGGAAAGTCATGGGATGGTAGCTCCCGCTCCACGTCGCCAGCTGACGGACGGGGTCTCAACAGGCCTGCGGATGCCGCGGACTCGCCTGATCCCTTCCCTTGAGATCCGACGCCATGAGCCAGCCGATGGGGACGTGGGAGTCGGACAGTTGGGGGAGGGGTGGTGTTGACACCGGGGAAAAGGTGCGGTAGAAAGGGTGTGACTCGACCGCCGACACCGCTTCGGGGTGCCTCCCTTTGCCACCGAGGGGACGGCGACGTTGGCAATGGTGACCCCACTCTCTCTCTCACCTTCTTCTTGGCGGCCGCCAGCTTGGCCTGTCGGCTGCCGTCAGCCATGGTGTCAATGCCGCACACGTCACCAGTCCGCCAGCTGACCGCTCCTCCTCTATCCCGGCCTGCACCGCGCCCGCCGCCCTGACGTCACGGGGAGTGGAGGGGGGAGGGGCGAGGGCCTTGGCAACGTGGGAGAGGAGTCCCAAACCACCATAGCAACAGGTACTAACCTCAACACACCCACCAGACAGCCTATATATAATATACTCGCACAGGTTCAGTCTCTTCATCCATCCCTCAGTCTCCATCATAAGGCACCTTGATTAGTACTGGTGTCACACAGTTTAAGGATTAGTTATAGGACCGAGATGAGAAAAACATTTTTCACACAGAGAGTGGTGAATCTGTGGAATTCTCTGCCACAGAAAGTAGTTGCGGCCAGTTAATTGGCTATATTTAAGTTAGATGTGGTGGCCCTTGTGGCTAAAGGGGTCAGGGGGGGTATGGAGAGAAGGCAGGTACAGGATACTGAGTTGGATGATCAGCCATCACAACCATTCAGGAATAGCTACTTCCCCACAGCCATCAGGCTATTAACCTGGCTCGGACAAAACTATGATCATTACTAACCCATTATCTGTTATCTGTTATTTGCACTTTATCAGTTTATATAATGATATATGGACACACTGATCTGTTTTGTAGTAAATGCCTACTATGTTCTGTGTGTCGAAGCAAAGCAAGAATTTCATTGTCCTATCAGGGACACATGACAATAAACTCACTCGAACTTGACCATATTGAATGGCGGTGCAGGCTCGAAGGGCCGATTGGCCTACTCCTGCACCTATTGTCTATTGTTATGTGGAGAAGGCAGAAGAATGAGATTAGGAGGGAGAGATAGATCAGCCATGGTTGAATAGCAGAATAGACTTGATGGGCCGAATGGCCTAATTCTACTCCTATCACATGGCCTTATTCTCTCTCTATCGATTGTTGTTTACTATAAACTCAAGATAGACACAAAATGCTGGAGTAACTCAGCGGGACAGGCAACAGGTGTTGGAAAGAACTGCAAATGCTGGGTCAAATCAAAGTTAGACACACAATTCTGGCGTAACTCAGCGGGACAGGCAACATCTTTGGTTTACATCTTTGGTGTAAGCCAGCATCTGCAGTTCCTTCCTACACATTCCTACTATTTACCCTTTGACTCAGGGGCACCTTGCGTACAGCTCCCAACCCTGCCTCTTGCAAAGACTCTAACCCCTGCTCTCAATTTCTCAGACGCATCTGCTCACAAGATGAGGCTTTCCATTGTAGAACATCTGAGATGGTTTCATTCTTGAATAGATGTGGTTTTTCCTCGGCTGTCATAGATGGATCCCTCATCCATGTCTCCTCTGTGTCCCGTAGGTACGTTCTCGCTCCCCCTTCCCCCAGAAGGAACAACAATAGAGTTTCCTTGGTCTTCACCTTTCACCCCATCAGCCTCCAAATCTAACCCATAATTCCTCAACCTTTTCACCAAAGATCCTACATCTAGTATCTTTGCTTTTCACCACCTCCAACGTGACCCCGCCCCTTTCTGCACTCCCTCCTCAATTCCTTGGTTTACTCATCCCTTCCAACCCAAACCACCCCCTCCCCAGGTTCTTTCCCCTGCACCGACAGGAGAGTAACAGCTATTCCTGCACTCCCACTGTCAATCCCATCCATCCAGTGATTCCAGCAGCCCTTCCACCTATATCCATCACTTTGGCTTTAAATTACACTCCTTGTCTCTCCTTATCTGATACCCTTTTGTCTCCTTTTTAATCTCTTGCATTTGTCACTTAGTCCACTCAACTGCCAATCACCCCCTCACCTGTATCCACCTATCACTTGTCAGTCTTTGTTCTGCCCCCTCATCTTTTCCAACTATCTGCCCCCTACTACAATCAATCTGAAGAAGGGTCCCAACGATCAGCCATGATCACAATGAATGGCGGTGCTGGCTCGAAGGGCCGAAGGGCCGAATGGCCTCCTCCTGCACCTATTTTCTATGTTTCTATGTAGCTCAAAACATCACCTATCCATGTCCTTCAGAGATGCTGCCTGACCTGCTGAGTTGCTCCAGTACTCATTGTTTTATTCAAGATTCTAGTATTTCAGTTATTTGTGTTGCATCTGTAGAGGGAATGGATAGTCAATGTTTCTGGTTGGGGCCCGTCTTCAGACTGATGGAGTAGGGATGAGAAAGTCGGCAAAAAGAGATGGGGGTGGGACAAAGCCTGACAAGTGATATAGTGGGTAGAGGTTTGATTAGCAGAGGGATGGAGTAAGTGACAAAGGCTAGAGGTGTAAAGGAGACAAAAGGGTGTCAGATGGGAAGAGAAGCGGAGGAGTGAAATGCAAGGCTGAAGGGAAGGATATAGAGAGATGTTTTATTATCCCAAAAGGGTGAGGTTACGAAAGATGGCAGAGAAGAATATGAAGCACAAGCAAGTTCAGTGAGGCCCATTTAGTGATTTTTATTTCCATTCCAAACTATCTGAGTCATCAGTTACTGGCATCCCATAAGAAGGCAGTGCATGTTTAACTCGTTTGGCATATGCTCCCTGACCTTGCTGAGATTTTCTTTTTGCTTTGGATTGTTGATAGCATTATATTTTCTCTTTATAATTTTAAGAGGAAGGAATTTACAGCAGATAAGTGGAAGCTGTTGATCACATGAGTATTGAGGTGGGGGCAGTTTCATAGTTCATTTTTCCAGGAACATCACCCTATCCAAGCAAACCCACATTATTTTGTTAGATTATTCCATGGAATTTGCCTTCATACTGTACCTGGCAGTGCAATCCAAGTACATAGAGGATTTGTTGCATGAAGAAGCAACTGTTATCATTTCTAACTTTACCCTTGCTGGTTTAACCTATTCCCTTTGTAGTTTTTGATGTCTGCTTGGTTATTCCAGTACTTTGCGTCTTTTTTGGTAAACCAGCATCCGGAGTTCTTTGTGTCTACATTCCCTTCTTAGTTTAGATTCAACTAACCTTCTAAATTTACCTTTTTCATTCCCTTACATATTTCTACTGGATTCCATCTTAAAAACACTCTCTTAACTTCTACCTTTTCTCTGCTGTTTCTTGAACCTTTTCGTTTTTCACATGTCTCTGTGACCAAAAGTGGCTTTCTCGATTGTGATGTATGCTGACCTACATCTGCTTCATTGGCTGTGTAGCTTTGTATTTATCTTGGAGTTTTGATTGCTGCTCCAATCTTTTGGATGTGTTGTCTGTCTAATTGATCAGACACATATACCTTTTATTTTCATTATTTGCCATTCACATTATCTTGTTTTTCAATGGTTTAGTTATACTAGAGTATTTTGTTTCTGGGCACATTATATCACCCAAACAGGGGTGGCACAGTGGAACGGCGATAGTGTTACTGCCTTACAGTGCCAGAGAACCGGATTCAATCCTGACTACGCATGCTGTCTGTATGGAGTTTGTATGTCCTCTCCATACAATACAATTTATTTATTGTTAAAGAAGGAACTGCAGATGCTGGAGAATCGAGGGTTACACAAGAAGCTGGAGAAACTCAGCGGGTGCAGCAGCATCTAAGGAGCGAAGGAGATAGGCGACGTTTCGGGTCGAGACCCTTCTTCAGACTGGTCAGGGGTCAGGGAAACGAGAGATATAAACAGTGATGTGGAGAGATAAGGAACAATGAGTGAAAGATATGCAAAAAAGTATTGGTGATAAAGGAAGCAGGCCATTGTAAGCTGTTTGTGGTGTGAAAATGAGAAGCTAGTGCGACTGGGGGGGGGGGGGGGGAGATGGAGAAGGAATATCAGGGCCAGAGGGCTGAGGGAGAGGTGGGGGGGAGGCAGTCTGGGTTAACAGAATTGAGAAAATTCAATGTTTAAGCCCAGAGGATGCAGACTCCCCAAGCGGAATATGAGGTGCTGTTCCTCCAACTTGCGGTGTTGATCACTCTGGCCGTGGAGGAGGCCCAGGACCGAGAGGTCGGATACGCAGTGGGAGGGGGAGTTGAAGTGCTGAGCCACCGGGAGGTCGGGTTGGTTATTGCGGACCGAGCGGAGGTGTTCGGCGAAACGATCGCCAGCCTCCGCTTGGTCTCACCGATGTAGATCAGCTGGCATCTGGAGCAACGGATGCAGTAGATGAGGTTGGAGGAGGTGCAGGTGAACCTCTGTCGGACTTGGAATGACTGCTTGGGTCCCTGAAAGGAGTGGATGGGGGAGGTGAAGGGACAAGTGTAGCATCTCTTGCGGTTGCAAGGGAAAGTGCCCGGGGAAGGAGTGGAGCGGGAGGGAAGAGAAGAATTGACGAGGGAGTTGCGGAGGGAGCGGTCTTTGCGGAAGGCAGACAGGGGGGGAGATGGGAAGATGTGGCGAGTGGAGGGGTCACGTTGGAGGTGACGAAACTGGCGGAGGACTATCTGTTGTATGCGCTGGCTGGTGGGGTGAAAGGTGAGGACCAGGGGGACTCGGCCCTTGTTGTGAGTGGGGGAATGGGGAGAGAGGGCAGTGTTGCGGGGTATGGAGGAGACCCTGGTGCGAGCCTCATCTATAGTGGGGGAGGGGAAACCCCGTTCTCTGAAGAACGAGGACATTTGCGATGACCTGGTGTGGAACACGTCATCCTGGGAGCAGATGCGGCGTAGACGGAGGAATTGGGAATAGGGGATGGAGTCCTTACAGGAAGCAGGGTGGGAGGAAGAGTAGTCCAGGTAGCTGTGGGAGTCAGTTGGTTTGTAGTGGATGTCAGTCAGGAGTGTATCACCTGCAATAGAGATGGTGAGGTCAAGGAATGGTAGGGAAATGTCGGAAATGGTCCAAGTATATTTGAGTGCCGGATGGAAGTTGGTGGTGAAATGGATGAAGTCAGTCAGTTCTGCGTGGGTGCAGGAGGTGACACCAAAGCAGTTGTCAATGTAACGGAGGTAAAGGTTGGGGCCCTGGTACGCCGAGAACAAAGATTGTTCGACGTGCCCGACAAAGAAGCAGGCGTAGCTAGGGCCCATGCGTGTGCCCATAGCTACGCCTTGTGTTTGGAGGAAATGGGAGGAGTCAAAAGAGAAGTTGTTGAGGGTAAGGACCAACTCCGCTAGGCGGAGGAGGGTGTCAGTGGATGGATTCGTTTCTAGACTTAGATCCTCTTGACCAACGCCTGTCGGAGCAGGATTGCACTGGATACAGATTGGAAGGTTAGGCAGGTGGTAAGACTTCTGTCGGAACAGACTGAGAGGAATCTAGCCAACCAATATGTACATTTATATCATGCTGATAACAATGCCAACCATTTAAAACACAAGATCTAAGATTACATTATGAGTACTTAGGTTAAAATAATCAAATGTCTCTGTATCAAATCCAATTCCACATAGCAAGAGCTAATACTAAACAGATTTATGATGTGGGATCATCAATGTCAAGGTAACATTATAAACATTAGACAATTCAAACTTAATAGCATCTCCACAATTGCTGCCAGCAAATGTGGTTTTTATTTTAAACACTGAGCATGTTTATTAAAAATATCTCAAACAGCCAGTCACTTTTCATTTAACAATTGCCAATGGGTGAGTTATCCATTTCCCATCATTTTCCATTGACTTTATTTACAGTTTATCACAATTTTATTACACTGTCTGCCCAGTGGGGGGCTCTTCAATCTAAACATAAGGAGGGTTGCGATTCCAGTTTGACAGATATCTGTTGGCAGAATCTGTTTTAAAATTTCAAGATTTTGTAACACTGTACAACTAGGACAGAATGCACTGTGTGTAAATGGGGACTATTTACATAGGTGTGTCCTGGTTCAGATATCTATTTGGCTCCAAACATACCTTATCAGAGGGACTACACTCACTTAACTCCCGGGATCTAAAGCTGCCAGAAATCAACTAATGATAGATTACAGGTAAAATATGAAAATGCTAATAATTAGAAATAAAAGCAGAATGTGGAAACTAATAAACTCATCGGTTAAAGAAAAGACAGGTTTATTTTAATGGTTTTCATCAGAGGAAGCATATAAATAGACACAACACAAATACAGCATTATCTTTTAAACGTTCTCTTCTTTAAATCCCAATCTATCTTTCCTTTGGGCCATAAAGTAACCTATTTTGCTTTATGCATAAAAGCGAATCTCAACTTCGTTTCCAGACCTTTACTCTCCCATTGTTAGCAGCAAATGTCGTATCCTTGTACTATGTGTTTGAAATGATTGTTCAGAGTTTCATAGGAAAATATTTTGAATAAATACATTTTATTAGCCAAGTATGTATACATACAAGGAATCTGCCTTGCCTTAAGTAGTTTACTGACTTCTTTCACTATTCTAGTTGGATGCTTCCTCCCACCACCTCTGATGTCCAGTCATTTTAATTTTTATGATGGAATTTTCATTCTGTGCTGTAAAAATCACTAATAAGATTCATATTTAAATCAGATGTGTCTGTATTGTGATAGAACATGTATCCATATGATCAATATAAATTAATTAAATATTTCAGCCTTCCTCCAAGTAAGTCAAGCATGGGATCATTTTCTTTGCCCGGACCTATCCAGTTTGGCAGGCTTTCAATTCTGCAGAAATGCTGCCTGTCCCGCTCAGTTACTCCAACATTTTGTGTCTACCTTCAACCTACAAACCCACATGTCTATGGGATGTGGGAAGAAACCAAGCTCCTATTGGAAACCCACACGGTCACAGGGAGAACGTGCAAACTCCTCATTGCCAACCCCCAAGGTCCTGATCGAACCCGGAGCTCTGAGTAAGCAGCTCTACCTGCAGTGCCACTGTGCTGACACTTTTGAAGTCACATTCTACATTTTTAAGAAGGAACTGCAGATGCTGAAAAATCGAAGGCAGACAAAAATGCTGGAGAAACTCAGCGGGTGAGGCAGCATCTATGCAGCGAAGGAAATAGGCGACGTTTCGGGTCGAGTCTGAAAAAGGGTCTCGACCCAAAACGTCGCCTATTTCCTTCGCTCCATAGTTGCTGCCTCACCCGCTGAGTTTCTCCAGCATTTTTGTCTAACTTCGACATTTTTAAGTCATTTGCATGTTAAGCTATTTTAAAAATGTTATAGCACAATATACAGGGGAAAAATAGACCAAAAAAACCCTTCCATTTTGGTATTCATCACATGTATTTCTTGATAGTAAAGATATTTTATTTATTTATTAATGGGAAGTAAGGTAAGGCCATAAAGGAGAAAACAATGGAAACTTATCTGATAAGGTGAGATTAAATATGGTAAGAGGAAGCATGAACACTGATATAGTTCACAAGGAGTAACATTATTGTAAATACTACATTATTGATGTGATTCCCAACTATATCAAGTACAGGTTTTGAGGTGCAGTACCAGTTTGACAAGCTAGCAGAGTCCCCGTTTTGTTGCAGTCACATTCCATAAACTGCAATGGGGTAAATAACAGTTTAATAGAAGTATTGACTCAGCAAATATTGTTGTTTGGTATACAGTTTTTCAAATTGTAACATACAATTACCAACAATCATTTGAACAGGCAAGCGGGGACTTTGACTTACCTTATGTAGTAGCTTCCCAATGTTACATATGTGTACCCATGCATGTATTACAGACTTACGGTTTCCAATAATGGAGGTATAGTACATTCAGAAGGTATTCAGACCTTCACTTTTTCCACATTTTGTTATGTTACAGCTTTATTTTAAAATGGATTAAAACCTTTTTTTTAATCATCAAACTACACACAATACCCCAGAGTTAAGAAACTAATGCAGGTGTTTAGAAATTTTTGCAAAGTAATTAAAAATAAATAACTGAAATATCACATTTACATAAGTATTCAGACTCTTTGCTATGACACTCAAAATTGAACTTAGGTTCATCTTGTTTCCATTGATTATCCTTGAGATGTTTGTACAACTTGATTACCACTAGTGGTAAATTAAATTGATTGTACATGATTTGGAAAGACGCATATCTAACTGTATAAGGTCCCACAGTTGACAGTGCATGTCAGAGCTAAAACCAAGCCATGAAGACAAAGTAATTGTCCATAGACCTTAGAGACAGGATTGTGTCAAGAGACAGGTCTGGGGAATGTTATAAAACAATTTCTGCAGCAGTGCAGGTCCTGAAGAGCACAGTGGCCTCCGTCATTCTTAAATGGAAGAACTTTGGAACCACCAGGACTCTTCATAGAGCTGGCCGCCCGGCCAAACTGAGCAGTCGGGGGGGAAAGGCCATGGTCAGGGCCCGATGGTCTCTAACAGAGCTCCAGAGTTCCTCTGTGGAGATGGGAGAACCTTCCAGAAGGACAACTATATCTGTAGCATTCCACCAATCAGGCCTTTATGTTATAGCCACACAGAAGCCATTCCTCTGTAAAAGGCACATGACAACCCGCTTGGAGTTTGCCAAAAGGCATGAGAACCAAGATTCTCAGGGCTGATGAAACCAAGATTGAACTCTTTGGCCTGAATGCCAAGCGTCATGTCTGGAGAAACCAGGCACCGCACTTAACCTGGACAATACCATACCTACGGTGAGGCATGGTGGTGGCAGCATCACACTGCGGGGATGTTTTTCAGCGGCAGGAACTGGGAGACAAGTCAGTATCGAGGGAAAGATGAATGGTGCAAAATACAGAGAGATCCTTGATGAAAACCTGCTCCAGAGTGTTCTGGACCTCAGACTGGGGCGGAGGTTCACCTTCCAACAGGACAACGACCCTAAGCGCACAGCCTAGACAACGCAGGAGTGGCTTCGTGACAAGTCTGTGAATGTCCTTGAGTGGCCCAGCCAGAGCCCGGACTTGAACTCGATCAAACATCGCTGCTGGACCTGAAAATAGCTGTGCATCGATTCTCCCCATCCAATCTGACAGAGCTTGAGAGGATCTGCAGAGAAGAATGGGAGAAATTACCCAAATACAGGTGTGCCAAGCTTGTAGCGTCGTACCCAAGAAGACTTGAGGCTGTAATCGCCGCCAAAGGGGCCTCAACAAAGTATTGAGTAAAGGGTTTAAATACTTATGTAAATGTGATATTTCAGTTATTTCTTTTTAATTACTTTGCAAACATTTCTAAACACCTGTTTTCACTTTTTTATTATGGGGTATTGTGTGTAGATTTATGATTTAAAAAAAAAAAAATCAATTTTAGAATAAGGCTGTAACGTAATAAAATGTGGAAAAAGTGAAGGGGTCTGACTACTTTCTGAATGCACTGGAATTATCCCATCAATAGAGCTAAGGTGAATGTAGATGCACTGTAATTATCCTATCAATAGAGTTAAGCTGAATGTAGAATGTTGCCTGCCATTTCACTGTTGTAATATAAATAAAGCTGTTAACATCAAATGGAGAGGTTTGCTCATTCCAGTTTGCTTTTTATTCAACACCCATCCTTTCTGATTTCTCCCTTCCTTCTTGTTTGTTCTTTCATTTCTGTTCTCAAACCGGTGCATTTTCTTACTTTTCTAAATAAATTAACATTAATTCAATTTTCCTAAAACATTGTGTCACCAAATTAAAAAATATCCTCACACATTTATTAGCATTGTTTTATCACAGAAGAATGATGTTCAGTTTCTCTCATTCGGCCATGAACCCCCGTTTTATTCTTTGCCACTTATCTATGTTATGGATAATTTGTGGGTGCCAACTAACCTAATAGTATGTACAGTGTAGACACAAAATGCTGGACTATGGTGCATGTCAGTCATCGGGTTCAAGTCCGGGCTCTAGCTGGGCCACTCAAGGACATTAACAGACTTGTCACAAAGCCACTCCTACGTTGTCTAGGATGTGTGCTTAGGGTCGTTATCCAGTTGGAAGGTGAACCTCCGCCCCAGACTGAGGGAGCAGAAAATGCTGACACACACACACTGTACACTCTACTCAGGCAGCGCAGACTGCTGCGGCTGGGCCATGTCCACCGCATGGAGAATGGCCGTATTCCAAAAGACATCCTCTATGGAGAGCTGACATCTGGGAGGAGAACCATCGGCCGCCCCCAGCTACGTTACAAGGATGTCTGCAAGAGACATATGAATGCGCTTAACATAGAGGTGGAGTCCTGGGAGAGGCTTGCAGCTGACCACACGAGGTGGAGAGGTACCCTGAACCATCATCTCAAAACGGGGGAAGAGAAACTATTGAACGCATGTAAAGCGGGCATTGTGACCATTTCAACATAGGCTGTCACTCCCGCATGGGTCTCTTCAGGCACAAACAACGCTGCTCTAGCCGAGGTTTGGAGCAAGCAACCAAAAAGGAGGATGCATCACCCATGGACAATCATGACCGAGGGGAGCCTACGATGTACAGTGAGACACGAAATGCTGGACTAACTCAGCAGGACAGACAGCATCTCTGGAGAGAAGGAATGGGTGATGTTTTGGGTTGAGACCCTTCCTAACCTAATAGTGTATCTGAATGTGGGAGGAAACTGGAATGTGGAAATTCCACATAGGCAGAACCTTAGATCAAGATCTAACCAAATCATGTGTGGCTCCACGGTGCTGCAAATTTGCAATTTTATAGCACACTGCTTTTTTTTCAAACTGAACTTGTTTGATTGCCCACGTTTTTACCTTTAGATTATACATTGTGAAACCCCTCAGCTATTTCTAGCCAAATTAAATGGAACTGGGCTAATTCCAACCAAATTACAAAGGCTGGAATTCCGAGGTGCATTACAAGCGGCAATATCTTTCAGATTGATATTGCGGAAAATCTTGTCGCAATCTTCCATTTCTCTGTGGGAGTATACTTGATCTTTGTAAATTTACTCTTCTGGGAACTAACAAAAATCTTAACTTAATAAAACAATATTTGAAGGAATTTAAACTAAAACACACTCTCTTTGTACATGAGCAAAAGACAAAGAGCTGGAGGAAATCAGCAGGTCAGTCAGCATCTGTGAAGGAAAATGTACAGCCAATGTGTCGGGTAGGGACACTTTTTCAGACTGATGTGCCTGACTTGCATCTTCCTCTGTACATGGGTAGCATAATTTCCAACATTTATTCCAATCCTATTTGAATATATGCATCAAATCCTCCCTTCATGCACAGTGAAGTCAAAACCACATTTTGGTTGGCTTAAAAGAAAATTGGACAAAGGCTAAAGAAGAAACTCTTGCTGGCTTATAACAGCAGCTCAGTGAGACTAACTGGAAAACTTGTTGGAAGTTCTGTCTCTGCCACAATGTGGTGGATGGTCTCCTATGCTGTATCATTTTGCAGTCCTTTGAAATTAGATCCATGTTTTTCGTTTTAATTGGGAACTGACTCCCCATCATTCCCCCCTGCCCCCCCATTCATCTCCAGAAAACTTGGAGATAGGTGGTTGTCACTAATTCCATCACACAAAATCATTGCCAATTCAAAAACAAGAGATGTTATTAGTCATCAGTCGCCTGTCCATTTCCTTCACAAATGCTACCTGACCTGCTGAATTCCTCCAGGACATTTACTTTAGCTATTATTAGTTGCCTGTTCGTTTCTTCTGTTCTTCCTCTGAACCATTGGGAGTTTTGATCACAGGTGCTTTGAGTTCAACATGTTTAAAAGTACGTTAATAGTGGCATACCCTAAAATTAGAACAGGTTTGCAAACCAATGACGTCACTTATTCACACAAAGAGTTGCAGACATTTTGTGTTTCCTCTTCCAAAAAACTGTAGAGGGCACAGTCAATTGAAAATCTTAAAACTACTGTTGGTGGGTTTATGTTAGATAACTGCTGTCTCATTAAGGAGTGCTGAAGGACATGCCATTAACAGAACCATCCATGCAAAAGTTAATGATGTACCCAGCCTGGTAAAGCTATGACTACTTGTACAGGACTACGTGCTTCACAATGAGCAGAATTACATAGAACAAAACGATAATATAACCATGATATCAGATAGAGGCTCTGCAGTTCCAGCACATCGTATCCAGATAATAATAGTAGCTGGTAATAGAGCATTGTTATCATTAGTAATGGCTAGGCCCACATGTGAGTTTTAAAGACAAGGTTGAAGCATTTGCATCCAAGATCATCCAGAACTGCCAAATAGACAATCCATTTTGACTTCCTTGTCCACCATCACAGAAGCCAATTCGATTCACTCCATGTGATATAAAATAACCACTGAGGGCACTGGATACTGCAAAGGCAGTGGGGTTCCAGCCGTAACAATGAACGTTTATGCTCCAAGATTAACTGTGCCTGTAGCCAAGCATCTAGCGTTGTAGAAAATTGCTCGGGTATGCCCTATTCACATCGAGCAGGACAGTTACCTCTCATGTAGTCAAATTTGAATCTTCAGCAAAGTGATGGAATTTGTCAAATTAAACATCAGTCAGTCACATATAAACTAGTTTGGGATGCACAAGTCCCACTTGGCTTCAGACCTCATCATAGCAATGGTTCAGTCAATGAGATCAAGCCAATGTTTTCTTCATCAAGATGTCCTGGTGAAGTCAATGGGCACCCTCTCCAAAGCAATTTTCTCCTACTTATCGTGTGGCCAGCAGAACTACACACACCAGAGAGTTGTTTTCTTTTGAACAGTGGGGAGATTTAAAGGAGGGATATAAAGTTACGAGCCGTCTGACAGGGTGCATAGAAAAGACTTATTTATCTTGGTAGAGATTAGTATCCAGGGGAATACATATTAAATAATTAGTAGATTAGAGGGAAATTAAGAAAGATCATCTTCATTTAGAGTATAATTAATTGGTGTTCACTACCTGAAAGGCCTGTGGAAGAAGAAATCCTCATCACTTTGATTGATTCATTCGTAACTGTCACTGTATGTCATGCTGTTACTTGTGGGTGGATCACCAAAGCAAATTACTTGTATGTGAATACTTGGCCAATAAACTTACTTACTTTCTTACTTACTTACTTACCTACTTACCTGGGTAAGGAGTTGAACCACCATAAAGGGCCTGTTCGACAGGCGATTTTTTGGTGACTGCCGGCACCCGTCATTAGTCGCAGCAGGTGGCCGAAAATTTTCAACAATGTTGAAAATCCAGCGGCGACCAGATAAAGGTATGACTCTTTGGGCCACTACTCACGGCCATACATGACACTTTGGACCACTACTCACGACATGTCACGAGTAGACGCCGGTTTGGTCATGAGTAGTGGCCCAAAGAGTCATACCTTTTTCTGGTCGCTGCTGGATTTTCAACATTGTTGAAAATTTTCGGCCACCTGCTGCAACTATGACAGGTGCCGGCAAGTCGCCGAAAAAATCGTGTAGTGGGACAGACCCTTAACCAACAAGGGTTTGGCTGTGGGTATGGCCTGCGTAACTTATTTAGTTGCCCAACATGAAGAAAATGTGCTGCATTGCCACCTTCTGTACCCTGTTTCTGTGACTTGGTCAATGATTGAATTAGAAAAGTTAATTCTCAAACTAAAGAATTTAAGCACTTACATTATCTCATATATTTTATAACCTCGGGATGCCTGGGAAATGTTTAAGTCTTGTAAATACATTTTAAAAGATAGTCACTGTTGTAATATAGAAAATAGCTGGTGAAAGTATCAAAGAACAAACTGCATTCACTATTTGCTTTGCTGTTGAATCAATCTACTGATTATTCTCGGGCGAAATCCCATTTGTAATTTTAAAAAAAGCTTTTGAATTTGTTATTCTGTTAAAAATATTTCAAATTAATACTCTAGTTAAATCCAGAAAAGATTTATGGCATCGTTCCAATTTCAATTCTGAACTATTTTGAACCAGATAATGCAATGGACGCCATTGAGCTTTGGGCAAACTTAGTACAGCATAGGCTCTTATAGAGAAATTGTGCTTTGGTAAACAAAGAATTTCTTAACAAAATTAGGAATCAAAATGAATTTCCAACAGTCTCTAAGACATTGCTGTACTCTGCAGCGATCTTCATCCACACAGTACTGTTTCATGTAAAAGCTCTGAATCTTCTGCCCAGAAATAAAATGCTTCCCATTTTCAGCTTTTTTAAATATTGATTTGGTATATGTGTGATGATATAGGCCAAATACAACCCTTCTGTTACACGTGTGCTCTCTTATCAAGTTGTCAATGTTTGCTTTAGTCTTCTCAAAAATCTTGCTGAAGCTTGAAGCCCAAAACTGCACAGGTTTATCCATTGAACATTTTATATATCATGTTACAAGCTGTAGAATAATTGGTCAAACAGACATTCAACTAACTATCTTTTTGACGATAATTTTCTTACTAACATTCCCCACCGTTTATTTTTCCTGGCCTTGTACAAAGAATGGATCTGTGTGGTGTAGGTAATTGCCTCTTATACCTATGCTAAGAGAATAACTTGAATTTGAGAGTCAACGTTTTATTGCCATATGTCGGGAAAATGAATAATGAAATTCTTACTTGCCGCAGCAGAAACAGGTTAGTAAACACAGTATTTAATAAATAATATAATAAACAAACAAAAAAAGTTTAAAAGAACAATATAGTACAAAATCTTGTCAGTTTGTTTTTCTGATTCTGATTTCCCTTTGTGTATAAAGGAGCTGCAGATGCTGGTTTAAATCGAAGAGAGACACAAAATGCTGGTGTAACTCAGCAGTTAAGGGCAGCATCTATGGAGAGAAGGAATGGGTGACGTTTCGGATCGAGACCCTTCATCTGAGGATGCTACTTGTCCAGCTGAGTGACTCCAGCATTTTGTGTCTATCTCTCATTTACCTTTGGACTGCTTTCATGTCAAGGCATCTTAACGAGGAGGTTTATAGCATTTTTAATAGCTGATCACTGTGTTTCATTGTTCACAGTGACTTGAACTTTAACATTTCCTCAGGGTTTTGAAGATGAATCCAGAATTCGATGGAGCTAAGTTACTGCTTTCTACCCGACCCGAAACGTCAGCTGTGATCCAAGTTCTCCAGAGATGCTGCCTGACCTGCTGAGTTACTCCAGCTGCTGCAAGTAACATTTGCATTGTTCCATATGGGACATATAACAATAAAACACGCCTGACTCCTTTTAGACAAGTGCAGGCTTGGAGAACTCCAATTCCCGAAAGCCCCCGGTGGTGTGTGCGCAGTGAGGGAAGGCACGCCTCTCTACTCGTCAATCAAAGGCAAGCGACGAGGGGAAACAGGGTCAAATGACCCATGCAGGTCGCTTGGTGCTAGTAAGTACAGTCCGACTGCTGGAGAAAGCAAATATTCTCGGGCTATGCTTTAAAAAAAATTACAAATATAGTTTTTTTTAAAGCAAAATAGCGCAATATAACAGCGGGGAGAAATAGTTTAGCTTCAGCTATGGGAAATATGCTTGGGAGGGTTTTTTTGCAAACGGGTGATTTGCCGGCTTGGTGCAATTGTAATTATTCTGGATGCAACCTTCCTCTTGCTGATCCTCGCCCCACTTCCTTTTAACATTCCACAGTGCAGTTGTATTTGTGATTTCCTCCTTCACTTATTCCCTCCCTTTCCCCTGCTGCGTTTCCTCCCCTTTCGCCCTTCACCTTGTGCTTCTGTCTCTCGGCTCCGGCAGGGCTGACGATGTGGAGATTAGCAACATGCACGGTTCTGCTCTTCGTGCAGCGTCTGGTGGTTGGCATGCCCTGGACGCTGGTGGCGGTCACCACCTGCGCGTTTTACCTCGCATCGGGAGGTCACAAATTCGTCGAGATCTTCATCAAGACCATACGCCGGGATGTACAGTAAGTAACGCACGTTTGCATATTTACCTCAACGCTTCCCCCTTCTCTCCCATCGGACTGACACCGGGTTCTTTGTGTGGCCGCGATCAGATTGCATTTGTCCTTGGCAAAGGAGACGGTTGCAGTTATTGCTTATTTAATTCCAGGGGCTTATGCAGAGAGCCAGCTTAACTCGGGGCGAGATTCTGTACCATTGCAGTGCAGCCATGTCACCTTGGGTTGTCGAAGATCTGCAGACTTGTGAAAATAGACCGCCGGCGAATGACTATCAGAAGCGGCCTGGCAATGTTACTGCCTTTTTGTTAAACCAAATTTTGTTAAACCAAATAGCTTAGCTGGTAAATCCAGCTGCTGTTTGGGAAGGAACTACAGACGTGTGAGAAGGAACTGCAGACGCTGGTTTAAATCGAAGATAGCCTCAAAAAGCAGGAGTAACTCAGCGGGACAGGCAGCATCTCTAGAGAGAAGGAATAGATGACATTTCGGGTCGAGACCCTTCATCAGGAACAAAAGCTGCTGTGTTACACTGAGTGATACAAGATCTGAGAGTTACCTTATTTGAATCCAGGGCAATGCTTAATTATTTTCTTCAAGCAGGCCGTGGGTTTTTGTGGAGGGTTTTGCTGTTTGTCTTTGGGTTAAGTAGGGGAAGGAGATTTCTGTTCTTGATCACTATCTGTTGACCAAGTGAAATACGACTGAAATAAGGATTTTCATTTATATCACCTTTCTTTGGCAATCTCAGGAACACCCAATATTTTAAAGTATATTTGAAGTGTTCACTGTTACGGTGAGATGTAGCTAGGACTTACAAATGGCAAGAAAATTTAATGAACTAGATACATTTATTTAGTCATTCATTGAGAGATAAATGTTGGAGACTCAAAAAACGCATATACCACAATACTGAAGAATGTGCAAAGTGTTGCTGGAGTCAGGCAGCATCTGTGGAGGGAATGCACATAACGCAACAGAATTCGGATCAGGACTCTTCTTCCGACTGAATGTGTTGGAAGGAACTGCTGATTCTGGTTTAAACTGAAGATAGACACAAACAGCTGGAGTAACTCAACGGGACAGGCAGCATCTCTGGAGAGAAGGAATGGTTTCGGGTCAAGACCGTTCTTCAGACTGATTGGAGTAGGAGGGAGAAAGCTGGGGGAAAATAAGTACAAAGCCTGGCAAGTGATAGGTGAAGGAATGAACTGAATATGCTGGTTTACACTGAAGATATGATGCTGGAGTAACTCAGTGGCTCATGCAGCATCTCTGTAAAAAAAAAAAGAATAGGTGATGTTTCAGGTCGAGACCCTTTCTTCAGACTGCGAATTAGGGGAGAGGACTCTCTGGGGACTCTCCCCGACTTTCAGTCTGAAGAAGGGTCCTGACCTGAAACGTCACCTATTCCTTTTCTCCTGAGATGCTGCCTGACCCGCTGAGTTACTCCAGCTTTTTGCGTCTATCTTAAGTGATAGGTGGATGCAGGGGAGAGGAGGAAAGGGGGGGACAGTTGATTGGCAGATGGGTGAAGTAAATGACAAAGGCTAGAGATAGGCTTGTTCCTTCCTCTCAAAGAATGATTTGGGATATTTTGCATTCACTTGAGAACACAGCCATAACCTCAGTTTTATTGCTACATCTGAGGGCTGGCATTTCCAACATCACAGCAGTGCCTTGGTAACTGGATATTTTTGTGCTCGAGTCTCAGTTGTTCAAAACTTCAACCTTTTATCTTGGAGGAGAGTGCTAGGTCCGAATCATTGTGTGAGACAGGGATTTGTGGCATTACTATCAAATCCTGAGGTTTACCAGAATGCTGCATGGGTTACTACAATGGAATGTGTTAAAAATAGTTTGTGTTCAAATGAGATACTTTAACTTTGTCGGCACCCTTGATGTAGTGACTCTTTGCATACCTTGGGTATGCAAAACCAAGAATATCACTGTGGCTTGTCAGAAATGACAATAGGTTATCATTCATTCATTCTTTGGATGAGAGTGCATTACTTAAACGGAGAGGTTGGACTCACTTGGACTGTTTTCTCTGGTACTTCAGAGGATGAGGGGAGACCTGAGAGAAGTATATTAAATTATGAGGTATAGGTAGGGTAGACGGTCAGGGCATTTTTCCCCAGGGTGGAAATATCAAGGCCAAAGAGGGCATGGCTGTAAGGTGCGGGGGACAAACTTTAAATGAGATATATGGGGAAAGTTTATTTTTAATGGTAGGTGGTTGGAATGCAGTGGTGATGATGGAGGCAGATACAATAGTGGCATTTAAGAGCCTTTTAAATAGGCACATGGGTGTGCAGTGAATAGAGAGGGATATTGATTATTTGCAGGCTGATGAGATTATTTTACCTTGGCATCATGAGGTACGGGAACTGCGGATTGAAGGGCCTGCTCCCGTGCTATACAGTTTTATTGTCTGAATAGGACCCCCTCCCTTTTTTGACTACCCCACCATTCATTACAATTATGACTGAGCTTCTCTTCCGATTCCATTTTCCAGTACTCTCCCTATTTTCTTCTTCTTCTTATCGAGTCCACACACACAGCTGAACACACTTCTCGGCATCTGCATACTGTCTGTCTTGTGCTTGTGTGTGGGGGTGGAAAGATTAGTGAAAACAGGGCTGCGACATGAACGCTCTTTCCTTGACCCCCCCCCCCCCCCCCTATTTCTGAGATTCCTTTGATATCCAGAAGGCAATCTCTGTTTTGAGCTAACGTCGCCGCAGCCTCTACAGTGCTCGCATAGCGAATTCCAAAGATTGGCCATGCTCTGAATAATGAAGTTTCTCTGCCCTAAATGGCCCGGGCCCTGGTCTGAGACCCGTGACCAGGTTCTAGACATTCTAACCAGGTGATGGAAACATCTCCTGTTCAAGTCCTAAAATAAGTTTATACCTTTCAATGAAATCACCTCTACTAAACTAGAGAAACCACACCGCATTGCTCAATCCCACCACTTACGGCAAACTTGCCATCCCAGAATAAGCCCAGTGAATCTGCAATGCACTCCTGCCAAGGCCAGTACCGGTATATATTTTTGGTAGGAAACCTATACTCTAGTGTCCACAATACTCTCGATTTACATTTTAGTTTATTGTCACGTGTACCGAGGTACAGTGAAAAGGTTTTGCTGCGTGCTATTTCACAAAGGCCTGCTGGTGGACTCGCAGGTCTCTGTTCCCCCTTTAAACGGCGAGGTTAGACTTACTGCCCTCTAATCTGCAGGAACCATTCTAGCATTTACAGAATTATCAAAGATGATCTACTACCTCTCCAACCACCTCTTCCAAACCTCTGGTGTATTACGTCCTTGACCTTTTAGCTTCAGTGAGTTTTCCAGTATTGTTTTGTTTTCCCTCAAATTAATTTATGTTAATTCCTCATTTTCTATAGTGACTTGATTTTCTGGTACTTCTAACAGGATTTTCATGCCTTCAACAATGAAGACATGTGAATATATTCTACTGAAGTTAGGTTGTTAAAATATTTTAAGGATAACCTTTAGATCTCCCTCATTGTAATAATTGAAACAACAATATCCAGGCTTCCACACGTCTCTACTTCTGAACTCCGAGCAGTCGTTTATTTATTTTTTTCAGGCAAATTGCAGGAAGCAAGTTTCATTACAGACTTTTATCATTTCCTGCTCGGGTTCCTTGTCCTTTGTCGTTACTCAATATTGAGATTATGTGGAGGGCAGTGACTTCTGCTGGGGCGTAGTTGCAAACAAACCAGCAATTCCTTGCTTTCCTGTGCAACTAATTATTTTTCCGGGTAAGAATCCCAGCAGAGTAGCAGGAAAGAGTTTAACAATGATGATGGAAAGGGAACTGTAACAATGGGACTTTGCTTGGTATCGACTGATGTTGAGGTGAATAGTGGAGCTTGACAGAAATGGGGACAATGACCAAGTTGAAGAAGGTTCCTGACTAGAAATGTTCCCCGTTCATTCCCTCCAAAGATGCTGCCTGACCCGCGGAGTTCCTCCAGCATGTTGTGTTTTACTGAAGAGTCCAGTCTCTGCATTTCATTGTTTGCCATTCTCTGCTACTGTCTTTCTTCAGGGCAAGGTGTTATGTAACCAGGCAAAAAATAGATATGTATATCTCTAAAAGTACAGGCTTTGTCATGACTGGCGATGGCTAATGCACAAACGTTTAAATTTCTGAATCGACAGGAAAAAAATTAATCGTACGTAACGTTGAACTTCACCAAGGGAGTTAAATGGGCAATGACAATCAGACGACTCATTTGCATCCAACATTGCCGACCACCTGTTTTAGAACAAATGAAGGGAGGTTGCAAATTTTAAAATGATTTTGTCTTGGATATGTATTTGCCTGTTGATGACCAGTGTGGACTCGTTACAACTTGGCTTCCCTATTTGGATACAATAACTGGTAGAGTTTCAGTTTCAGGAAGGCCGTCAAAGGGTACAGCTGGATATAAATCAATTACATATATGGGCAGAGGAAGGGCTTGAGGAGTGAGGTGTGAGGAGTTGCATTTTGGGAGTTTGTACATAAGGGGAAAGTTAAGCCCCTGTCCCACTTGCATGTCCTTGGCACGCTAATTACGCAACCTCGTGGTTGCGCAATGAGGCGAGATGGTCCCATAAAGGTCAATCGCGTCTTCATGCGTCCGCACAGCTGTCTGGAGCGCATGAAGTAATTTGAAGATGGACACTTTGGAGAAAAGCAATGGGTGATGTTTCGGGTCGAGACGCTTCTTCAGTCTGAAAGAAGGGTCTTGTCCCGAAACATCATCCATTCCTTCTCTCCAGGGATGCTGCCGGTCCCACTGATTTACTCCTGCATTTTGTGTCTATCTTCAATTTTCTTGGCCCCGCTCTGGGAGTAGAAGTAGGGGCAGATCCGGACCGCAACAGCCGAGAGCCCCAGGCCGAGCTCGCTGATCTTTTGCCTGCTTCTGCTGCTGTTGGAGGTGACATGTCGCGCCAGGGTCTTGGGCCTGTCCCACTTTGGCTGTCAGTTACCTAACAGGCCGGTGGCGCGCAAAGAATTTGTTCGCTACAAAATTTTGGAGTGCTGCGCGATACTGCGCACAACTCCGTACCCCTCCGCGCTTCTCAGTGGGACTGGCCCCGCCCGGCCACACGATGCCCATGCGCCTCAACGCGACGACGAGGTCGCGTAATTTACATGCCAAGGACACGTAAGTGGGACACGGCCTTTAGAGTTAATGGCAAGACCCTCAACTGCATTGAGCAGAATACAAAGTGCTGGAATAACTCAGCATTTGTGGAGCAAAGGGACTGACATCATTTCAGCTTGCAGCCCTTCTTCAAACTTGAAGGGATCTGACATCAAACATCATGCAGCCATTTCCTCCATGACTGCTGCCTAACCTGCTGAGTTACTCCAGCACTTTGTGTTTTGCTCAAGATCCCAGCACCTGTAATTCCTTGTGTCTCCACTTAACAGCATCAAGTTATATGTCACAGAGTTGTTATTTTGCTCTAATTGAAGCGTTCTTGAATGTTGCATGGTCACCAGTTTCTCTGTTACTTTTCCAGGGTAACCTTTCCATATGAGTTAACCTTTCCCGTTTACCTACTTGCAGATACTTGAGCTGGACTAAACAGCTTGGCCTGATCCTGTCATTGTCCAAGCTGGTTTAATTTTCAACAGCGGTCATTAGAAAATAGAGGAGGACAAAGCCCATGCCATACCATTTCTTAAAAAAACTTGTTTTTCCTTCACATGTATATAATTATTTCAATGTAAAATATGCCTGATTATGTTTGTGTTGTATTCAGAATATTTGAATAGCTTCCAGGTTCTTTTATCATAATGCTAGTGGACTATTTCCTCTTTTGGGCTTTGCTAAGCCAAAAGAGTGAAGAGTATGTACCGACTCTTACAAAGGGATTCTTACTAATTCTAACTGCAAAGGGAGGATTTCAACATATTTGCTAGTTTAAGGTCAGCGCTGAATAAACATTGTTTGGTGTGGCCAAATGCATGTGGTGTGTACTTGAAAAGGAAAAGAATATTGCAAGAAAGGAAAGAGACCAGGGAATGAATGAGACATTCACTGCCATCTTTTTAAGAAATATAATGGAAAAAAGGGTGGGCTTCCTAGAACCTTGACATTAGGTTGGTGAACTTCAGGATGTGGATATCCTTTTTCTTTGTGTAGCTCACGTTTGTTTGCCTCTAACTTTTTGTGTAGTCTAAGATTTTTTTGGTTTATTTGATTTATAAAATATTCTTCCTATTCAAATAATTTTGTCTAATAAAAGATGCCACCATTCCATATTTACAAGGGCATTTAATTGTCTTGTCCTTTTCCACCTTAAATCCCTGGGTCAAAAACTTTGCAGCGGGTAAAGTTAGTCTTGCAGGAAAATTGACTACTGTGCAATGCTACATTATTTTTTTATTTGTTTTAAAATATATATTTTTATTAGAGTAGGTAAGCAGTGAATTAGCAAACACATATTATGATAGCAATATTTTGTATACAACAATCATACATTATTAATATTATCAAATGAATCATTTTGTCTCTAATAATTGTTTTTAAATAAAAAGAGAGAAAAACAGAGAGTAAAATAAAATCAAAAAGAAATCATAAAGATTGGAATAATTTACCATTAATACATCATTGGAGATAAGGTCAAGGAATATAGAATATAACATTTCATCTAATCCTGAGTCCAAGTTTCAGTTAGGGTTCCTTGCCGAACCGATCTACCCTTTTAAGTAATCAATGAAAGAAGACCATATTCTAACGAAAACTTGTTTGTCCATTAGGGCAAATCTGATTCTTTCCAGGTGTAGGGTCTCCGACATTTCCGTAATCCACATTTTAATTGCGGGGGGATACATTATTTATTTTAATAGTTAATTGTTCTGTTGGAGATATTGGGAAAAATCTGGAAATTGAACTATGGTAAAAAATATGCCAGCTGACCAGGAAAGCTCAGTTTTGTTTTGCTGCCCGAGGAGGGATTGGGATGGTTCCTGAATTACAACTGGAATGAGATGGTTCATCGCTAAAATATATTTTTTTAATTGGAAAATATCCGCTAAGCACAGCTGTTTCTCCAAATAAATTACAATTTTTTTAAATAAAACTATATTAGTTAGTGCTAAAACAATGGTGATTAGGCAGAGAAGATGTCTTTAAATTATTAATAGTTGCATAATCAAACAAGATAAAATCCAGCCACATCTGTGGAAAGAAACAATTAATATTTTAGGTCCAAGATTACTTGTTAGAACTGGGACATAGAGGTAACAAGAGAAGAGGAGGGAGGACACAAATAATTGCAGATGCTGCAATTTTGAGCAGAAATCAAAGTGCTGGAGGAACTTAGCAGGTCAGGCAGAAGCTATGGAGAGAATAGACTGCTTACATTTCGGTTGAGATCATTTATAAGGAAGGAATGATAGGACAAGGGAATATCTGATAGGAAAAAATATTACTTTCTTGCAACTTAAGCAGAAGATCATGGCGAGAGTCAGTATCGTCACCAAATAGTTAGCACAACTTAAATAAATTTGCCCTGTGTTAACAACAGAAAATGGAGACGTGCGTCAGACCAGGCAAAGTACACGGAGAGCAAATCAAAGTTAATGTTTCAGATCAATGCCCTGTGGTTTTGTTTAGCTTTACCAGGGGAATGGTTACAATGCGGAAGTTGTTGGCAAAAGGAGATGTTGAGGTGAATAAGATGGAAGTATTTGATTGGAAGTTCTGAGTGAAAAGTTATTATGGCATTAAAGTTAGATTATGAAGAATGTGAGGAGATTTAGAAATGGCGCAGATGTTTGTATCAATGCATCTCTGAATAAGCTGTGTCCAGTGCTTTTTTTTGCTTGTAGACAAAAAGGTGCCGGCATGAATATCAATTAAAGATAGTTACATTTATGAACACTTTTTCTCATTAATATCCCACCCCACCCCATTTGTTGTTGATTTTATGGCTAATCAACTTCTAATTTAAGCTAATAACTAAAAATTCAATGCATATTTAAAAATGTGAAAATTTAGTTTTTAACCTTTTGGAGTTGCCAGTACACATTACCAGCACATACCGTTACAAAAAATAAGAACTGGCTGTATCTATGCAGTTGTCAGCCTGATGAAAGGTCCCAAGCAAATACCTAAACTATCCAACCCCCTCCCCACGGATGCTGCCTGGTCTGCTGAGTTCCTCCATCACTTTGTTTTGCTCAAGATTTCGGCATCTGCAGCTCCTTGTGTCTCCTCTAGCTGTATCTATGTCGCACATTGCATGTATTTATGTGCAATTCTTCAGCACTTCTCTTTGAAAATGCAACATAAGCCAAACATAAATTAAAACGCAGAGGCTGGAAAACTGAAATAAAACACAAAATGCTGGAAACATGCCAGATAAAAAGATTTTCAATCTGACATATTATACTATGTTTCATTTTCTGTAGATGCTATTTGACCTGCTGAGTGTTTCCAGTGTTTTCTGTTTATAAACCTCGTACGAGGTTCAAAATAGGACACGAGGCACTTCGCAATCAAACAGCTACTGTAAGGTTGGTCCAAAAGTGGAGCTTGCATCAAATGAAGGAGGGAGTAGCAAAGAGGTAAAGTTTAACTCATGAATTGGGAGCAAGCAGTGAAATATTTCTACTTAACAAGTAGAGATGACAGCCCATCTCGGATCCCACCCAACCAAACTCATTCTTAGTACTGAGAGACTGATCTGAGAAAGAAGAATGAGTGCTGGAACAACGACAATGTAAAAGAAGGAATTGGTGAAATCCTGAATTTTGCAGTGTAGAAGACAGTTGTTTAGTTTGTTGTGCCTGTGTGCGGGAGACATGTATGAAGGATTTGCCAGAACCATCTGGTGGAAGCTGACTGGAGTGGAAGTGAGTGGTTGCAGTGACCAATCTAATGCCAGGTTTGAAACTTGCAGGTGATAAACAGATTTTTAGTGCTCAGTGACTACAGGACAAAGCAGCTTGTGGCTGGATGAGACTTGCTTAAAGTACTACCACAGGAATTGTTGGGCATACCTTCTGCTATTAAAGTTTGGGTATATAATTTATTCTGCACACAGAATAGCCCACAGCTATTTCAAATAAATGACCATCCACCATATGGGTTTCACATATAAGAGTTTAATGGTAGGAACATGTTAAGAAAAAAAGGGGTTGTTTTCCTTGAAGAATTGAGAACACTATGATAGAGGTACGCAAAATCATTGGTTTAGATGGGGTAGCTTTTAGTTTTAGAAGAGGCATAAGGATGGTCTTGAAGGGCGGGTTTAAATTTATTTGGCGAAAAAAATAAAGGGTGATGTGGAAGTCGGTGTCTTCAGAAAAGACGTGAGCAGCATCGGCCTGGGTTTGGGAATTGGATTGTCATTTGAGGGAGAATAGTTTGCATGGCTATGAGGACAGAATGAGAATGTCAGAATTACTCTTAGGAGTTGATCTGTATTCAATGGGTTGAGTGGCCTCCTTTACTGTGATTGAATTGATTGACTGAAAGATGCAGCATGGAAACAGGTCCTTCAGCCCCCCCGAGTCCACGCTGACCATTGATCACCCGTTCACACTGTGCTCTCCCACTTTCACATCCGCTCCCTACACAAACTGGGGGCAATTTACAGAGGCTAACCTACATATCCGCATGACTTTGGGATATGTGAAGAAACTGGAGTTTCCAGAGGAAACCCGTGGTCACGGAAACCGTGCAAACCCCGCGCCGGCAGCACCGAGGTAAAGATCAACCCTGGGTCTCTGTAGCTGTGAGGCAGCAGCTCCACCAGCTGCTCTATTGTGCAGCCCTGTGTTTGTAGTAATGATTGGGAACAGAGTTTCGTTCGGACCGAAAGGTCTGAATGACAAATAAAGAATCCAATCCAATCCAATCCAATCCAGAAGAATGGTGTTGATGTGGTGCAGCCCCGTGGAGGAGATTCCCTTGTCTGTGTATTATAACACATTCATAATTAGTCGGCAAGTATTATTCTTGGACATTCGTCCTATAATTACACGGGCGAGGATTCTCCTTTTTCTGGTTGACCTGGCAGGGCGAACATAGCCCCAAATCATTTCATTGCCGGTGGCTGGATCCAGACTTGCTTTGCTGCCAAATGCCTCGAGGACCATGTAGATGGTGACTGATCGAGGGTCTGTGAGTGGTGGGGTGAGAAGGCTTGGCTCGGCTGCAGTAGCGGAGACATTATGATATGTCTGCCACAGAGAGTAGTTGAGGCCAGTGGTTATGAACTCTCTGCCACAGAGGGTAGTTGGGGCCAGTTCATTGGCTATATTTAAGAGGGAGTTAGATGTGGCTAAGGGGATCAGAGGGTATGGAGAGAAGGCAGGTACAGGATACTGAGTTGGATGATCAGCCATGATCATATTGAATGGCGGTGCAGGCTCGAAGGGCCGAATGGCCTACTCCTGCACCTAATTTCTATGTTCTATGTTTCTACATCTGCAAACAGAGCTATAAACACATTGCTGGAGTAACTCAGCGGATCAGGCACCATCTCTGGAGAACATGAATAGGTGACGTTTTAGATCAGGACACTTCTTCCGAGAGCTAGCAAATTGTGAAATTAAAATCTCATTGCCTCCCCTTGTCCTTCACCCTAATGAATGCAAAACATTTCTCCAGGATTTTTTTAAAAAAAATGTGGGCAGTCTGAAATGCAGTTAGTGGGCTGGCTGATATCTTACAATGGCCCACTACAATGGCACACTACAAACAACTTACAATGGCCTGTTTCCTTTATCATCGATACTTTTTTGCATATCTTTCATTCATTGTTCTTTATCTCTCCACATCACTGTCTATATCTCTCGTTTCCCTGATCGCTGACCAGTCTGAAGAAGGGTCTCGACCCGAAACGTCGCCTATCTCCTTCGCTCCTTAGATGCTGCTGCACCCGCTGAGTTTCTCCAGCTTTTTGTGTAACCCTGGCTGATATCTTGGTCTCTCAGTTCATTGCAACGTCTTGGCATTTTCTTCCTTACATTTTGTTTCTTCTCTGTTGCCTCTATTCATGTCCCACCTCTTTCCTTTTTTTTTTGTTAATCCCAAATATCACTCTCCCATTATTGCATCAAGTGGCCCTGAGTAATCAGAAAGGAAGTAGTGCTGTGCTACAGGAAACATGATAGGAGTTTGTGTATAGCAATCTCCCACAAGCATCAAAGGAGGAAGTAACCAGACCGTCATCTATTTTAAATATCAGTGAGAGAGTAATGTAGGCCAGGGAACTAGGGGTGAGATTGGCTGCTTACAGAAGAGCAAAAGAGCAATGTAATCAAAGGCTTGTCCCATCCCAGTCATACCTTCTTCTCCTTGCTCCTCTTGGGCAGAAAATGCCGAAACTTGAAAGCGCGCACCACAGGACTTGGGACCATCATCTTCCTTCTGTTATCAGGCTTCTGAACAGTCCTTCCATTTGCTGGGCTATAGCACAATTCACTTCCTTTTTGCTCTACTTATTGTACTTGGGTGTGATTTATTTGTATTTGTGTGTCAGTTTTGATAGTGTGTAAAACAAAGCTTCTCTCAGTACCTCGGTACAAGTGGTAATAACAACCCTTAAGGGCCTGTCCCACCAGCATGCGACGCCATGCGGTGAGCGCAACCTAACATGGTCGCTTGAGCCGTCCGGCCTCGCGGGGCCGGTCCCACATCGATCGCCGGAGCCGTATGGAGTTGTGCGGAGCTGCTCCCGACATCGTGCGGGGCTCCGAAAAACTGACCGTGTTCAAAAATTCCGCGTGGCAACGGCCTGTCGGCTCGCAGCTGCCTCGACGCATTACGCACCGCCTCGACGTCGTGCCTCCGTGACCCTCTCTGTGTGTGCCTTCATGCCCCTTTCTGGGTGTGCCTCTCTGTGTGCCTCCATGACCCTCTCTATGTGTGCCTCCGTGACCCTCTCTATATGTGCCTCCGTGACCCTCTCTATGTGTGCCTCCGTGGCCCTCTCTATATGTGCCTCCGTGACCCTCTCTATATGTGCCTCCGTGACCCTCTCTATATGTGCCTCTGTGGCCCTCTCTCTGTGTGCCTCCGTGACCCTCTATATATATGCCTCCGTGACCCTCTACATGTGTGCCTCCATGACCCTCTCTATATGTGTGCCTCCGTGACCCTCTATATGTGTGCCTCCGTGACCCTCTCTATGTGTGCCTCCGTGACCCTCTCTATGTGTGCCTCCGTGGCCCTCTCTATATGTGCCTCCGTGGCCCTCTCTATATGTGCCTCCGTGGCCCTCTCTATAAGTGCCTCCGTGACCCTCTCTATAAGTGCCTCCGTGACCCTCTCTATAAGTGCCTCCGTGACCCTCTCTATATGTGCCTCCGTGACCCTCTCTATATGTGCCTCCGTGACCCTCTCTATATGTGCCTCCGTGACCCTCTCTCTATGTGCCTCCGTGACCCTCTCTATATGTGCCTCTGTGGCCCTCTCTCTGTGTGCCTCCGTGTCCCTCTCTGTGTGTCCCTCTCTGTCCTTGCGAACTTACCGCGGACTTCGCTCCAACTTCGCGCCATGTCACGCCACTCACCCGACCTCCACGCGGCCCCCGCTGCCGGTTTGGTCGCGCTCACCGCATGGAGTCGCATGCTGGTGGGACAGGCCCTTAAATCTATACTTATTCATGCTCACCATTTTCAAATATGGCACCATTTGCCCTGTGAAGACGTTCAAGGAAAAGAGACAACAACTAACACCTTTTTTTTAATTTTTGCCTTTTTATCTCAGTGCCGCTGGTGTCCTCCTCAAAGTCAAGCTCAATGTTAAACGGAACTTGAAATTGAACAACACAGTCCCAAAAATCTTCCATGAGGTTGTGCAGAGGCACCCGGATAAGACGGCGCTTATATTCGAGGCGACGGGTGCTGCTTGGAGTTTCCGGTACCTGGACGAATACTCGAACAGAGTCGCCAACTTTTTTTATGAGCAGGGCTACCGCACTGGTGATGTGGTGGCCGTTTTCATGGAAAGCAGGAACGAGTATGTGGGACTATGGTTAGGTTTGGCCAAAGTTGGAGTGGAGTCAGCACTGATTAACTTCAACTTGCGGATGGACGCTCTAACTCACTGTATCACCATCTCCAAGGCCAAGGCCATTATATTCGGCAGCGAGCTGAGCGATGGTAAGTGCAACGTGACTGATTGCATTAAACATGCAGAACCAAAGGTGACAAGTAAGTGACTTACTTAAGACTAATTTAAAAAGAGAGACGTGTCATTTATTTGGAATGACATGCAGAGAAGATTCACAAGGATGTGGCCAGAACTCGAGTGCCTGAGCTATAGCGAGACGTTGGACAGGCTCGGACTTCATTCCTTGGAGCACAGCAAGCTGAAGGGGTGCTCTTATAATGGTGTAGAAAATCATGAGGGGGATAGGGTGAATACATAGTATTTTATTCAAGGTATGGGAATCAAAAACTAGAGGACATGGGTGAAAGGGGCAAGGTTTAATAGGCCTCTGAGGGGCAACGTTTTCACACAAAAGGTGGTGGGTAAATGGAACAAGTTGCCAGAAAGGTAATTGATGCAGATACTAAAACAGCATTTAAAAGACACTTAGACAGGTACATGGATAAAACGGGTTTAGAAGGGTATGGGCCAAATTTAGGCATATGGGGTAGCTTGATGGGTCGTCTTGGTCGACATGGATGAATTTGGCCGAAGGGCCTGTTTCCATACTCTATGATACTATGCCTAACAAACCACATTAATTTTTGTAGACCAGATCATGGTGGCCCAAAACATTTTACAAGCAAATAAGTTTTTTTTAAATTATTGTCGCCCTTGTATTGTCAAAAACACTGCTACCAATTAGCCCGCACTGAGATCTATACAATAATGATCTGTTTACCGTGATATTCATTCAATTGGAACATACAACATGGAAACAAACCCTTTGACCCACCAAGTCCATGCAGACCATCGATCATAGGTTTGCACTACTTCTCTGTTGTCCCACTTCTGAGTGTACATACCCGCACGTCTTTGGGATGTGGGATGATGCCGGAGCACCTGGAGGAAGCTGGCGCACTCACAGCAAGAGTGTGCAAACTCCATATGGACAGCACCGGCGGTCAGAAGCTGTGAGGCAATAGCTGTACTGGCTGCACCACTATGTTGCGGAGAGTATTCTGATTTTTTTGTTTTGTTTTGGGTGGATCTAAAGCATTCTCTGTTACTAAGGGCTACAAATGGTCTTGTTTTAATTTTCCCCTAAAGGACGCTGCTCACATAAGTGCGACACTCCCTCAGTTTTGTGCGGGATTGTGCGGCTGGAATTTTTCCCCATGTCAGTAGCAGGATTTCAATTTGCAATCTCTCGCCCTGGAGGCACCCGCCTGCTCTTTCACCACGGCACTGCACATTGTACCTTAACATTCTTTATCTAGCACACTTTAGAAAAATGTCATTACACCTGTTTCCAATTGAGTTCGTAAACTTTCCGAGTTTAAAAATACAGCATAATGTATTCTTTCTTCCCCTTCCGATGCCCCTCCCTCTTTGGCCAGTCAAGCTGAATGAGCCGAGCCAAATGTGCTGTGTTCTGCAGGAAACAAGGTCAAAAAGAATACAATGTTCAGAATGCATTAATAATCACGCTCAAGGCTAACTGAGGTTGAAAGAGTCCAGGTAGCTTTATTCATTTAGTTTTGAGGTATTCAGTAATTTAATGGTGGGAAAAAATACTCTTCTTCTTCTGTGCTTTGTGACCATCGGTGGGATTGGAAGTCACTTTACTTATTCATGTTTATGTCAGTGCAACATGACACGGTAATTTCTGCTCCTCGTCCTGGTCTCTGTTGTCTTCGTTCAGGCCAGCGTAGCTTCTGGGCATTTTAAAAAAACATTTAAAAATAGGGAAAAATTACAAGAGTTCACTTTATGGGGGGGGGGTGGGGGTGGGGGGTAAGGGTCTCCACCCGAATAGTCACCTAGCCATAATTCTCCAGGGATGCTGCCTGACCTGCTGAGCTCCTCCAGCACATTGTCTTTTTGTTTATTAAAAATAATGTAGAGTTCTACAGACGGCTTAAACGAAAAAGGGATTCATATCAAACTCTCATCATTATGACATGTAAAATGTGAGCAGCAAGTGATTGAGAGCAGCAGGCGACAGGAACTTTGTCTGGTGTGATTTGGCTAATGCCAATCTTGCTTCTCGGAGATCTACTCCAGGGACTTGAGCACAAGTTCCAGGCTGGCATTTGGAAAGTGGTCTTAAGGGAGCGGTGCACTATTTGAGATGCCATCTTTCAGATTGGCCATGGAACTGCATAAACAAACTTTCTCCAGTATTTGGCCCAGATTTATTGCTCAACCAACTCAAATTACAAGTGGTCTTTACTATAGCCTTGAGACACAAACTGCAGATGCTGCAATCCTGTGCCAAAGTGCTGGAGGAACTTAGTGCGCCATGCAGCATCTGGGGAGGGAACGGACAGATGACGTTTTGGCTCGGGACCCTTTTTCACAATGTCCATTCCTTCCTCGGGTGCCTGGCCTGCTGAGTCCCTCCAGCACTTTGTGTTTTATTATAACATTGCTGTTCATGAGATGTTGCCGCACCGCCTATATTGAAAGTACTTCGCTGGGTGCCACAACTTGCAAAAGACTAATGGCTAAGCAGAGACTTATCTTTTGGCAACAAAATTCTTATATTTGATTCATTACGTACTAACGACACCATCTTGCCACTTTTTCCCCCTTCCCTCAACCACATGACCTCCCACAGGAGGATCCCAATCCAAGTCTGAAAACTATTAAAATAAACAATCTCGAGCAGTATACTGGAGGAGCTGGAAATGTGATGTTAAAAGAGAAAATGCTGGAAATACTCTGGTCGGGCAGTATTTGTGAAGGAACTAAAACCATTACCTGTTTTTTGTTCACCATAGAAGCTGTCTGACCTCGTGCATTTCCGGCATTTTCTGTTTTGTTTTATTGCCAGATTTGTGCCTGGCATTGATGTACAGGATTTGTGCATCATTCTGGTGTAAAATTGAACGTCAGCTATACGGTGTGCAATTTGTTATCCCCCAGTAATGCACTGAGCATTAGTATAAGCAGCTGAGGAATTACGAGAATCCTCGAGCCAGGGCTTTGACCATGCGACTGGCACGAGGTGACATTTGGACAGATATAGGGGCAGGAAGGGTTTCCAGGGCTATGTAGCAAATGCGGATAAATGGGACTAGCCCATAAGACCAATTTGGTCAGCATGGACAAGGTGGGCTGAAGGGCCTGTTTCTGTTGTGTCTACTGCAAATACATTGCAAACGAGATTAGACAATATATCCTGGATTCAGGATATTGTATATGATGCATAAGGAGATGAGAGGATCTAATCCATTTGAATGTGTATTTGAGGTTTCGATGCACAAAACAAGGTAATGTAATGGATAGTTACATTTGCATTGGGCCTCCGTATATCACGACATATTGACGTTCCTGAGGAGCACCTGTGCGCTGCCAGTATGCAAAGACTCACAGGTGAAGGACACAGTCTGGTAATAATCAGCACCCGGAGAGGCATGCTATATTTAAACAAGGATTCCAGCATCATTGCTCCCCGTGTACTCAGTGGATTTATAAATCTGCAAATACTGTTGGAATAAAAGTGAATCTCTTTATTTGTCTTCCTCTTTTCTGTCCCCTTTGTAAATGCCATAATGTATTTGTGCTCTCTTTAGCACTATTTGAGCATCTTTCCTCGTGAACTGAAAATAGTGAGCGTGATGGACAGCATCCAGGAAAGCTGGCCGGCATTGAGCATCAACCTCGGCAAAGCGTTGAGCTGATATTTTGGTGCAGAAATTAGGGCATGCCACACTGCCAGAGGTTTGGGATTATTATTGTCATACTTGGGGTACAGAGAAAAACATTATTTTCCATGCTATCCAATCAAATCAAATAATACCATACGTGAATACATAGAAAATAGGTGCAGGAGTAGGCCATTCGGCCATTTGAGCCAGCATCGCCATGCAATATGATCATGGCTGATCGTCCAAAACCAGTACCCTGTTCCTGCTTTGTCCCCATATCCCTTGATTCCGTTGTATCTAACTCTTGCTAATGCAATTAAGCCAAACTCAAGTCCAACAGGTAGATGAACTTGGGGTGAAGGAGAATAAGTTAGACAGCATCTGTGGAAGGATAGAGTCCGATGATATTTCTGTTCGGGGCCTTCCTTCAGATTGATTGGTGCTAGGTCTATGTACATTTTGTTTAGATGAAAGAAAATTGCTAATGTGATCTCTGGTCTTAATGTTGTTGACTAAAGTCAGATTTTGGTGCACACAGTCTATCTTTTGGTGGCTGTGAACAGAAGAGGGAATTTTATGTCAACAGTCTTAACAACCTACCCAAACGTTTGGTTGGTGTAATAAATCTCTACTGTCTGATTGGGATAATTTCATTTGAACATCTGAAAGTAATATATCCATTCCCCTTTCACACACTTTGATTCCCATGTATTAGCTATATTCACTTTAACTCTTAACAGATTAGTCAGTCCTGACTCTGTTCATAGTTATGGTTTTATTCTATAAACTCAGCAGCTTCTGTTGAGGGAATGGACAGACAACATCTCTGGTTTGTGTCCTTCTTCAGACTGTTTTATGCTGATGTGTATCATTTGGTTGGTTGAATTAAGGTGAGCGGACAAGCTCCCCTTTATGGTTTCATTCAAAATTGGAAGATTATAATTTGTTTCCATTGGCACCCGAAAGACGGGAATTAATAAAATGTATTTCGACTGCACTGAGATGCAGATCTTAAGTATTTTGCTCAGTTCCACACCCTAGGAGATGATGCTTCTTGGTGATTCTCACTGAGCCGTGAGATTAGTTACCCTTGCTGAAGAATTAATAAACTGGCATATTTCCACAGACCTTTTCATTTTGTTGCAGTTTGGGAAAGTAAGGAATTGCAAACCTGACTGACTGTAACCTCCTGCAATAATAATACTCTCAAAGTTGGCAGCAAAATCAATTCAGACCAGAATTTGGACGGTGCTGAGGTGCTGTGACATATTTATTCATAACAATAATTTGTATAGGTTTGGCACGTTTCCTATTATAAAGCACCACCAGCTTCAGGGGGGATATGGTCAGACAGAAAATGGCTCCAAGGCACATTCGGACACGCAATTAAAAGCTTGCTCAAGAAGTAGCATTTAAAAGGGAAGGGAAGTAATGAGGCCAAAAGCATTGGGAGGAAATTCTTGGATTTAGACTGGCCACCAACAGTCAAGTAAGGGAGTGGGCAGTGGGCCAGGCGTGGAGGGATGCAGTCAGAGTCACAGAGCTATATAGCACAGAAACAGGTGCTTTGGCCCACCTTGTCCACGCCAATCAAATTGGCATATTGCGCTGTCCCATTTGCCTGCATTTGGCCCATGTTCCTCTAAACCCTGCCTATCCTTGTATCCATCCAAATGTCTATTTAAAACTTCCCTGTGATCTAATCATCGAGCGCAATGTACCATATGGGGCCTGTCAAAGAGCTTGCTAAAGTCCATATGGACAATGCCCAACACCATGCCCTCTTCAATTCTTTTGGTGACCCCTTCAAAGGCTCAGATTTGTGAGACACCACATTTCCCATGCAGAAAGCCAGAGATTTGGTAGCTTCGGGCTGGGATAAGGGTAGGGTGGAGTGGTGGAATTTTAGCAAGAGGACAAGAATGTCAAACTTTAAGCTGTTGATTGAATAGGTGAGTTAATGAGTGTAAACGGGAATGATTTGAGAATGTGAAAGTTAAATCTGGCATCTAAGTATTTTTCAAATGAGCGAAAGAATGCTTAACGCCTTTCTTCCTGTGGATATCAAAAACATACCCACATCCTTTGACAGTTTGTCTCTAGCTTTTAAGCTAGATTTTTGCATTGCACTACATTCGAACAGAGACGCGTGAGACTGCAGATGCTGGAATGCAAAACGCAAAGTACGTTTCTGTGGGTTGGGACTCTTCCTCAGACTGATTGGAGTAGGAGGACTGATGTAGGTTCCCGACCCAAATTGTAGCCTGTCCATTGACGTGACAATTCTCTCCTCATGGGGAGCAGTTTTTACACATTCATCGCAGGAAACCATCAGGACTTACAATCAGCATTTTCTTTTCCCCTGTAGAACTGGCCTGCCATTTTTCTTTTGGTTTTCCTTCCATTTTGCATGGCTGACGCAATTGTTGTCACACACCCTCCCTCTCCTCTGAATAGTTTGGACTGCCTTGACAATTGTCTGCATCTTTAGAAACAAATGGGCTTCTGAATGTTGGATGAAGAAAGGTCTGGAAAAGAGCAACTAAAAATAAGGATTAAGTTGGGAGATGAAACGAGCAAATGTAGGCATTTTTATTTGCTTCCAGAAGTGGATGTTCCAGGTAGGGCCATTTCGGAGGGTAGTTAAGAGTCAAACTTTATTTCTGTGGGTCTCGTGTTGCAAATGCAGCTCACCAGTAAGGATACCAGATTTTATTCACTAGAGGACGTTGGTGTACCTGATGAGTTTTTATGACTTTGCAGTATTTTACTGGTCATTTTTATTCATAAAAGCCTTTTGATTCCTAGTTTACTTATTTAACCACATTTGGATTCCCCAAGAATCCAGGTAGGATTTGCACATATGAAGTGGGATGTTACTTTATGTCTCTAGACAATGGTCTAGTAATTTAACCACAATGTATTTTTGCGTTGTGAGATAGGGGATTAAATTGAGATATACAAATTGGTGTTTGTTGGAACTATTTACACTGAGCAGATACCAGCTAAATGTCTTCAGTCTAACGGAGATCATTTACTTTATAGGGAGAATAGTAAGATTGAACGAGAACTTACCAGTTCGAAGGTTGATCTTTATTTTATGAGGAGTCGAAGTGAGGGATTTCGTGAAGAGCCCGCCGGCGCGCATGCTCGACATACTTCAAAGTAGCGGCGTGGAATCACAGAAACCAACAAAGAAATGACTTCGCATAGTAAGATTGAAGTGACTAAGATTACCAGATGAAGGTGATTGAGGGTTGGGCGAGGAGGGCACGAAATCCCTCACTTCGACGCCTCATAAAATAAAGATCAACCTTCGAACTGGTAATTCTCGTTCAATCTTACTATTTCATTTCGGAGTCACGTGAGTGACTTCGTGAAGACTTCAAAGCTTCTGTGATTACACGCCCTGGACCACGTCCATGCTGACACACCACTACCAGGGATGGATGGGAGGAACAAACTTGCTCAATAGTTCATACTGCAAAACAAGAGCAGAGTTATTAATAACAAATCAAAACCCCTCATGCGGGGACATCTCCACGTTCGTGACCTGCATTCAGCACGGCTTCTGCAAACTGTAGAGGAGCAGCAACAGGCTTGTTATAAAAACGCTGGAACACAGCTTCATTAGCCCATCCTGCTGTGGCGAGAATTTGGTCCATGGGCACCTCCATGACCCTCGCCGTTGACGTCGATGCAGCCCTGTTGGAAAGAGACTTGAACACATTAGTGTCGATACCTGACTTACCCAAAACGACTGGAAGCCACATGGATATCGTCTGAATTTGCGTGACCTGGTGTCCGCCACAGTATTAAGCTCACCTGGCAAATAGGTAGCTGAAATCCAAATGTCTCTTTGACACACCAGAGCCAAATTGAGTTTGCCAATTTGTCACACGAAACTGGCCTGGTACCACCCATATGGTTTAAATATGCTACTGCTGTGGTGTTGTCTATTTGGAGACGGACATGTGCTCCAACAAGCTTAGAACAATACGCACGAAGTCCGTGGAATGCTGCCAGCAACTCCAAATAGTTAATCCCTTGAGTTAACAACATCGTTGATTCAAGGGTGTCCCATCTGCCACCACAACTAGAGCAATTATTCGTGGATCCCCAACCATTGGAGCTTGCATCAGTTTGCAAATATACCACCGGATTAGCCTCCCTAATAGGCTTGAATGAGTTGCTAATGTGACACACCCACCATTGCAACTCATTTATCGCTTCGGGCGGCAGCTGCATGGACCGATCATAATGACCAGCGTTCTGTTTTAACGCAGCAATTTTAGCTCTTTGCAAATTCTGATAATGCAAAGGTCCATATCGCGCTGCCGAAAACAAAGCTACCAGCTTCCCAATTATTGTAGCTAAGTGCCGAATCGATGGTATATTGGTGCGGATTAAATCTTGACACACCTGGGTAACCTCCTCAATCTTGTTAATTGGAATGGTAACCCTCATGCTTATAGAGTTCACCGTGAACCCTAGGTAATTAATCACCTGGGCAGGGTAGAACTTTGATTTCTCTGGATGGACAATAAACCCCAATTGTTGAAATATATTGACAGCAGCTGCAACACCCTGTTCAGCCAATTCCAGGGTGTGGCCCACAATTAAGACATCATCTAAATAGGCCATACTATATGGTGTCGTTGTCTCAAATAAGCCATAATTGGCTTCACTAATTTAGTGAACAATCTAGGGCTGTGGTGAGCCCTTTAGGCAAAGCCTTGTACTGCCAGAGTTGCCCCATGCAGATGAATTTTAAAACCTTCTGTCACATTTCTGGACGGATACGGAATAATATGCGTCTTTTAAATCGATGCATGCCATAAAACAACCATGAGAAATCAATGATTTGGTTGTTTCAACCTATCCATTTTAAAATGAGAATATGTTACAAAAGTATTCAAACGGGTTAGATCAATAATGACACGACAACTTCCATCCTTCTTAGGTCTGGTGAATATGTTCGAAACAAATTCAACTGGCTCATGCACCACTCTCTTAATCACTCCTTTGCTCAAGATTTAACAATTCCTTATAGCCGGCTGCCTGTTCTGCAGCAGATAATTTTAAATGTTCGAGCGGGCATGTGCTGGGATGGAGGAATGTCGCCATTAATAAACTCAATTTTATGCCCCTGAATATTCTGCAACACATACTCGTCACCAGTGAAATTACCTCATGCACCCAAAAAACCACCGAAGGTGACCACCAACATGTGAAGTTAAACAGAGAGAAAAGAGAGAACCAGACCCCCTCACCTCCGTGGTTACCGGCGGTCTTTGACACGCGTGTGTGGACGTGGAGGTGCTGGGTTGGCTTGAGGGCGCGGCGTCTTCGTTTTCCACCAGGGTCTCTGCCGACCCTGTCCTAAAAAAGACCCCTGGTGCTGGGTCTGATGTTGCTGTCGTTGTGGAGCTTGAGGGTGGGTCCTCGTTGAGGTACTGGCAGACCCTCGTGATCGAATGTATGGAGACTTTGAGCCTGACGGTGTGGGGGCACTCTGAGGGCGCATGATCCCCACCGTTTTGGCTTGCTCGTCAAGCTCTTTGACTCTTTTCGAGAGGTCCTTCCCAAAGAGCTGACGGGGCGGGGGCGGCGGCGGTGGTTTGCACACTCCTGCAAACTTTGGATTGAGCGCTGGGCGGATGCTGGTTTTGCGAAACCCGTTAATTTCGTGCTGGGTCGCGCACAGGAGGGCCAGGGCATCTCCCTGGTCCAAATTCAATTCGTCCCCGTCCACCGACCGCACAAAGGCGGTAATACCGGCCGTGAGGAGCTTCAGGATCCGCTGCAGTTTTACCTCCTGTTGACGGATAGCCGCACTGATGTTGCCCCATATCGGCGTATTGACCACAGGCACGTTGAGGGAGTTGCAATTGGATGGAGCCTTGTGACGGCTCATTGCCTGGATGAGGACTTCTTCCTGCTGCTCCAGGCTGATAGTAGATGTTTGTGAAGACGCCCTGTGCCTGTTGCTGCCCTGCTGTTGTTGACGTTGAAGCAGGAGCTCCAGCAGCCGCTCCATACGGTCAATACGCCCTTCACCCTGAACACTCAGGTGGTCGGAGTCCTCCGGCTCTGAAAAGAAACCCGGGCTCCTGTCATCGGCCCGCACCTCGTCGAGGCCCTGCCGGTGCCGATAGTTGTCACTAACAGCCGCCGATTCCTGCGCGGGCGTGTTCAACCGCCTCCGTTTAGCGGGAGCTGAAGCCGCTGCCACTAAGGGCACTTGCGGCGAGGTGTCGGCACCAGCCGAAGCATGGCTGCCTGGGGCCCGCGCAGTCTTGCCGGCTGCCCACATCGTGGCCGTTGCCGACGCATGGTCTCGCCCACCCATCCATGGGGGGCTCGGCGACCGTGACGAGACCCGACTCGACCGACCCGTCCCGGCGTCGAGAGTCGGGGCGTGCCGGCTGGACCTCACAGCCGCCCCGGGTCTTTCCCTGGAACCTGACCGCTCCTCCGTGTCAGGCAATGCCTTAGCCCTGGTAGGGTTAGGCTTCTGGGCTCCTGCCCTTCCCCTTCTCGGAAGGCTGAGTGGAACAGGCCGTGCAGCCGCACGCACCCAGCTCGAGGTCGCCAGCGAGCCCGCTGACGACCTGACTGCCATGGCAGGGACCCCCTGCTCTGGCGGCACACCACACTCCTCCTCGTCGAACTCCTCCGAGCTGTGGTGTGCTGGCGGATCTGGACCTGTAAACACAGGGCTTACCCACATCTCCGCCTGAGTCCCGGCCTGCGATGCAGGTACTGCCGATGGTAAAGGCCCCGGAACTGTTGACCGGCGAACTCGTCCTGACGTCCTCCAGCCCTTGGAACTCCCATCCATGTCCTTGCTGCAAGACAAAACCAACAACAAGGACCACCAACTAAAGGTAGAATACTTACCTCCGTGGCCCCTTCTGAAGGGCTGGCGAGGAGCGCGCTCCACCGCCAGCCGTCGCAGCAACGCGGTACGACGATATGTCGAGCATGCGCGCCGGCGGGCTCTTCACGAAGTCACTCACGTGACTCCGAAATGAAATAATAGCTGCAGTTTCAAACACTGGGAAAAGTCTTGCCTGTAACAGTTTTGTCTAGCCCTCGGCTTTCCATGCTTACCTCAATGTTGGAAAGTGACAGAGATTACCCAAATGTGACAATTTCAATTGTTTATTTTCTCCCTTCAGACATCAACTAGCGATCACCTGCTCCCATTAGTTCTATGTTATCCCACTTACTCATCCACTCCCTACACATTAGAGGCAATTTACATGGCCCAAATAACCTATAAACCCGCATGTCTTTGGGATGTGGGAGGAAACCCACGTACTCACGGGGAAAATGTGCAAACTCCAAACAGACAGCACCCAAGGTCAGGATTGAACCCAGGTCTCCGGCGCTGTGAAGCAGCAGCTCTTCCATCGGCGCCACTGTCTGCCCCTCTGTTTTGCTCAAGATTCCAGCATCTGTAGTGTCTTGTGTCAGCAACGACTACTACAGCAGTTGTTACATACTTTATAGGACACTGATACATTTTATGTTGGCGGAATACTAAATCAAGGAAAGAGTCAAAAATTATCTCAAGAAGAGGTAAAAGTATAATAATAAAAGAGTTTGAATTCTGAGTATGAAGTGGTATATTGCATTGAAACCAAATATTTAAAGTGTTGTGAGCAAAACTGTGGGAGGCTCCAGTTATCAGTTTTCCAATAAGACAATGTTAACATTCATAACAAAGTGTTGGACGCTAAATGCTGGAGAAACTCAGCGGGTGAGGTAGCATCTATGGATAGAAGGAATTGGCGACGTTTCGGGTCAAGACCCATAACAAAATGTCTGGGGAATTGTGTAGAATTTGAACTGTTTACACACAAGTACAATCTCAGGGCAGATTTGCCTGTGGGAAGGAAGCTGGTAATCTGAGGTGACTGGGTGGCAGTGCAGCTTGTCATGCTCATCTCGTCGGGTGGGGTAAATTAAATCTGGAATTAAAATCAGAAATGGCAAACAAAGATACCAGGATCTGAAACATTGTGTTTGTATTCTGTGATCAGTATTGCCAATGCGGTCCTAGTCAGAATAAAGCACAGAGTTATTGAACTTGTAAGATGTATGAGATGAATGGACAATGTAGGGAAATCAAGAACCAGCGGTCATGGGTTTATGGTGAGATGGGAAAGATTTAATAGGGGTAACTGTTGAAATCAAGTCAAGAGAGTTTATTGTCATGCGTCCCAGATAGGACAATGAAATTCTTGCTTGCAGCAGCACAACAGAGTATTGTAGGCATAAATACAGAACAGATCAGTGTGTCCATAATTGCATAGAAAGTATATGTACACATAAATAAACAGATAAAGTGCAATAGGCTGTTATAGTTCACACAGAAGATGGTGGGTATACTGCCAGAGGAAGTAGTTGAGATGGATACAACAACAATTAAAAAAAAAACAGTTGTACAGAAGATTGTACAGAAAGTTAGAACAGAAAATTCACTTGGACCATCTCCGACATCGCCCTACTGTTTCTGGATCTCACCGTCTCCATCACAGTAGACAGACAATTACTACAAACCTACCGACTCCCATTGCTATCTAGACTACACTTCTTCCCACCATGCATCCTGTAAAGACCCTATTCCCCCCCCCCCCCCCCCCCCTCACAATTCGTCCGTCTACGCCGCATCTGCGCCCAGGATGAGGTTTTTCAAATTAGATCATCGGAGATGTCCTCATTCTTTTGGAAATGGGTGTTCCCCTCTTCCATTATAGATGAGGCTCTCACTAGGGTCTCCTCGATATCCCGCAGCTCCGCTCTTGCTCCCCCTCACCCCCATTCGCAACAAGGACCGTTGCCCTCACCTTCCACCCCATCAGCCGTCGCATACAGCATATAATCCTCTAACATTTTCACCACCTCCAAAGGGATCCCACTACTGGCCACATTTTCCCTTCTCCACCCCTTTCCTCTTTCCGCACAGACCATTCCCTCCGCAACTCCCTGGTCAACTCGTCCCTTCCCACCCAAACCACCCCCTCCCCAGGTACTTTTCCCTGCAACCGCAGGAGATGCAACACCTGTCCCTTTGCCTCCCCCCTCGACCCCATCCAAGGACCCCGACCGTCTTTTCAGGTGAGGCAGAGGTTCACTTGCACCTCCTCCAACCTCATCTACTTTATCCGCTGTTCCAGGAGTCAACTGTACATCGGCGAAACCAAGCGCAGGCTCGGCGACCGTTTCGCTGAACAGCTCCGCTCAGTCCGCCTTAACCTACCTGATCTTCCAGTTGCTCAGCACTAACTCCCCCACCCATTCCCAATCTGACCTTTAGGTCCTGGGCCTCCTCCATTGTCAGAGTGAGGCCCAGCGCAAATTGGAGGAACAGCACTTCATATTTTGCTTGGGTAGCTTACCCCCCAGCGGTATGAACATTGAATTTTCTAACTTCAAATAACCCTTGCTTTCCCTCTCTCCACCCCCTCCCTCTTCCCAGTTCTCCCACCAGTCTTACTGTCTCCTATTACATTCTATCTCTCTCTCTCGCCCACTCCCCCAGCATCAGTCTGAAGAAAGGGCTCCACCCAAAAACGTCACCCATTCCTTCTCTCCAGAGATGCTGCCTGTCCCGTTGAGTTATTCCAGCATTCTGTGTCTATCTTCAGTTGTACAGAAGTATGGACAGGAAAGGTTTGGGGAGATATGGGCAATACAGGGGAGTCGGCAAGTCAGCATGGATGGTGCATCTTGGTCAGCATGGTCTAGTTGGGCTGAAGGGTCTGTTTCTGTGCTGTATGACTAATGTAAATCGGTTGACATTGGATCAGTATATATTCTGCCTGTTTTTGTCTGTGCCCTACCACCGCTGTCAACTTAAGAAACATCACCTGAGGTGGATAATGGGTGTCATAACTCCTCTTGGTTAGGACCTTGCATCGGGCACCACTCTTGGAGGGGTGAACCTGCTGCCGGTTTAGCAAGCTGGCTGGGTTGGTTTTGAGAGGGAGGCAGTGTTCAGAAGGGATCCTCCCTGTTATAATGCAATACTCAAGCTGTCGTGGTGCTATCTGCTTGCGGATGTTTACCAAATTACCAATTTCCAGTGTTTAATTGAAGGTTTGATACTGTGTGGGCCAGTCCTAGTGATCCCAATTAAAGCTGTGTGTGTGTTTGTGCACACCATCTGTGCAGGGTGTTATCTGCCTGAAGAGTTGCAAATTATAAATTGCAGCTTACCTCAACTCTGCACAGAAAACATCTTTGGCTTTTTTCAATTTGTCTCTTTTCTCTGGCAATCGACTGAGTACTGGTTTCAGGAGAGTTTTTGAAGGCTAGAACCAAAGGATTTCACAACAATGGAGCATATTGTTCAGCCCAATGTACTGGGGAGCGAATTAAAGTTGTGTTTTTGTAAACTGTTTATGCGAGGTGGAACGCCTTCAGAATTCTTCTCTCCTATTCCCCTCCACCACCTGCATGACCCCAGACTGGACCACCAGTCACTGGTGGACTCATCCTGCTGCTCATTCCTTGTTCCAGGAAGGGAATTGTTCTTCTCTCATTTACTTGACCAAATCTTCTCCAAATTTTAAGTCTTTCTGTGAGGCCATTAAGTTAATTGATTTGATTGAAAGATGCAACATGGCAATGGGACCTTCGGCCCACCGAGTCCATACTGACCATCGATCAACCCATTCACACTATCTTTCAGTTATCCAACTCTCTCATCCACTCCCTACACACTCACGGCAGTTTACAGTGGCCAATTAACCTACAAACCCGCACATCATTGGGATGTGAAAGGAAACCCACATGGTCACAGGGGGAACTTGCAAACTCTACACAGGCAGTATCCGAAATCAGGATTGTACTCAGTCACTGGCGCTGTGAGACAGCAGCTGCACCACTGTGCAGTAAGTTTATATTGATATATTTTGGACACAAGTTGAATCACTGTATATCGGGTCAGGCCAGGAAGATGGGATTGAAGGGATCTTATTGAATGGTGAAGCAGGGTCTTATCTGCTTTCTCTCGATCTTAAAGTGCTGGAGGAACTCGGTGGTTAGGTTTTGTGTTTTGTTCAAGATTCCAGCATCTGCGGTTCTTTGTGTCTTATTATTTAGAATTCTCACAGTGCCCTCTATAATGTTTGGGAGAAAGACCTATCATTTATTTATTTGCCTCTGTACTCCACAATTTGACATTTGTAATAGAAAAAAGTCACATGTGGTTAAGTGCACATTTTTATACATTTGGTTCCACCATGTAGAAATTACAGCTGTGTTTATACACTCCCTCTTTTCCATGATGGACCTGGTCCTACTAGAACTAGGCAATCTGTGGTTCCTTACTCTGTACATTGTTGTAGGGAGAGTCTAACTTCCATAGTCTTTAAAGTTCTCTTCAAAGAGAAAATTATCTGCAAAACCTGCTGTCTAATGTCAGATGCATTCTCCCAGCATTGACGTGCAGTCAGTTGTATCACATCATGGGATAGGGGTTAAGCTACCGGGCGAGTTTCCAAATCTCTGGACTTTTGACCTAAAGATATAAACTTGAAGTTCACCATGGCAACTGTGGAATTTGGGGTTTATTTTCTCATTTGAATTCAAAGTTCATACAAATCGCCCATAATAGTGACTCAGAAACGATTCAATTATCATAAAATGTAATTTCCTTCACACAGAGCGATCTGTCATCCAGTTTGCCCAAGAAATGGGTAGATGTAACAATAAACAAAACTAAGATGTGCCATTCTTCCATCCTGAATATATCCAATGTGCTCTAAGTTAGAATTTGTGCGAAAACAGCCCTGCAAGAAAGGACATTGCTCCTTGACTCTGTGTCCTGTCCAGAAGAGCATCTATTGTACTCGTATACGGTATGATTTGAGGCATTGCATGCAGAACAAGAATTTCACTGTGTCTCTGTACATGTCACAATAAACCATTGAAAGAAATGGGTGATCCCTTATCCTGATGCTATGCCCCTTGGTTTGGGACATCAACACCAGGTGAAAGGTCCTCTTGGCATCCACCCCGTCAATCCCCCACTGGACCCCACATGTGTCAATAACATTGCCTCTCATTCTTCTGAACTCCAGTTAAAGCACCTCAGGAATGGTTCAGTTGAGAGCACTGGACAGTAACGAATGCGGAAGCAAAAAGGGCATTTCTCTGGTCTCCTGCAAGTAGCTTCACCATCCTTGCAGTTCTAAATTAGTTGCTGTTCAAAACTTGCTTTACAACTGTTTGTTTAATAACCTCACCTCCTCCAGGAACAGGAATGTTGGCCCACCGCCACCCCATCCCACAGTAAACCAGCACTTATCTACACAGAGGAGCAGCTGCCTCACAGCGTCAGAGACCCGGGTTCCATTCTGACTTCCGGTGCTCTCTTCACATTCTCCCTATGACCAAGTGGGTTTCCTCCAGGTGCTCCGGTTTCCACCCACATCCCAAAGACCTGCGGGTTTGTAGGTTAATTGACCTCTGTGAATTGCCTCCTGTGTGGAGAGAGTGGATGAGAAAGTGGGATAACACAACTAGTGGGAAAGGGAAATTAATGGTCGGCAGGGACTCGGTGGGCCAAGGGCCTGTCTTCACAGCCAGACATAAAAACTGCTTTTTTTCACGAGCAGTAGCTCTACTCAATAACCAAAAGTCTGTGGCCTCCGTTTGCTCTAGTATTTTATTTCATTCACATGTTTAAACTATAATGTTTTATTCTTAATTGTTTACTATGTGTCATGTTGTAACTTGCGAGCGGAGCACCAAGGCAAATTCCTTGTATGTGTACGTACTTGGCCAATAAACGTATTAATTCATTCATCTCTAAACTATACTAAACTAAACCAGCGTTCTCTTCGCTTGTGCTGTTTAACAAAAATAACAGACATTAAAATTAATCAGAGAAACTAATAAAACAAGATATAATATGCCTTCACTTTCTAAAAGGCCATCCTTGTGTGAACAGAACTAATGTCGTTACTTGGGTCAGTGTAGATGGTTTGACTGATTATGTTCCATGCTTGGCCACACTAAGAGCATTGTTTGAAAAAGCAAGCGGTTGCTGAGTTGCAGGAATTCAAGTACCCACTCCATTTATGGAAGGTGGAGGATGATTTGGCCATCCCATTATCACGATTGCAGGCAGCTCCACATTCCACTGTAGCTTTGGCCCACTCCAAACCACACTTCCTGATGCAGCTGCCACTACCCAGTGTGTCAGTTACAGATGCTCCAGTCTTCCAAGCAGGATGTGTAGGAAAGAACTGCAGATGCTGGTTTAAACGCAAAATGCTGGAGTAACTCAGTGGGACAGGCAGCATCTCTGGAGAGAAGGAACGGGTGATGTTGTGGGTCGAGATCTTTCTTCAGACTTATTCCAAGCAGGATGTGTGTGTGTGTGGGTTCACTCCAGAGGCTTGAGCCTGTAATCCAGATATGACATTCCATTGCAGCAATGCACTGTTTGAGATGCCAGCATTTAGTGGAGATATATTAAACTGAGGCCCTGTTAACCCTTAGATACAACCATGAACAATCCCACAACATTAATTTGAAGTAAAGAAGGGAAGTGATCTGTGCTGTATTGTTTCGCTCTGATTTTATCCCTAAGCTAATATAGCTAGAATATTAACAAAATGATTGCAATGTTTGTGGGAACTTGCTATGTACTAACTAAATGGCGTCAAGTTGGGAAAAGGGGAAGTACAACGGGATCTGGAGGTCCTTGTACATCAGTCTATTAAAGTAAGCATGCAGGTACAGCAGGCAGTGAAGAAAGCGAATGGCATGTTGGCCTTTATAATAAGAGGAATCGGATATAGGAGCACCTTCTGCAGTTGTACAGAGCCCTGGTGAGACCACACCTGGAGTATTGTGTGCAGTTTTGGTCCCCTAATTTGAGGAAGGACATTCTTGAGGGAGTGCAGCGTAAGTTTACAAGGTTAATTCCCGGGATGGTGGGACTGTCATATGCTGAGAGAATGGAGCAACTGGGCTTGTACACTCTGGAGTTTAGAAGGATGCGAGGGGATCTCATTGAAACATATAAGATTGGTAAGGGCTTGGACACACTAGAGGCAGGAAACATGTTACCGATGTTGGGGGAGTCCAGAACCAGGGGCCACAGTTTAAGAATAAGGAGTAAGCCATTTAGAACGGAGACGAGGAAACACTTTTTCTCACAGAGATGGTGAGTCTGTGGAATTCTCTGCCTCAGAGGGCGGTGGAGGCAGGTTCTCTGGATGCTTTCAAGAAAGAGCTAGATAGGGCTCTTAAAGATAGCAGAGTCAGGGGATATGGGGAGAAGGCAGGAACGGGGTACTGATTGGGGGTGATCAGCCATGATCACATTGAATGGCGGTGCTGGCTCGTAGGGCCAAATGGCCTACTCCTGCACCTATTGTATATTGTCTAACTAGCTCTTATTCCCATTAAGACACTGACAAAGATTGTAAATGCTATAATCTGGAACAAAATGAAGTACACTGAAAGAACTCAGCGGGTCAAGCAGCATCTCTATGGGCAAAACACGTGAACAGGTCTTCCCCAGGTTACAAATGGCCACCTTGTGTACAGCCCTTGCAATTGGGAGATGAGCGAGATAGATTTGCAGGCACCTTCTGCCATGTGGGAACTCTGTCACATTTCTGATTTGCAAACTGTTCGGGTTGCGATCCCTTCACAGGATCGGAACCTGCCCTAGCCGCGAGAGGGCCCACGTTTTCTGGTCAAGACCCTACATCAGTCTCTGCAGCACGAGTTGTGATGCAGGGTCTCAGCCCAAAACATTGACGTGCTCCTTTTGCCTCCACAGCTGCTGCTTGACCCACAGTTCTTCCAGCATGATGTCCCTGTTCCTATTTCCATCAGTATGAGTCAAAGATATTTGGATGATGATAAATGATTTGGGACATCAGAGGCTGGGGAGTGTGAAAGAAATGTAAGCTTGTCTTTGCTTTAGTAACTGTGTGGTAGTTGTGTGAAACGGTGGAATTAAACAGGAGGAGCCGAGGTTCATCCAGTACTGTGTACAGGGTGGTTGTAGGGATTTCATGGTACGGATGCAGGATGGGGTGCCGTTAATGAGACTTGCTGTCACTTCACTCTTGTCTTTGAACAGCCCTGAAGGAGATCCACCAAACCCTGGGGAAATCCATGCAGTTGTACTGCTCCGGAGAATGGACCTTTGGCGAGTTGCCTGCAGGCACTGTAAACCTCGACCATTTACTGGAAGCCTCCCCATCGCATCACCCTCCCCCTCTCCAGAACCGAGGATTCACAGGTATGAACATGCTAGCTATGAAAAGCAGGAAAAGTCAACAGTGTTTAATTGTCATATGTAGCGATAATGGAACTTCTTATTTGCACCAACCTAACAGGACCGTAAATGCAATGCATGTGAAATAATATATAGAAACATAGAAATTAGGTGCAGGAGTAGGCCATTCGGCCCTTCGAGCCTGCACCGCCATTCAATATGATCATGGCTGATCACCCAACTCCGTATCCCGTACCTGCCTTCTCTCCATACCCTCTGATCCCCTTAGCCACAAGGGCCACATCTAACTCCCTCTTAAATATAGCCAATGAACTGGCCTTAACTACCCTCTGTGGCAGAGAGTTCCAGAGACCCACCCTGTGTGATATAGTTTATTGAAACTTCAGTACATTAATGGCCATAGTGCAGAACAACAAAGAGTTTAGTGCAACTAAAGACAGCCCAGAGAAGTTCATAGTTGCTGGGGTTAGTGTTGTGGGCATTCGGGAGCCTGGGTAAAAGCTGTTCTCGATCTTGGTGGTCATGGAGCAAAATGAGAGCGTGGCCAGAGTGATGTGGGTCCTTGATGATATTGGCTTGTGTTTTGAGGCAGCACCTCCTGTAGATCCCTTCCATGGTGGGAGGTCAGTAACTGTGGGACCAGGCAGCCTCTATCACTCAGTAATCTCCTTCTTTCCTGGGAGTTCATTGAACACTCTCATTCATGCCAATTCCTCTCATTCTTTGGAGGGAGTGGAGACATTGATGGGCATTCATTGTGATTGCATCTGTACTGGGCTCAGCCCATATGTTGAGGGATATGGATGCCCAGGTTGGCACCTTTCCATACACACAATTGTGAAACCTAATCTCACAATATTTGCACCCTCCACTCCATATGATGGCAATAAAATGTCCCTTTGATCTTGGGTTGTGTTTGGAGAGAAAAACATCTTTGAAATTCCTCTCTGATCCGCACCTGAAGACAATGCTTGGGGAAGGTGTCCCTCCTCAGCAGCATGTGTTGTATACCTGCATCTCGAGAATTGCAGCGGTCCAAGGAAGCAGTTCACCACCCCCACCTCAAAGGCAATTGGACGTGGTCTATTAACTGCTGGTTCAAGCCTGCAAAGCCCTCATCCCTTGAATAATTCAAAAGAGAAAAAACTCAGTGAGATCCTGCCATCCCTGAATTCCTTGTTTTACTTGGTGTTTGTGCAAGGTCTTACCAGCAGGTATGGGTGTCATCCTCGCTGCTGGAGACCAGCAGATTGGGATGATTGAGGAGATTGTTGCAGAGGTCGTCCATTCTCTGGGGAAAGAGGCGTTTACCTCAACTTCTAACCTAGCATTGGCCTTAAACAACCGAATGTGGAGGTCCCCTGCTCTTCTTGACCTAATGGAGCAATCTGTGAATTTAGACAGTCAATTTATTCCCTTCACCATCAGATAGTTTCTGATGAAATGACCACAGCTTGCACTTCTGTGAACCATAGACTCCTTAGCCCAAGTTCAAATTGCCCTTTCCTCTGCTTGCAAATGTGTCCTTCTTTGTTCCAGATCGACTGTTCTACATTTATACTTCAGGAACAACGGGAATGCCGAAGGCAGCCATTGTTGTCCATAGCAGGTAAGGACCAGTGTGCCATGAACGTCAATGGCCATTTACCCCATTGAACTCGCCCCATGGTGTTCCATCTCACTCAATCTAATATCCACTGCCATCTGAACATTAGTAACAACACAGTTACAACACAACAGAATTCCTGACCCCAGACGTCACCTATCCAGATCTCCGGATATGCTGCTTGACCCGCTGAGTTGCTCCAGCATCTGCTTGACCCGCTGAGTTGCTCCAGCATTTTGTGTCTACAACAGAATTGATGTTTGGAATAACCTATCGAACGGGTTTGTGCTCCGTGTTTGCTCAGTTGATTAAAAATGCCATGGATTTCCTTTCTTGTCTTCTCCCGTTCATCCCTTCGCTCTTCCTCTTCCGCCAGGGAGAACAGACGAGTCAAACCTGAGTCATTGTCAGCTGTTAGTGCTTCCATCCCATTTCCCAGCTCTCCGGGTAACGTGGCAGTCTCACAACAGGAGGCACCTTCTCTGAGAGAGAGTCCTAAATGTAGCTACATAAAGAGGTTTGACACACTCTGGCATTGCTGGGTTACTCGGCCACCTGTTGACTTGAAGATCTGCGCCAGTTCCCACCTGCTGACTCGTCACTTTGGGAACTGACAATAACAACACCTTTTATTTAAACGCTGCCTGCAACATAATGAAATATCTCAAAGCTTTTCAGAAGAATGCTACAAAGTCATTGAGGAACAAGCTCATTGGTCCCCACTGACCATCAAGCACCCAAGTTCATCGTAATCCTAATATAAACCATGTTCTCATCAACTTCCCCCAGGTTCTACCAACCACCCATCCAGTAGGTGCATTTTACAGTGGCCAATTAATGGGCAGTACAGTGGTGCGGCTGTAGAGCTGCTGCCTCAGCGCCAAAGACTCGGTTCGAACCTGACCTCTGGTGCTGTGTGTGTGGAGTTTGCATGCTCTCCCTGTTACTGTGTGCGTTTTGACCGGGTACATGGGTTTCCTCCCGCATCTCAAGGACGTGTGGGTTTGTACGTTAATTGACCTCTGTAAATTGTGCGTCTTGTGAGGGATCAGTGTGGATTAGAAAGTGGGATAACATTGACCTAGTGTGAATGAGGGGTGGCTGGTTGCCGTGGACTCGGAGGGCCTGTTGCCGTGCTGTATCTCTAAACTAAATTAAACGTACCCACTTGCACACTTTAGGGTTATGGCAGGAAACCAGAGCACCTGGAGGAACCCCATGTGGTCACGGAGAACGTGCAAACGCCACACAGACAGCACCACGCAAACAAATTTTGATTCCAAGCTGCACGCAGATACAAAAGCAGGTGGCCCAGAGATCACAATCATCATAATCATGATCGTACTTTATTAGCCAAGTATGTTTTGCAACATACGAGGAATTTGATTTGCGATTTACCATACGAGAAATTTGATCAGTCATACCAATAAAAAGCACCAAAACACTCAAAATACATTTTAACATAAACATCCACCACAGTGACTCCTCCACATTCCTCACTGATGGAAGGTGAACTAAAAGTTCAATCTCTTCCCTTCAGAAACATGTGTTATAAGGAGGAAGGCTCAGAGTGAAGGCTCGAAGCTTGGGTTTTGGTGCCAAAGGCCATCTGGGAATGACTGCGTGGCTAAATTCAGGAATGAAGAAGGGGCAGAAATAGAGCGACACAATTTGGAGGCTAGAGAATATTGCGAAAGGGAACAATTAGGCCCTGGAGGGATTTGAAAGAAGAATAAATGCAAATTTTGAAATTAAGACATTGGTTAAGTAGGAACAATTGTGTAAGCCAATGATGGATGAATAGAATGGTGAGAGTTGGAACAAAGATTTAGAAGATCCTGGATTTCATTGAGCATAGAACAAGGAAAGCCGAATGGTGTGGATGGTGCTCTCAGCAGCAGGTAAGCTCAGCCAGAGATAGACACAAAACGGTCGAGACACAAAACGCCATCCATTTCTTCTCTCCAGAGATGCTGCCTGTCCCGCTGAGTTACTCCAGTTTTTTGTGTCTATCTTTGGTTTAAACCTGCATCTGCAGTTCCTTCCCACACACAAGACCAGCCAAAGATGGAATTGGGTGATTGTATGGAGGTAAAAACTGGTGGACTTACTAATGCGGAGAATAAATGGTCTCAAACTCATCTCTGCTTTAAACATGACCTTGCCTGTGATCAGATGTCAGGAAAAGGGATAAGGTTGATGGTGAAGGAGCACAATAAGTTAACAAAATACATTACGGCTGAATTTCCTCAGGGATTGGGGGAGAGGGTTAATGGAATCTGTTGTACCTCTTTATTTGTACCAGACTGAGTTACTGGAAAAGGGGTGAACTGATGGAAGATAAGAACAGTACAGGAACATGCCATTCGGCCCACATGGTCTGTGCCAACCACGAGGCTATTTTAAACTAATCCCATCTGCCTGCTCATGGTCTCGATACCTCCTTCCCCTGCCTCTTAATTTTTACTATTGTATTTTCTTCCACCACCTCTCCTACCATTGCATTCCAGGCACCGATCATGCTCTATATCAAAAAAACTTGCCTCGCAAATCGCCTTTAAACCTTCTTGCTCCCACCTCAAGTCTAGTCTCTGGAACTCTCTGCCACAGAGGGTAGTTGAGGCCAGTTAATTGGATATATTTAAGAGGGAGTTAGATGTGGCCCTTGTGGCTAAGGGGATTAGAGGGTATGGAGAGAAGGCAGGTACGGGATACTGAGTTGGATGATCAGCCATGATCATATTGAATGGCGGTGCAGGCTCGAAGGGCCGAATGGCCTATTCCTGCACCTAATTTCTATGTTTCTATGTTTCAAATCTATGCCCTTCCTCATTTGACATTTCCACCCTGGGACAAAGACTCCGCCTGCCCCAGATTTGCCTCTTAACCTCAATCCCAGCTGGAGCATTTAACATGGCTGCTGTCATGGAATAGGATTAGCCTCGAGGCCGCTGCGCTTTAAATGGAGCTAGTTTGTGGGAAGCAGCAGAATCCGCAGGGCTGTTCTGCACATACAGCAGCAGGACACAACAGGTCACAGGGTTATACCCGACTGTTCAGGTGCCTGAAAAAAAATGAGTTGCTCCTGTTTTTTACCCTTCATCTGCGTGGGCAGCTGCTCAGAGTTGCCATTGCAGGGATCAGCTGCCTGAAGTTGTGGTTCCCACACCATTTGGCACGGCCACTTGCCTTTTTATTTATAGACCTTGAGAGAGCCAGCAAACTGCTCACAGACAGGCACGTCCTTAAAGCCGCCACTTTCTGCAACATAACCTTTGCCTCGGAAAAGCTGCCAATATAATCAAAGAGCTGTCCCACTCCAGGCACCCCTCCTTCTCTCTGCTCCTGTTCAGCAGAAGGTAGAGAGAAGGAAAAAAAGAGAGAATGCGCTGGAGTAACTCTGCTGGTCAGGCAGTATCTGTGGGGAACTTGGACAGGTGACATTTCGGATCGGAACCCTTCCTCAGAAGAAGGGTCCTGACTCAACCGGCTGAGTTACCCCAGCATTTGTATATTTTCTTCTCCTTGTAACTAATAATGGACTCATGTTTTCTCTTCTGAGGCTGACACATAATATGAGCTCTTGATCATTCCCTATTCTTGGCATGGCTCTAATGACCAACCAGAGGGGTGGAGATTCTTCTGAAAGATCTTGCATTTGAGGTTGAATGATGGCCGTAATGTTCTCTCTCCAGGTATTACCGGATGGCAGCTTTGGTTTACTATGGTTACCGGATGTGCGCCGATGACATTGTCTATGACTGTTTGCCTCTCTATCACTCTGCAGGTAATCTGGCTGGGAGTTGTGGGCCGGATGGGCGGGCAGGGCATTGTACACAAATGAAATGTTTTTCAGCCATTGACCAAGCTTTGAGCTCCCACTACAACTTTCTCTATCTACCCCACCTCCCCATTTCCAACAGACATCACTCTCTCAATTACAAATGTTTGTCGTCAGTGGGGTCAAAATCCATTGTTACAACTTGTAGTGATTTTAACATGGATTGGTTCAGTACATTTTGATGCTGAAAGCTTGAGCAAGACACAAAAGTGCTGGAGGAACCCACCGTTTCCCCAACCCCAACCAGTCATGCTGTTCCTTCCCCTCCATGTGCTTTCCCCCAGCCCCATGTCTTGTTTCTTTTTATCCCCCGCACCTCCCCTTCCATCTATATGCTTCTTCTTCTTGCGTATGGCGTCCACAGCCGAAAGTTGTAGGACAACTTGTTCCATTTGATCTTATTTGATTGCGCACGCCAGGTTGATTGCATTCGTCGAAACAGGGCGGACCACGTGAAGGTTGCAATCTCCTACCCCATCTATATGCCTCTCTCCAGATTTACACTCCGCTCTTCTTCTCTCGTATCTGACACCGTTTTGTTTCCCAGGCTTTGTCCTGCCCCCAGTTTTCCCCCCAATTCCAATCATTCTGACAATCTGAAACATCACCTCTTGTTTCTCCCCACAGATCCCCTGACCCTCTGGGTTCCATTATAGACAATAGTTGCAGGAGTAGGCCATTTGGCCCTTCGAGCCAGCACCGCCATTCAATGTGATCATGGCTGATCATCCACAATCAGTACCCCGTTCCTGCCTTCTCCCCATATCCCCTGACTGCACTATCTTTAAGAGCCGTATCCAGCTCTCTCTTGAAAGTATCCAGAGAACCGGCCTCCACCGCCCCCTGAGGCAGAGAATTCCACATTCTGAGCATAGCCTAGCTTAATGCATCAGGTAATCTATTTTGACCGTGTTTAATTTACTGATCCACCAATTTTGTTGGTTGGAATAAGGTGGAATTCTTTGGAAACTGAATTGCAAAGTCACTAATTTGAGCGCTTTCGTTTCCAGGGAATATTGTGGGGATAGGTCAGTGCCTTTTACATGGACTGACTGTTGTAATCAGGAAAAAATTCTCTGCCTCTCGCTTTTGGGATGACTGCATCAAGTACAGGTGCACGGTGAGTCAGCTGAAGAATTAATTTGTTTTCAATCTGTTACCTTCCCATTTGACCCTTGTCTAAAACAATAAGTACACACACTGAAACAGCTGTAAACTATCCGCAGCCATCTCTATCCTGGTTTTTAAAAAAAATATTTCTGTCTGATCTGGAGAATGAGCTTTATTAACAACCAACTCCCCGGAGCACTGGGGATAAAGGATAATAATGGATCCCGAAAGACTTCCTCTTCAGTATCACCTCCACCTGGAGAATCCCCTGGTGATACTGACACCCTTCTGGGCTCCCACTTCATGTTCCGATACCCAAGAATGTACAGGGCCAGTACAGCGTTCTATAGAGACTGTTATCCATATGAATAACACTTGTGCTTTATAACATAGAACAGTACCCTGCATATCAATGTGGTGATGTAAAAGCCTCTTAAATGCCACAATCTAATCTGCCTCCACCACCACCACACCTGGCAGCGTGTCCCCGGCACTCACCACCCTCTGTGCAAACTTGCACCACACGTTAACCCTTAAACTTTGCCCCTCTCACCTTAACCTCTTGATATTTCCCGAAACCTTACCCAGGGTTTCTAGAACAGTGTTTCTGAAATTGATTGCTTCTTTGTACTTTTACAGCAACGACTATTGTTTCAATCCCTACCTATTTAAGTTTTGCCCAAGGTCAGAGGCTGTGATGCGTATTTGCTTTTGCAGATTATCCAGTATATTGGGGAGATTTGCCGCTACCTCCTCAGCCAGCCCCAGCGCAGCGTGGAGAGGGAGCACTGTGTCCGCATGGCCCTGGGAAACGGCCTGCGCCCATCCATCTGGGAGGACTTCACCTCCCGCTTCCAGATCCCGCAGATAGCCGAGTTTTACGGGGCCACGGAGTGCAACTGCAGCCTGGGCAACTTTGACAACAAGGTACTGCACATGAATAGCGCCGTGTCAGCAGAATGAACGGTGGCAAATTAATGTCTGCAGTACAATATCGCACTGGAATAGGCTCTTCGTCCCACAATATCGTGCCGAACTAGACGCCAAGTGAGACGAATCTCCACTGCCTGCACGTGCTCAATATGCTTCTACTCCCCACATATCCATGTACCTATCATAAATGCCCCCGTCATGTCTGCCTCCACCACCACCCCTACCAGTGTGTTCCAGGCGCTCTGCACCCTCTGTGTAAATGTTATTAAATGGTCCCGCCCATCTTCTTTAAACTTTGTCCCTCTCGCCTTTAAAGCTTTGCCTTTTTATCCTTGACGTTTACTCCCTGTGTGGGAAAAAAAGTTCTAGTTATCTACCCTATCTATGCCTCTCATATTTCCTCAACTCCCAACGTTCCAGAGAAAACAATCCAAGTTTGCCCGACCTCTCCTGATGGGTAATCCTTTCTAAACGTGGGAAACATCTCTTGCACACTCTCCAAACCCTGCACTCCCTTTCTTAGATAGATCCAATTCATGAAACGTAGAAAAATAGGTGCAGGAGTAGGCCATTTGGCCCTTTGAGCCAGCACCACGATTCAATATGATCATGGCAGAGTCCTTTTATTCTGCCCTATTTCTACGTCTTTTTCTGTCTCAAATATTAATCGGCCTTTGCCTTCAAGGTTCCATTATCCCTAACCACTTCGTAAAACTAAAGATGTTTCACCTTGCTTCCCACTTTCCTGATGGGCATTTAATTACAGATGGTTCTCCCATCATCACTCACTCCCCAACGAGTACAAATAGTCTTTCCCTGACCCCGGTGGGAATGGTGCCAGAGTTCCACATCTCTCTCTATATCATTGCTTCCTCAACCACCATCGACTCAATTGGTTACTATGTTACTGTTTATGAGTGGTAGGTCCAGATTCTTTGGCTGGCGTTTGACCATTTCAAGTTTAGCTAATCCTTCAATGTTAATTTTTGCAACAATCCTATGCTTTGTCTTTTCCCACTGCTGCTCTTCTGTGCAAAGAAACACCTGGGGTTCCCCCAACTGTACGTCCACCACATAGACCTTTACACAGAACAGTATAGCACAGCAACCAGCCCTTCAGCCCACGATGCCTGAGCTGAACCTGATGCCAGGATAAAATAATTTCCTCTGCTTGCATGTAATCCATCTCCCTCCATTCCCTGTATGTCCATGTGCTTATCTAAATGCTATTAAACATGACTATTGTGTCTGCCCCCACCACCACCACCCCATCAGGCACCTACCACTCTCTGTGTAGGGGGGAGTGGGAAAAACATCTCCCTTAAACTTTGTACCTCTCACTGAAGAGCTCTGCCCGCTAGTTGTTTTACATTTGCACCCTGGGAGAAAAAGACTTACTGATGCATAGCAGCTATTGAGGTTATTGCTAAACCAGTTTTGGCCTCTTATGTATTGCATCTTATTGCTCAATCTCTCTCATTGACACCTGGGCTTCACTTGCTTATGCTGTTAGACTTGCAAGTTCCTCCTTAAACCTCTCCACTTTCCTCCTTTTAAAACACTATTTTTACCTAGATCTTGGTCGCTTGAACACGCCTCCTTTCTGCTTAATGTCAGTTATAATCTGCAATGTATCACACATTGTTGCTTATGCTTGTGATGTTAAACTCTTGAACGAGTGCCTGTAATGTTTGGCTGTGCTAAAGACACTAAGCAAATGCGTGTTATTGTAAATAAACGCGTCAGGCAGCCAACCTTGGCCAGACGCTGGTTCAGTTTTCTCATGATATGAAGAGGATTGGGCGTTGCCTTGAAACATTGCAACAAAATGATAAGATGCTGTATATATATGTGTGAATATTTTTAATGTTGGTGCCAACTAGAGTCATTGTTGGACTACACAAGATAATTCTCTGTAAGCACGTCACCGGGAAATTTAGTCACAAACATATTTGAACAGGAAACCTGAAATTTGTTTGAAAAAAAAGATATAAAGTGCTGGAGTAACACAGCAGGTCCGGCAGCATCTTTGGAGAACATCGATAGGTGACATAATGGATCGGGACCCTTCTTTGGACTGAATGGGTCTGAAGAAGGGTGCCGACCCAAAACAGCACCTATCCATGTTCTCCGGTGATGCTCTCTGACCTGCTGAATTACTCCAGCACTTTGTGACCTTATATTGTAAACCAGCATCTGCAGTTCCTTGTTTCTCCTCTCTGAAATTTGTTAAGTTTAGGTGTATTATTGTCACATGTACTGAGGTTCCGTGAAATACTTTGCTTTGCAGGCTAAGCAATCAGGTGAGATGACACTATACATACATAAAAGAAAGTCGAACTCGAGTACAACAGGTGGAGCAAAGGGGAAGATACAGGGTGCAGAATATAGTTCTCTGCATTGGAGCACACCAGTTCCAGAGACACAATGGGGTCGAGGTGCATGGGACAGTACCTGTAGCTAGCAAACCTTTGGGAGCTTGTTGGTAATGAGTTGTAGGCCCCCCTCGGTCATGACTGGCCATGGGTGATGCATCCTAGCTGTTGGCCGCCTGCTCCAAACCTCGGCTGGAGCAACGTCGCTTGTGGCTGAGGAGACCAATGCGGGAGTGACAGTCTCGGTCGCAAAGGTCACATTTGTGTGTGTGTGTGGTCTCTGGTTTGTTGACGTTGCCTCGCTCCTTTCTGCACGCCCGCTTGCCTGCCGCTGCGTTCAACAGTTTCTCTTCCCCCGTTTTGAAATGTTGGTTCAGGGTACCTCTCCACCTCGCGCGGTCAGCTACAAGGCTCCCCCAGGACTCCCCCTCGATGTCGAGCGCCTTCATATGTCTCTTGCAGACATCCTTGTAACGTAGCTGGGGGCGGCCGATGGTTCTCCTCCAAGATGTCAGCTCTCCATAGAGGATGTCTTTTGGAATACGGCCATCCTCCATGCGGTGGACATGGACCAGCCACCACAGTCTGCGCTGCCTGAGTAGAGTGTACATACTGGGAAGGCCAGCGCGAGACAGGATCTCGGCGTTGGACACTCTGTCATGCCAGGATATGCCCAGGATACGGCGGATGCTGTTGCAATTCCAAGCTGTGGTCAATGGGGGTGGTTCTGGGGGGTGGAGTTGGATTCATAGGAGGTGGTCTTAGAGGGGAGGTTGCTCCTCAAACTGCGGAGCATCCTGGACAATACAGCTCACCTCCTCCATGCCACACTGGTCAACCTGAGGAGCACCTGCTCGCAGTACCTTCAGTACCTTCATCCCCCATGTTCCATGTATTTTGTTGGGCTTTATGACTGTTGGCAGGCATGAATAAAGTTGTCTCGTATGTTAATCAATGTTCCTTATTTTTTCTTTGTAGATTGGTGCGTGTGGTTTTAATAGCCGCATTCTTCCGTTTGTCTACCCGATTCGATTGGTTAAGGTGGATGAGGACACAATGGAGCTGATTCGAAATTCCAAAGGTGTCTGCATTCCCTGTCAACCAGGTATTCCCGCAACCACTGGTAAACTGGCGACAAGCCACTTCACATTCGCCTAGACTTAAGTCAATATATGATTCTATCTTTAGTTGAGTTTAGAGATACAGTGTGGAAACAGGCCCTACGGCCCACCGGGTCCGCGTAGGATAGTGTTAATAGGATATTAAAACTATCCTACACACGCTAGGGACCATTTTTACATTTACTGAGCCAATTAACCCACATGCCTGTACGTCTTTGGAGTGCGGGAGGAAAGCGAAGATCTCGGAGAAAACCCACGGGGAGAACGTACAAACTCCGTACAGACAGCACCCGTAGTCGGGATCGAACCCGGGTCTCCGGCGCTGCATTCGCTGTAAGGCAGCAACTCTACCGCTGCGCCACAGTACCGCACTACCACCGTGCTGCCCTTTTTTTGTGTTTAAAAGGGAAAATCAGTTCTGTATTATTAACTGCGAGCAGAGAGGGTTTGAGTTGGGGATCAGTTTCCAACTGCTCACCAGCCAGAGTGTGCGCGTGAATATACCCCGTCTGTTTCCTGTTGAATGTTAAACATTGTGGGGGTTTAGCTGTTCTGTGTTGACTCTATTCTTTTCCCCGTCTAGGTGAGCCGGGCCAGCTGGTGGGGCGTATTGTCCAAAATGACCCCCTCCGCAGGTTTGATGGATATGTAAACAATTCGGCGACAACGCATAAGATCGCAAACGATGTGTTCAAGAAAGGAGACATGGCCTATCTTTCAGGTGAGGGGCGGATGGAATGGGTGAATTTGCATATCCAGGAACATATCCGTTTTCAAGAGAGAGTTGGATTTAGCTCTTAGGGCCAACGGAATCAAGGGATATGGGGAAAAAGCAGGAACGAGGTACAGATTTTGAATGATCAGCCATGATCACGTTGAATGGCGGTGCTGGCTCGAAGGGCTGAATGGCCTACTCCCGCACCTATTTTCTATGTTTCTATTGCCAACCCAGGAGTGAGCAGATTGCCACTTAGTACTTCACAGTTCCCTCAACCGTTACCATGGGCACAGTGGTAGAGCCTCTGGCTTGCAGTGTTAGAGACCCTGGTTTGATACTGACTCCGGATGCTGTCTGTGTGGAGTTTGCATGTTCTCGTTGTGACCGTAAGGGTTTCTTCGGGGTGCTCCAGTTTCCTCCTGTATCCCAAAGTGTGGGTTTGCAGGTTAATGGATCTGCAAATTGCCCCTGGTGTGTAGGGAGTAGAGGTGATAGAGAGATAACATAGAACTAGTGTGAACGAGAGATCGATGGTCAGCGCGGGCTCGGTGGGCCGAAGGACCTGTTTTCATGCTGTGTTTCTCAGTCAATCTACTCGTTCCTAGAATCGTGACATTCAAATCAAGATGTGGCACTCAGGAATATCTTAAGGATGAAAAAGAGTTTAAGAAAATTCTTCAAGTGCAGGGACTGACGGATTTTTGTGTCACCTTCGCAAGCCAAGCTTAAATCCAGGGCAGACTGACGTGACATCAAATGAAGTTACATTGGATAAGTTTCAGGGTATTTCAGCCACGTCCTAAAGCAAAGAAATCAATACATGCTTTAATTTTAATTGCACTGCTTCCAATACTTCCTTTACACCAATAATCTATTGTAATGTAGAAAATATCAGCCAGTTCATACACAGCGCGTTCCCACTAACTGTAGTGCCCAGGATCTGTTTCCATGGTTTGAGGGTAAACATTGGCTCGCATGCCATCTGTACTATTCTGCTTTTGTGAAGGGTTTGCTTTGGGACTTAGACATATACACAAAGGGGACAAACAGAGCCTTGATTTAACATTTCAAGCAGAAGGTGGCACCTTTGGCTGTTTTTTCCTCCCTCAACAATGCAGTGAGGTATCCATCCGCCAGCTTGGATTAGAGTGAGAGGACTTTCCACTCCCGTACCTGCCAGTGTATTTCTAATTGGGAGGAACTCATTGTGTGCACTTTACTCACCCAGCGACCTTTGTGATTTTGCTCTGTCCCGTTGTGAGCAGGTGATGTCTTGGTGATGGACGACTATGGCTACATGTATTTCCGGGACCGTACTGGGGACACTTTCCGTTGGAAAGGTGAGAACGTGTCGACCACAGAGGTTGAGGGAATCCTAAGTCGCTATCTCAGCATGGCCGACGTTGTCGTCTACGGAGTAGAGGTGCCAGGTAAGAGAACTCCATTTGTGGATGTGTGTTAGTGTCATGGTGGCCGGTTTCTATCAAAGATCCTACAGCGAGCAAGGTAGATCACTCGACGAACAAGACGTAGTACGGTCATGGGCAGATTCATGGGGAATTTTCGGCCCCATTTCCGTAACCGGCTTCCGTCTCTGCACCAAAGATCCCGTAGCGGAGCAAAGATACTAGTGCGGAGACGGAAGCCCGTTACGGAAACCGGTTACGGAAACATCCTCGAAAAAATAAAGGTTATTTGTTAAAAATCTTCTTGTCATTTTCAAAATTTTAATTTATTAACACAAACTGTTCCCCCGCAACGTTGATTACACTGCGGAACGGGTTGGGTTACGGATATGGATGAAAAAAAGGCCCACTTTCCATTCCGTTGCATACTACACGTCAGCCCCTTGCATTTAGCAGGAGTGGTCTATCTTGTTGCGCTATAGGATCTTTGGTTTCTATGTCCTTATTTCAGTTTCTACGGCAGACTTTTTAACCTCCCGAGTTCTACCCATTCAGCTCTGCTTGCAGCACCCATCGGGCTTCAGCCGAGGGCTTTTCACTGAGACTGAAACGCCATGGTTCAGGTTTATTATCGTCACATGTACTGAGGTACAGTGAGAGGCTTTGCATGGTCTCCAATAAGAACAGATAATACAACACACAAATACAATCACATCACACTCCAGTGCACTAGGGCAGAGAGGAAGGTACAGAGTGCAGCAAATAGATCTCAGGAATGTAGCGCACCAGTTCCAATGTGGTGGAGGTGAATTGGACAGTACCCTAGCTTATTGTAGGACCATTCAGAAGCCTGATAGCAGAGGGGGAAGCGGCTTTTTCTGAGTCTGGTGGTGCTCACCTTCAAGCTTCAAGCTGACAGGAGCACGGCAGAGCAGAACAAAGGCGGAATGACTTTTCGAGGGACTTGTACGTCAGTTACTTGGCAGAGGTGGTGAAGGGGAGCCAAAGTCTGGACAACGTCACTTTTTCTTGTCAAAAATAGCAGAGAGAAGATTTGAGTTGGAGCTGCTTTCAGATGCACTGGAAAACTCTGGGTGAACTGGCCTGAGTGATGGTCCTTTTCATCATTAATCATCAACTATACCGCAACTGACCTTGTGATCTTTTCTTTATTTGCAATGAGGACAGTAGGACCAAGCCACCAATTCCAGATCATTTGACCACTCTCGAATGCTCAAGGTCATCTCCAGTGATGCTGCATTTCCACCTCTCTCTTTCTTTAGGTGCGGATGGTAAAGCTGGGATGGCCGCCATATCAGACTCCAGTGGTTGGATAGACTTGGAGAAGTTCTACTTGGACCTTGAGATGGCTTTGCCACCGTACGCACGGCCTGTGTTCCTGCGGTTGCTGCCAGTCGTGAGCAAGACGGGTATGTAGCTATCCAATCTCAGCCAGAGGTTTGGGAATATTTGGGAAGCAATGCATTCATTGTGGGCCGGAAAGTGGAAAGATAATTGATCAAATAACATTCTTCTGTGATGTTGGTTGAAATATGAAAGTTGACCTTCATTGTTGAGAGCCCATTGCTTATTTCCAATTTGGGGGGGGGGGGGGGGGGGGGGGGGGGTGTTGGGGTCCAGCAAGTCATGGGACTTCATCTTAACACTGCATCTGAATGATGGTGCTTCCAACAGTACAGTGCTCCCCAATAAGTTGGACATTTGAAGAGGTACACGATAGGACAGGTTTAGAGGGATGAGCCAAAAGAGGGACGAGTTTAGTTGGGGCATCTTGGTTGGCAGGGACAAGTTGGGCTAAATGGGCAGTTTCCCTGCTGTGTGAGTCTGTAATGCCCCTTTCCCACTTAGGAAACCTGAACGGAAACCTCTGGAGAATTTGCACCCCACCCAAGGTTTCCGTGCGGTTCCCAGCAGTTTTCTTCCTCCGGCAACCACCTTCAACTAGCATCGCAACCGGCTTTGACAAAAAAATTACTGATTTTTAAAACGGAAACCAATTTCGACCATTAGGGAGACTAACAAAAACCTCCGGGAACCGCACGGAAACCTTGGGTGGGGCACAAAGTCTCCAGAGATTTCCGTTCAGGTTTCCTAAGTGGGACAGGGGCATTACAGACTCAGGTTTCCTAAGTGGGACAGGGGCATAAGTGTCGAACCAAGATCGTCACCAAGAACTTGCGACCTGTGACTCAGAGATGAAAGCACTTCACACGGCTGATACCTAACATTCATTAGACTCAACACTAACCTGTTCCTTATTTTTCCCATTCCCAGGGACCTACAAGTTCCAAAAAACCGAGATGAGAAAGGAAGGATTTGACCCAAGATTCATCAAGGACAGACTTTATCTCCTGGATCAAAGACAGCAGAAATATGTTTCGCTGGAGGAAGAGCTCTTTAAAAAGATCCAATCGGGAACAATGAAGCTATGATTAAAATGATATCTATAAATATACTGTTACCTCATCGTTACTCTTGTCAGTAGCCACAACAAGCAGAAGGGATAATTTGTTCCACTTCAGTTACTTGACCAGACTTGCATGTACAGGAACTTTACAGAAATTTTTGTTATTTTTCTTTATCTAAGTTTATTACAGATTTGCTAGTAATTTATGAAGAGAGATTATTACAATTTTGCACAAGAAAAATTATAATTAATTTTTATTGCCTGTACTGTTTTGGGTCTTATTTTTTAAGTGGGATAAAGCTTTCTCTTTGTTCATTTCTTGAGAACCTGCGAACATCCTCGAGTGTGTTGAGAATGTAATTAAACAGGATTCAATAAGAAGAGGTCTTTTGCAATTCAAAGCATCACTCGGCCTTGGTCCTTTCATCTCTCTGATTGCTCTTCCTTCTGGAACTGGGAATCATGTAGTAGATAATGCTAGTGGGCTGTACGCTGTGCTTTTTGGATGACTGAGGGGTAATCTCTTTGAAATGTGCAGAATTCATAGAGGGCTTGATGAGGTACATTCCTAAAAGCTACTTCCTTTGGCTAGCTTGGCAAAGAATAAAAATTAGAGCAATTATTGAACAGGCTGGGGATATATATGTATGTATATGTGTGCATATGTATGTGTGTACAAGATACATTTATTGTCACATGTACCAGTTGATGCAGTGAAATGTGTGGTCCGCCAGCCGTACAGCTGTACAAATAAAAAAAAAGTACACAACACACGATAGAGTCCAACATAAAACATCCCCACACAGCAGAATCAAAGTTTCCCGCTGTGAGGGAAGGCACCAAGGTCAGTCCTCTTCCTCTGATGTTAACTATATAACCATATAACAATTACAGCACGGAAGCAGGCCTTCTCAGCCCTTCCAGTCCGTGCCGACCAATGTATCATTCTTAACTGTCATTGTATGTCGTGTTGCCACTTGTGGGCGGAGCACTAAGGCAAATTCCTTGTATGTGAATACTTGACCAATCAACCTAATTAATTAATCACAACTGTAGACTTTAGAGATACAGCATGGAAACAGGCTCTTCGGCCCACTGAGTCTGTGCCGACCAGCGATCACCCCAGCACTAACCTACACATTAGGGACAACTTTACAATTTACAGAAGCGAATTCATCTATACACCTGCACGTCTTTGGGATGTGGGAGGAAACCGGAGCACCTGGTGTAAACCCACGCGGTCACAGGGAGAACATGCAAACACTGTACAGACAGTATCACGGCCTTCCAAGGCCGTGACCTCTTTTGGTCCAGCAAAACGAATAATACTAATGTTGCCAGAAAATTGGTGGTGCACTTGTATAAATGCACAAAAAATCAATAAATTAGTCACCCCAACACTAGTGCAAACAAATCTCAAAGTCTTTACAGTCATTATAGAGTGATGTTCTTGATGTTCACCCGTGGCCGCTGCTCAGGCCCGCTCGCCGCGATGATGGAACTCCAACGTGGGAACAGGAGGACAGCCTCAGCGGCTTGGACCTCCGAATCGGCCACTTCCTCCCGAAGTCCACAGGCCGCGCTGGGCGGAGATTCACGCTGGCGGCCCTCGGCAAAGGGATCCCAGGACTCCGCAACGTTGAAGTCAGCGCCGCCCGCGCTGGAAGCCCCGCGAACCACAGCACCGCGATGTTGATGCCGCGGGCCCAACGCTCCGGAGCTTCAAACGGTGATCCAGGTGAAGCATCGCCCCGCTCCACGGTAAATCCAGTGCTGCGCCGCCGCTGCTGATGCTCTGGTCCGGTCCCCGGCAGCAAAGGCTGCGCCAATCCGGCTGGTAAGCCACGAGGAGGGAGGCGAGGACGCGACTCGGAGAAGAGTCGCATCCTCGCCAGGAAGTGACTGGGAAACGGTTTCCCCCTTACCCTACCCCCCCTCAGAAAAATGAAAGAACCCTCCAAAACATACTTTTAAGATAAACTAAAATAAAAAAAAGATAGAAAAAACGGACAGACTGTAGGCAGAGGCTGCCATCAATGCAGCGCCCCTAGTGTAGGCATATTTATGTATGTTTGTGTGTGTGTGTGTATATATCAGATTTGAAAATGACTTGATGGAGAGGTTGGATAGGATGAAACATTTCTCTCTGGAGCGTAGGAGGCTGAGGGATGACCTTATTGGGGTGATCAAGAACATAAGGGGTAAGGAGGAACTGCAGATGCTGGTTTAAACCGAAGATAGACACAAAAAGCTAGCTGGAACTCAGCGGGAAAGGCAGCATCCCCCGACAGTCCTTTCAGGTTAGGCAGAGGTTCACTTGCACCTCCTCCAACCTCATCTACTGTATCCGTTGTTCAAGATGTGGACTTATACATCGGCAAGACCAAACGCAGGCTGGGCGATCGTTTCGAAGAACACCTTCTCCCTGATCTCCCGGTTGCTGGACACTTTAATTCTCCTTCCCATTCCCACACAGACCTTTCCGTCCTAGGTCTTCTCCATTGTCAGGGTGAGGCTAAACGGGAATTGGAGGAACAGCATCTCATATTCCGCTTGGGCAGCTTACAGCCCAGTGGTATGAATTTTGATCTCTATCACTTCAGGTGGCCCCTGCATTCCCTCTCTATCCCTCCCCCACCCAAGTCGCACTGGCTTCTCATTTTCACCCTACAAACGGCTTACCATGGCCTGTTTCCTTTGTCATAATTACTTTTTTGCATATCTTCCATTAATTGTTCTTTATCTCTTCACAACACAATCTAGATCGCTTGTTTCCCTGATCCCTAACCAGTCTGAAGAAGGGTCTCGACCCAAAACGTCACCCATTCCTGCTCTCCAGAGATGCTGCCTGTCCCGCTGAGTTACTCGAGCTTTTTGTGTCTAAGAACATAAGGGGCATGGATAAAGTGAATGCTCACAGCCTTTTCCCCAGGATAGGGGATTCCAGAACTAGAGGACATGGGTTTAAGGTAAAAAGGGAAAGATTTAAGAGGGATCTTGGGGATATTTCTTTCATTCAGACAGTAGTTCATTTCTGGGATGAGCTGCCAGAGGAAGCTATAGAAACTGATACCATTACAACTTTTAAAAGATATTTGGACAGATGCTGTTTCTTTAAATGTATTTTGGAGGAGTTTTTCCTTTGTTTTCATTTCCTGTCTGTGTTGTACAGTATCAGTCTACTAGGGTTTTTAAACAAAATGATGAGCGGATTAATATATAGAGTAGATGTTTCCAGGTGCCAGGGAATGACAAGAGTAGGGTAGGGATTGTCTGAGGCTAAGAGCAGAAAACAATAAGAAACTTTGGAGAGGTTTCCGGATTGAGAGGGGTGAGAATGTTCAGATCACACTGCATGGGGTGGCCGGGAGTTAGCAGAGATGGTTGAAGCTGCAGAGGGAGGAATGAACGGAAGTGCACTGAAAGTCTGATGTGAAATGGGGTGCGGGAGATCTTGTGTGGAGCATGAACGAACACGCACACGCACGCACACACACATGTGAGGTCTCTACTGTTAAAGTCAGTGTGAAGATGCCAACCAGGAAATAACAACAATGAGAATCACCGCAAACTCTGGCCATAATTCCAGTCCTTAAACACAAAGTCCACTGCAGAGACCATGATTTCTATTCTTCAGTCAAAGGATAAACTACCCACAGACAGTCACCACTGATGTGTTGCTGCTGCACAGAGTGTGTCCTCGGGTTGAGTTGCCCTTTGCAAGGTTATATACGTCCATATAGATGTCTCCTACTCACCCATCCTGGACCAACAACTAGAGTGTAGTACATTGGTAATACCGTCTGTAATTTGCTAGTGGGTCTGCTGTAGACTCAGCCCTGCACCCAGAGAACGGTGACCATGATTAAATTAATGGAGCAGAAATCCAGTGACCTGACATAATCCAGTGGATTCAAATTATAAATTCAGTCAATGAAGACTAAAGTTAAAATCCTTGCAATCATGATGGTGGCTTTGAAATTCCAAGCTGCCTCAACTGGTTTATCCAGCTATACAGTTCATTGAATCACTGAATTATTACAGAACTGATGGGGGCCCATGAAGCCCAGGAAGTTCTTCCTCCGATGCCTCGTGTCGTTTGGCCATAATTTGACCAGACATGTCTCCTGGTCCTAGAACAATGTGCGAATAAGAATAGTATCTCCCTCATCCATGATCTTGATCTGTTCTCTGTTGGGTAGCGTCCTAACAAATGGAGTTCATTCTGTTGGTATTTCAAGATCTCCATCCAAATCCTATCAAACCTCCTTGTTCTTCTAAGGAGAATAGCCCCGGGTTCTCCTGCCCAACCTGGCCGATAGCCCACATCCCTCTCCTCCCTGTAAATTATGTTGACATCCTCTCAAGCATCTTCATGTCCTCCCTAAGGATAGAATGATAAGGGTTTAATTACAGTTCAAGTGCAACGATCAGATTTTAAGACAGTTGGAGATGGGCAACAATGCTGGCTGAGGTATCACTGTCGTGATCCTGCAGAACTGCGTGGGACAGGAAGGAAGGGCAGTCAAAGAGGAAACAACTGGAGCCACATGGATCCTGCCGTCTCCTTGCAGTACTCAGATCGTGCCACTGGGTGTCAGTGTCCATGCATATTGCAGTTATTCCCTGCTCATTCTCCTGGGATCAGGGTTGGCCACTTCCCCTCAAGTCCAGCAGGTGCTAAGGTGGTTAACAACAAAGATCCTTAAGGAACATCCCAAGAGTAGAGCAACTGGAATCTTGATATTGCAATTATTTTTCCAAATACTGCAGTTGTGAACAGTGTGATTGGATGAATTACAGGGTGCAAGCGTAATACAAAAATCAACTCAAACACAGCACATGAGCCATTTAAAAAGAATCATAATTTATAAACATATTAATCTTTAACAAAAACTAACAGAATTATGAATTGACTGAATTATGAATCTAACCCTAAATCACACACACAAACTGTTCCCCCGCAACACTGATTACACTGCGAGAGGGATAACCAAAGTCGGGTCGGGATTACTGAAATGGCCCACGTTCTACACGTCAGCCCATTGGATTTAGCAGAAGTGGACTATCTTGCTTACTATAGGATCTTTGGTTGACAAGGCCAGTGAGTGTCCCCTCAGATACTACCACAGGGCGGGGCAAGCAGACAGGAGCAACTGCCTCAACAAGGCACTCAATATCAAAGGCACACACCACCCTGGCCACGCTCTCATTTCACTCCTGCTATCAGGAAGAAAGTACAGGAGCCTGAAAAACATGACCACTACGTTCAAGAAAAGCTTCTTCTCAGCAACCATCAGTCTGTTCAACACTGCACAACACAAACCTCAGCAACTACGATCTTCTGTGGACTGTGCTTTGGTTGCTGTACAGGCTTCAGGTTTGCACTATTATGGCCGGGCTACCTAGTACCACATGGAGTAGTATAGCACAGTAACTGGCCTCTTGGTCCACAATGTCTGTTAGTGATTAGTTATATTATTGATCATTATTTATTTAGGTTAATGGGCCTGTTAAGCTGTAGCAAGTAAGAATTTAATTGTCCCATTGTTAGTACATACTATGAAACACTTTCTCACATTATTAAAAAAACAATGTATTCAAGAGAGAGTTAGATTTAGCTCTTAGTGCTGACAGAGTCAAGGGATATGGGGAGAAAGCAGGAGCGGGGTGCTGATTTTGGATGATCAGCCATGATCATATTGAATGGCGATGCTGGCTCGAAGGGCCGAATGGCCTACTCCTGCACCTATTTTCCATGTTTGCTCGAAGGGCCGAATGGTCTTCTGCATTGTTTTCTATGTTTCTTGACTACTGAGGTTTGTGAGGTGGTGTCCTCCCTCCATTGCGTCTGTGTTAGCACAAGTGAAACACTCCCAGGCTCCTCGCTCGTGTTTACCCTCGTGTTCACTCGGTTGAACGACCCGCGCTGTTCTGAGGCATTGCTGCACTATTGGAAGTGCTGCCTTGCAGCTGAGCCTTTAATTCAAGGCCCTGCCAGCTCCCTTCAATCAATATCACATATGCCGGGGCATGACTTTGAAGAACAGGAGAGTTATCCCTGGTGTCAGCATCTCTAAAATGGATTATCTGGTCATCACAACAGTCATTGAGTACAGCAACAGGCTCTTCAGCCCAACTCGCCAATGCCATCAAAATACCCCATCTAATATAGTTGCATTTGGACCATGTTACTCAAAACCTTTCCTATCCATGTATCAGGTCAAATGTATTTTAAATGTTATTATTGGACCTACCTGAACTACTTCCTCGAGTAGTTTGTTCCATATATCCACCACCCTCTGTGTGAAAAAGTTGTTTCTCAGGTTCCTATTTAATCTTTACCCTCTCACCTCCCCTCTCAACCTATGCCCTCTTGTTATTGATACTCCTACCTTGGGGAAAAAAGACTCTGTGCATTCTGTCTATTCCCCTAATGATTTGATGCACCTCTATAAGATCACGCCTTAGCCTGAACTCCAAATAATAATATCCTAGTCTGCCCTCGCCCTCGATGAGAAATGGAAAGGTTTAAGAATAGCCGTTGGCACTCTGGGCTGAAGAGATGGCTGGATTTGTGAGGACTGCTGGGGGGGAGAAAGAGTTGTAGATAGACACATGGGCATGCAGGGGATGGAGGAATATAGATCGCAGGCAAGCAGAGAAAATTAGTTTAACGTCGTGGCACAGCTGGTAGATCTGCCGCCTCACAGCACCACAGACCTGGGTTTGATCCTGACTTCGGCCGCTGTCTGTGTGGAGTTTGCACATTCTCCCTGTGACCATGTGGGTTTCCTTCCACATCCCATAGACGTGTGGGTTTGTACGTTATTTGGTCTCTCTAAATTCCCCTTAGTGTGTAGGGAAGTAGATGAGAAAGCGGGATAATATGTAATTTGGGTGAATGAGTGTTCAATAGTCGGCATGGACCCGGTGGGCCAAAGGGCCAGTTTCCAGGCTCTGTCTTTCAGTCAATCCAAAACCAAGCATCATGTTTGGCGTGGACATTGTGAGCTGAAGGGGCTGTTCCTGTGCTGTACAGTTCATTGTTCTATGTTGAAGGAATAAGGCTGAAGGAAATTGCTGAGGCAGAGGTGATATGGCCAAGGTAGGATTTGATTGTGTGAATCACAAGTTCAGGCCCTCTGCCAAAGTTGGAGCTAAAGATTTTCTCAACACCATGACGCATTATTAAAGAGATGCTGAGCTGGAAAAGTCAAAATTAGATTCATTGTGTGCATGATGGAATGGAAATTAATGACAGTGCAGGAACAGTTATTAACAGGATTATTGGAACGGTCGAAGAGTTTTGTCGTAGAGTGAGTCTTCAACCCATGCCTCGTAGCATGGCACGGTGGCACAGCGGTAGGGTTGCTGCCTTACAGCGCTAGAGACCCTGGTTCGATTCTGACTCACGGTGCTTGTGTGTACGGAGTTTCTATGTTCTCCCCGTGACCAGTGCGGATTCTCTCCGGGATCTCTGCTTTCCTCCCACAATCCAAAGACGTACAGGTTTGTAGGCTAACTGGCTTGGTATAATTGTAAAATGTCCCTAGTGTGTGTGGGGTAGTGTAAGTGTTTTGAGATCGCTGGTCAGCGCAGATTCGGTGGGCCGAAGAGCCTGTTTCCGTGCTGTATCTCTAAACTAACCTAAACTAAAGCTGCTCCTCACAAGCCTCCATCCCCATCCTATTTACCCTATAGATAGGGTAGACAGTCAGAACCTTTCTGCTAGAGTGGAAATGTCAAAGACTAGAGGGCATACAGTCGCTTTAACGTGAGAGGGGCAAAGTTTAAGGGAGATGTGCAGGGCAGGTTTTTGACACTAAATGTGGTGGGTGCCTGGAACGCACTGCCAGGGGTAGAGGTGGGGGCAGATATGATAGTGGTGATGAAGAGGCACATGAATACACAGGAAATGGAGGGTCATGGATCAGATGCAGGTACAGGAGATTAGTTCACCTTGGCTTCGTGGATGTTATGGGCCGATGGGCCTGTTCCTGTGCTGCACCCTTTATTCTATGTAACATAGAAACATAGAAGCATAGAAAATAGGTGAAGGAGGAGGCCATTCGGCCCTTCGAGCCAGCACCGCCATTCATTGTGATCATGGCTGATCGTCCACTATCAATAACCCGTGCCTGCCTTCTCCCCATATCCCTTGACTCCACTAGCCCATAGAGCTCTATCCAACTCTCTCTTAAATCCATCCTGTGATTTGGCCTCCATTGCCCTCTGTGGCAGGGAATTCCATAAATTCACAACTCTCTGGGTAAAAAAGTTTTTTCTCACCTCAGTCTTAAATGACCTCCTCTTTATTCTAAGACTGTGGCCCCTGGTTCTGGACTCACCCAACATTGGGAAAAATTTTCCTGCATCTAGCTTGTCCAGTCCTTTTATAATGTTATATGTTTCTATAAGATCCCCTATCATCCTTCTAAACTCCAGTGAATACAAGGAAGTAGACACAAGGAATATCGTGGAGGTGCAGGAGTTTTTACAAATAAAGCACAAAGAGGCGGACTCAGTGGGTCAGGCAGCATCTCTGGAAGACATGGATAGGCGACGTTTCGGATTGTGCCGTTCTTCAGTCTGACCCAAAATGTCACCTACCCATATCTTCAAGAGATGCTGCCTAAGGGCATGCAGTTCAACCCTTCCAAATGTGAAACCATGTGTGTCACCTGAAAGAGGAATCCAGGCGTCACATCTTACAACATATTTCGTGTCACCCTTGAAGAATCGAAACAAACCAAGTATCTTGGCATCAAATTGCAGAATGATCTACGTTGGAATGGTCAGACTCATCATGCAACAGTGAAAGCAACAGGTGTCCTAAATCTCCTGAGGCGCAACTTCCATCATTGTTCAGCTTCTGTCAAGGAGAAGCTGTATTTCACCCTCATTAGACCTCATCTGGACTACGCAGTTGCAGCTTGGGACCCATACACAGATAAAAACATTTCATCCATCGAACGTGTCCAAAGACAGGCCGCTCGATTTGTTACTAACACCTACGAGAGAGAAGCGAGTGTCACCAAACTTCTGAATTCTCTGGGCGGGGTGGAACCCTCCCCAAGACAGACGTGAAGCTCACCGTTTGACCTGTTTTTACAAAATGTTAAATGGTCAGCTAGACATAGATCACAAGACCTACACCAACCCCAAACCAATTAGGAGCAGACGAGGGCATTCGATCCAATTTGTGGTCCCAGCCTCAAAGACAGATGTGTACAGTAATTCGTTCTTCCCACGCGCTATTAAAGCATGGAATAATCTCCACCAAGCCACGGTTGCCCAGCCAGATGCAACTAAATTTAAAGTGGCACTTTCTTCCCAATAACCCTCTCTGGCTAAAACCCCTCCCTTCACCACCTCCAGTTTAAATTCCAGTTGGAATATTTTGGAGAACCAAGAAGAACGTGCTGCATTACTCCAGTATTTTGTGCATTGTTCTACATTCCAGCCCCTCTCTCTCCCCAACACTTTATGACTGAACGTGCACGTAGTGAGCGAGGGTAGTAGTGGAAGTGCTTCGCCAAAACTCTTTGGACTGCACACAGAGCTCCCCTGCAATGATGATGTCGTGCAATCAAACTGTAGGTCCATAGGTGAGAAGGTTGCCTGCTAACCCACGGCATCTCTGTACACTATTTGTCAGAGCACTCTGAATCATTCCAGTGTCCGTCAGTCAGGACAAGGTGGCAGTTTCTTGGCAGTGGCGGTGTTGCTGCCTTGGTGACATGGAGGTCTTCCAACAGAGTGTGCCAATGACATTTAATTATTTCCCCCACCGGCTCGCTTTAAGAAATGTTTTCATTTTATGTGGCAGTAACTAAATACTGTGAAAATCGCAGCCTGCGAATCTTGGCAATGGTTTTCCATTTGAAATCCAGATATCCCGTGATGGCAAGGCTGTTTTCTGCAGTGATGCATAAGGGTGTTAATATGGGAGGGCGCCCACTGGTCAGCATGGGCAGGTTGGGCCGAGTGGCCTCGTTTCAATGCTGCAAGACTGGTTGATTGCAGGAATCAGACAGAAGGCCTAACCTCACCGCAGTGTAGGCGTGCAGCTCCTCATTGTACCTGAACACAACTAATCCACGTGGGCTGGTTATACCTGATGGTTGTTTTCATGGCGACACAAGGAACTGCAGGTGCTGGAATTTTGAACAAAACACAAAGTGCTGGAGTAACTCGGTGTGTCGATCAGGATCTATGGAGGGAATGGATAGGCGACGTTTTGGGCTGGGACTGGAAGGTGGCTGTTCCATTGCATCCGCCAATGATGCCTGACCTGCTGAGTTCCAGCACTTTGTGTGTGGCAGTAGATTTGCCGCTGTCTCATGAAACTGTGTGAACAATATGACAACTAACTATATGCGTGATTAGGCAGAGGTCGCTAAAGATGCAAAATAAAAATCAAGCCAAGTGTGTGTTTAATTGTCGTATGTACTGGCAACAGAACACTTCAACTCCCCCTCCCATTCCGAATCTGACCTTTCTGTCCTGGGCCTCCTCCATGGCCAGAGTGAGGACCACCGTAAATTGGAGGAGCAGCACCTCATATTTCACTTGGGCAGTTTACACCCCAGCGGTATAAACATTGACTTCTCTAATTTCAGGTAGTCCTTGCTTTCTCCTCCCGTTCTCAGCTCTCCCTCAGCCCACTGTCTCCGTCTCTTCCTTTCTTCTTCCCGCCCCAACCCTCACGTCAGTCTGAAGAAGGGTCTCGACCTGAAACGTTGCCTATTTCCTTCGCTCCATAGATGCTGCCTCACCCGCTGAGTTTCTCCAGCATCTTTGTCTACCAATGAAATTCTTTTACTTGCTGCAGCTTAACAGGCCCACTCATAGATAAATATATAACCAATAACAAAATAAAATATAACACTAGGTAACCATGACAGCTTTCCATGGTGAGATGTTACAACTAATGATAACTATTCCTGGAGCTCTAGTAGTATTTCACAGCCTCAATAATCCCAAAGCACCCTTCTCCACCCACGAAACGGATTATGGTGACCTCCTGACTCCACAGCATCAGGCTCAGTCTTTAGATAGTGGCAAGGCTTGCACCCTATAATGGGCCACAAGGGAAAGACGTGCCATATCGCTGGCAACAATAGGTCCCTCCCCAATGGACTCGATGCACCCACTTTGAATAGAAGAATGCCAGCCACACTGCCAGTCTCGAGTGCGCCTGTACCGATGGTGATTGAAGATAGACACCAGATGCTGGAGTAACTCAGCGGGGCAGATAGCGTCTCTGGATAGAAGGAATAGGTGACGTTTCTTTTCGAGACCTTCCTTCAGACTGAAGAAGGGTCTCGACCCTAAACGTCACCCATTCCTTCTCTCCAGAGATGCTGCCTGTCCTGCTGAGTTGCTCCAGCATTTTGGGTCTATCTTCAGTGTAAACCAGCATCAACAGTTCCTTCCTACACCAATGGTTATGGAGGTAGATGTAAGATTGGCTTTACTGAGATTGAATCCATAGGAAGCTGCTGCGGCAGCATCCTCAGGACCTAAGCTGCCTTTCCACCATTGACTCCATCTACACTTCCCACGAGCTGACGATCGATGGGAAGAAGCTGTTCCTGAGTCTGATGTTGCGCACTTTCAGGCTTCTGTGTCTCCTTCCTGACAGGAGCGGGCGGAAATGGGAATGACCAGGTGGGCCAAGTCTTTGATTATGTTGACTGCGTTTCCGAGGCAGCGTGAAGTGTAGATGGAGTCAATGATGGGGAGTCTGGTTTGTGTGATGGACACAGCTACCACTCCAACTCTCTACAGATTCTTGCGGTCTTGGGCAGAGCTGATCCCATATCCAGCTGTGATACAGCCCACCACTATGCTTCCTATGGTGTGAGCCGGTCATCCAGAGCGGGAGATGTTGGGGTGTGGGGAGGCAATGGGGTCACAGGGGCCCAGATTGATTGGACTGCAAGATGAGAATGTGGCCAGAGCTGTGTCGGTGTCTATGGGACACTTGGCAGCAGGAACCAGCCTCTGGTGTGCTTGTCTGTGGCCCACTTCTTTTTTAAAGTCACTGGACAGTTTATTGAGATACTGCGTATCATGTCAAGTAACAGTGAATTAAATTTTATATTTGATATTAATAGAAATAGCATCCAATAGATAGGGAAATCTGCTAGTCTGGCACCACCGAAGGATCAACTGTGCATATTGTTGAAGGGACCTCTCATAAGCTAATAATGCATTCCTAATCTTCCAATCTACCTCACTGCAGCCCTCGCAGTTTCCTTTGTCTGGAGCTGTAACACTGTATTCTGCACTCTATTTACTTTCATTTTTTGGACTACCAATGTGTGGTTTGTTTCCACTCATGTACAGTATGATCTGCCTGGATACCACACACAACAAAGTATTTGCATGTATCTCGGTGCACATGACAATAACAAATTGATACCAAGACCAGCAGTTTCCTGTACTGTGTTCGTCACTAACGCAGATGACCATGAACCAAACTTGTGCCTTCACATGTTGTATCCACACAGGGAGTCACTGGATGAGCACAAGCGAATCGCTTTCATGTTAATTATAAAATTAAAGGTGTCCCAATCCCTTGCATAACATTCTGCGACATTCCCCAATGATATAAGACTATTTACATAAGCTGTCCAATCTTTGTAATAAATAATTAAACTCTTTGCAGCTTCCACGAGATTCTCAGTGATGAAATGTTAATTATTAATAACGATAATAATGTAAGTTCTGGGAAAGTGATGGTTGGAATTGAAAAATATTTTTGAGTGATCCAGCTGTGAGAAGTAGTTTGGTGCTGTAGGTGGTTTGTTAATGTGACGCTGGAACCCGTTAGGTAGCAAGGCTTTCAAAACCTGTTCTGAAAGAGCAAACCACATTTGCAGAACAACATGAATTAATTTAATGGGCAATACTCCAAAGGAACATTGCATGAGTAACGACATAACTCCATATTGCACTGAACTCACTTCACCCATGTCAGCTGGAAGTACCTGTTGAAGTAGCAAGATGCAATTCTGAAATTGTCACGTTGCATTCCTTTGCAAACAATAACCGATTTTTATCTGCTTGGCACTGAATGAAATACCATTTCATGAATGTAGACACAAAATGCTGGAGTAACTCAACGGGACAGGCAGCATCTCTGGAGCGAAGGAATGGCTGACATTTCGGGTCGAGTCCCTTCTTCAGAGTCAGGCATACTGACGAGGGGTCTCGACCAGAAACGTCACCCATCCCTTCTCTCCAGAGATGCCGCCTGTCCCGCTGAGTTACTCCAGCATTTTGTGTCTACCTTCGGTGTAAACCAGCATCTGCAGTTCTTTCTTACAGTAACCATTTCATGAACGGTTTTCAGCACAGCGTCTCTTGTTTTGTTTTTTCTGTAGACACCAGAGGGCAGTATTTGCAAAAAACATTTGTCGCGAGCCATCTCTGTTGCTCTTAATAGTTCAGTGACGGCCGCTGCCACGTCCTCAGAGACAAAGAACAGGCTCTCCTCAATAAATATTGGGAGAAAAATATAGTGACATTTCTGATATTAGGATGGCGATAAGTATTGGCAGGGTTTACAGCCACTGGTTGCACTGCCGAGCATGGGACAAAATTAAAGGTGGGCCGGTCAGTTAGCGTAAAAAGTGTTCAGCTTCAATCAACTGAGTGTCTCAACTGAGACCAATGAGAGCTTTGTGCAGAAAGGTACTGAGAGATATGCTTTAGTACGAATGGACAGTGTTAAGGTACTGAGGAATTTGATCAAATTGAATGGGCAGAAAGGCTCAAGGAGCAGAATTCCTATTATCTTGTTTATTCCTGTCCTAATGTATTGAATTGGTGGAGCAACAGCAGTTTGTGGGTGGCAGGCCCAGGGGTCGGGCTGACCATTTTATGCAAGCTTACAGACATTACATCTCACTCAGGTGCCTGACTGTGGGACAAGCATAGAACACTTATGCACACACACACACTTATGCACAAACAAAAATGAACACACATATGCTCACATAAGCACACGCTGACATGCATATACACTCACACGCACATATACTCACAAACATCTGTACAAACACACCCTCATTCACCTGAACACACATATATAGACATACATTTGCACGCACACACATACACCATCTGCGCACACACGCACATATATGCTGTGGTAGTTCTTGGATAATCTTTATTCTGGGAATCATATATTAAACTAGGGAATCTGATATACGTTTACAGTTGGAAGCAAGGCTGTAAAATAGAGTTAATCAGACCAAGCTGAAGCTTAAATTTACAGGCAAATATACCCAATTTCCTGGAGATTCAATTGTCCATTCCAGCAGCAGATACTCTGCCAGGTGCTCCCACCTCCAATCCATATTCCCTCACTCCAGTGATTCCAGAGTACAAGTCAAAGGATGACGCAGCCAACACTAAAATTACTCAGATAGCTGGGACATGGAATACCAGACAATGCTTCCTGATAGAGATCAAATAGATGGACTCCACCACAAGTGCCATTTGCCAGACGTCAATGAAAGCAAGAAGGAACTGATAAAGACTGCCAAGTCTTTTTTTTTTCCTGGGGGAACAGCACCTCTTGTTCTGATTGGGAAAGGGCAATGATTTGTCCAATTTTAAGTCTTGTCCCCCTATCGCGGGCCTTTCTGTTACTCCACACCCCCTCCCCCATCCCAGTTCACACGCATTTCTCTCCCTATTCCGTCCCTCTTTTCCACCCCCAGCCCGACACTCCTTCCTCCTATATCTGTCCCTCTGGCTTTACGATTCACTTTTCTTATCTGCCATGCTTTTGTCTCCTTTTCAGCCCTGGCCTTTATCACTTACTCCACCCATCTGACAGTCAAATCTCCCTCACCTGGATCCACCTATCAGTTGCCAACTTTGTCCTGCCCCCAACACTTTTCCAGCATCCTCTTCCACCCCCCTCCCAACTATTAGTCTGTAGAAGGGTCCGGACACAAAACGACACCTATCCATACATACCCTCTGCAGACACTGCCTGACCCGCTGAGTTCCTTTGTATCCTTCAGACCACAAAGCCTTGAGGACTACCACCTTGCGACCATTGCTGGAAAGCAGGAGACGAGTTGGTAATTGGTGCAAGATTTTGCCTATTTCTTTTCTACTTCTGTCGACATTTCTACAAAACCTGAGTGAATCTTACATCTCCAGGTGTCACAATTCCAGCTTCCCAGAGCCCAGTGCTGCAAGTTCACTGTTGCGAAGGAGCTGCATTGCTGAATGGGCTGTGTCTCCATTCAGAAATTAAACCGAGGTCTCTCCTATATGTGATAAATGTCAATGTCAAGAAGCTAATAATAGCACACTCATTTGTCTTTTGTACAAAAAGTCAAACATTTTGGACTGAAATTTTTGAAATTTTCACAAAAATATTAAAAATAAAACTGACCCCAGAAGCAGACTGGATAATCTTCGGGATATCGGAAGACTGCCCCGATTTAAACGTGTTTCAAAAGACTCTATTTGAATATGGCTTAATAACTGGGAAAAAGCTCATCTTAAAATTCTGGAAAAATTCTCCGGTGCCCACAGTCAATATGTGGGTTTCATCTATGTTCGAAACACTACACTTGGAAGATATGAGACTCCGACTAGCAGGAAAATCAGATTGTTTCTATAAGGCGTGGTCTGCATTTATGAATCTATTACAAGGATAAGGTGCAAGAATACCTCAAAAAAGTACCGGTGTCGGGTCTTGGTAAGGGGGGAAGAAAAATTGTCGAGTTGGTAGATTCCTTTTGCGAGATGTTTATAATAAAGTAACTGGCTTTTCTTTTTTCTTTTTTTATTTTCCCTCTTTCTTTTTCTTTCCTCTCCAGGGTCTATCTCTTAATTCCCGTTTCTATCTCTTCAAGGGTTTCCTTTCCCTCTGTCATGCTTTGGCAGTTTCACATCTCTTTTTCATCTTTCTACTTTCTACGCTGCTATTTTTCTCTCTATTCTCTCTTTTCTAAAGCCTTAAAATAAAAAAATTCAAAAATAAAAAATTAAAGGGTACAATGACTGTAATACAATACAAGGGATATACACTGATGTAACTTACAGTGCCGCTAATAAATAAAGATATAAAAAAATAAAATTTAAATTAAAATTAAAAAAATTAAATTAAAACCGAGCCTCAGTCTATTCTCTTCCAGACACTACAGTTACCAAAGCAATATTTTGAAGAATAAAAATCAAGTTTCCCTCGTAAATCTTGACAAATATTTATCCCTCAGTTTCAACTAAGAGCAGACAACCTGGCTCTCACTCTGCGTTCTTGGGATCTGGTATGCACCAGTCGTCTGCCAATTTTTTACTTCACAAGATTAACTTCTGTAAAAACATCTGTATCTGGACATCCTGATGTTCTGAAATGCTCTTTGTTAATGCAAGTTGCATTGGCACTTAATACAGATTTGTTTTGTTCTTTTAAACCTGCCTCGATGTCTCCTAAATCATAGTTCTTGCTTCAAGTCATTTGTTTAATGCACTTAGATTTTGGTGGCACCGGGTGCTATAGCTCTGTTCCTTGATACAGGATCAGGATGGACAAGGTCTTGGGTTACTCGCCAATAACTGACTTGTTGGACCAGAGAGGGAAATAATCCTCTTGATCCCCAAGACTTATTGCTACTCCAGTGCACGTACGCAAGTGCATGGCAAGTTGGTGGAGAATTGCATTTGACAGCGGTAAACTTCAAGGTCGAATAACCGCCTGATGAAGTTCAAGTTGGATAACATCCAGGCAGGTAATGTGCACTACATAGGGAATGGTGAAGGAGGCAGTAAGGAAGTAGGGAGACACAAGTATCAATTGACATGGAGCCAGGCATTGTACAAATAAGAGAGCTTGTGGTGTGTTGTAGTGACTGTCTTATCTGGACATGTTAAAGGTGTTTAAGGATAAGGGGGAAGTCTTTTAGGACCGAGATGAGAAAATAATTTTTCACACGGAGAGAGTGGTGAATCTGTGGAATTCTCTGCCACAGAAGGTAGTTGAGGCCAGTTCATTGGCGTTATGATATTGAGTTGGATGATCATTCATGATCATATTGAATGGCGGTGCAGGCTCGAAGGGCTGAATTTCCTACTCCTGCACCTATTTTCTATGTTTCTATTTTCTATGTCATGGTACCCCAATCATTGAAAGTAGGCATGCAGGTGCAGCAGGCAGTGAAGAAAGCGAATGGTATGTTAACATTCATCGCAAAAGGATTTGAGTAGAGGAGCAGGGAGGTTCTACTGCAGTTGTACAGGGTTTTGGTGAGACCGCACCTGGAGTATTGCGTACAGTTTTGGTCTCCAAATCTGAGGAAAGACATTCTTGCCATAGAGGGGGTACAGAGAAGGTTCACCAGACTGATTCTTCGGATGTCAGGACTTTCATATGAGGAAAGACTGGATAGACTCGGCTTGTACTCGCTAGAATTTAGAAGATTGAGGGGGGATCTTATAGAAACTTACAAAATTCTTAAGGGGTTGGACAGGCTAGATGCAGGAAGATTGTTCCCGATGTTGGGGAGGTCCAGAACAAGGGGTCACAGTTTAAGGATAAGGGGGAATTCCTTTAGGACCGAGATGATGAAAACATTTTTCACACAGAGAGTGGTGAGTCTCTGGAATTCTCTGCCACAGAAGATAGATGAGGCCAGTTCATTGGCTATATTTTAGAGGGAGTTAGATATGGCCCTTGTGGCTAAAGGGATCAGGGGGTATGGAGAGAAGGCAGGTACAGGATACTGAGTTGAATGTTCAGCCATGATCACATTGAATGGCGGTGCAGGCTCGAAGGGCCGAATGGCCTACTCCTGCACCTATTTTCTATGTTTCTATGTTTCAAAAACCCTTCAAAGTGGGGCATTCTAGAAAGAGGGACCATAAATATGGAGAGAAAAAATTGCACGAGTCTCCCCTCAACCTCTGTATAAAGTGCTGGAGTTGCTGCTGATCAATTGAAGAATTGAAGAATAGGGCATGACATGAGAATTAAGGGACAGAAGTTTAAGGGTAACATGAGGGGGAACTTCTTTACTCAGAGAGTGGTGGCTCTGTGGAATGATCTTCCAGCAGAAGTGGTGGAGGCAGGATCGATTTTAACATTTAAAAGTAAAGTGGATAGGTATATGGACGGGGAGGGATTGGAGGGTATGGTCTGAGTGCAGGTAGATGGGACTAGGGGAAAATAAATGGTCGGCACGGACTGGAAGGGCCAAGAAGGCCTGTTTCCGTGCTGTAATTGTTATATGGTTATATGGTTATAATTCAAAACTGCGAGTGATGTAATTGATTGCCAGAGACTGAGTCTGAAGGAGAGCCCCGACCTGAAATATCATCCGTCTGTTTATTTCTCCTCGGATGCTGCCTGACCTGCTGAGTTTCTCCAGCATTTTGTGTTTTACTCAAGATTCCAGAATGTGTCGTTTCTTGGGTCTCCACAGAATTTTGTTGGTGAATGAATCAAGGTGAATTCTACTTCTTGTGGGATCCAAAGATGAGTGTCATAAATGTATAAGAAAGAACTGCAGATGTTGGAAAATCGAAGGTGGACAAAAATGCTGGAGAAACTCAGCGGGTGAGGCAGGATCCCTTGGTGGCTCAGCACTTCAACTCCCTCTCCCATTCCGAATCCGACCTGTCTGTCCTCAGCCTCCTCCACGGCCAGAATGAGGACCACCGTAAATTGGAGGAGTAGTATCTCATATTTTACTTGGGCAGTTTACACCCCAGCAGTAAGAACATTGCCTTCTCTAATTTCAGGTAGTCCTTACTTTCTCCTCCCCTTCTCAGCTCTCCCTCAGCCCACTGTCCCCACCTCTTCCTTTCTTCTTCCTGCCCCAATCCTCACATCAGTCTGAAGGAGGGTTTCGGCCCGAAACGTTGCCTATTTCCTTCGCTCCATAGATGCTGCCTCACCCGCTGAGTTTCTCCAGCATTTTTGCCATAAACGTATATTCATTTGCAAGACTGATCTGGAGTTCAAGAGAAGCTGTTTCACTCTCATAGTGGTTCAAATATGAAACTGCCACATGGATGGCTGAGGTGAATAGCCATCAATGATTTTAAAGGAAACCAATGAACATTATGGAACGGGATGGGATATAATAATATGGTGAGATGTGGCTGACAACGGCTCATGCAGAGTATAAACACTTCCGTATGGATTTCAGACTTACAATTGGATCCAATGTTGATCTACATCAATGATAAAGCAAGCTTGAAGGACTGAATTTCCATGTTCTGTTCCTAATATTCCTGAGGGAAATAACTAGCATTTGTATTCTCAGTTGAATCCTCTCAGCAAAATGAATCCCTGGCTGTTTACGTGGTGGGTGATGTTAGCACGGTATGTTGGGTTTGTGCAGTTGATTTTTTTTTTTGTGGCCATTAACTGTATGAACTCCCAGCTGCTTGAACTCACAGCACTGTTCATATGCAATTTCACGCATTGAAAACGTCTCTCCCCTCTCTCTCTCTGTCGCGCTGCCTTGATTGTACAAAACAAAAGAAAGGCAATTCGCTGAGTACCACAGCGGCACAATCCTTCACCACAAATGTGTGCAAATGGGGTTCAGCAAGGGGTCCAAAGGGTTATCTGCTTTGTACCCATCTGTTAGCTGGGGCTTTCTTTGGCTAGTTAATACATCTAATTCTGAAATGGTGGTGGCAAGGATATCAATATTTGCAGAATATCCTGCATGTTCTTGCTGGGCCCATGAGCAAAAGTGTTAGTATAATAAGCAAGGCATGTCAAAATCAACTGCACACATTAAAACATGCCATGCTGATATTAACCACATAAATAGTCAGAGCAAGACACAAACTGCTGAAGGAACACAGGCCGCATCTGTGGAGGGAATGGGCAGATGATGTTTTAGGTCAGGACCCTTCTTCAGCCTGTGATTCATTTAGTAGAGGATTCAAGTGAGAATATTTACAACATTTATTTGCCTGTCTAAGCACTGTTCCAAAACAGGGGGCTTTATAAGGCACTGGTCCGACCAAATTTGCAGTATTTTTTAGGCTGTTTTGGGCCCCGTATCTGAGGAAGGATGTGCTGGCATCGGAGAATGTCCAGAGGAGGTTTTTTAGGAGAGCGACCCGAGGGATGATTGGGTTAACATATGATGAGCGTTTGACGGCACTGGGCCTGTACTCACTGGAGTTTAGAGGAATTAGGGGGTGCCTCATTGAAACTTAACGAAAGGCCTAGATCGAGTGGATGTGAGAGGATATTTCCACTCATGGCAGAGTCTAGGACCAGAGGCCACAGCCTCAGAATAAAAGGAATACGAGGAATTTCTTTAGTCAGAGGGTGCTGAATCTGTGGAATTCATTGCCACAGGCGGCTGTGGAGGCCAAGTCAATAGGTATTTTTAAGGCGGAGATTGACAGATTCTTGATTAGTAAGGGTGTCAAGGGTTGTGGGGAGAAGGCAGGAGAATGGGTTTGAGAGGAAATGATAGATCAGCCATGATTGAATGGTGGAGTAGACTTGATGGGTCTAATTCTACTCCTATAATTTATGAACATGAATACTGTTCTGAAGATTAGAAATAGAAGCTGGCAATTTGCCCCTTCAAGCTTGTATTATCATTTACATAAACACAACAAACTACAGGTGCAGGAATATTGATCATTTATGTAGATCAACATTGGTTACAATTTAAGTTGGAAATCTGAAAGGAAATATTAATGCTCTGCAGGAGTGTGTCAATATTGCAAGAGCTTAGAGTCCGGATAGCTTCTTGGGGCATGTGTTGGTAAATGGGGAGATTTTTGTCACTAGTATCAAGATACAGTGAAAAGCTTTGCCTGCTGTCCAGTCACATCATACTGGACACACGTACAACAGGTCATGCAATGAGAAACACATCAGAGTGCAGAATACAGTATTCCAAATTATAATGTTAAAATTACAAAGAAAGTGCAGATTTTAAAAAGTGCACCATTCACAATGAGGTGGGTTGGAAGATCGGGACTACACCCTACCTTATGGGAGGACTATTCAGTTATCTGACAACAGCGGGGAAAGAGTTGATCCTGAATGTGTGTAGCTTAGGTTGGTATTGAGCATACAAGCTATGTATAAACATAAGGACGAGGTGTCAGGAATGGCCCCTTGAGTATGTCACTTAATAACATCTGTCCATCTCTGCTCGAAATTCACAAACACTCCTGCAGTCCGAAGAAGTTTCTTGCTTTTTCCACATCGTACGATGACATGATCGGCTATGCATAGCTGGACATGGTGCCGAAACAGCTTCAATAGTAATCTTCAAAATGGTTAAGTATTTCTTCATCCTTGAGTGGACTAATCTGTTCAGAGTTAGCTCCCTGTGCAGAGGTCAGTTGATTCATCCCAACCATTAACTCACCGGAGGTGAAGCTTACTCTGCGCAGGTTACACTCAGCACCGTAACGCGGTACACGTGAAAATAATAAACCCTGTCACCTTCTTGATTCTTTTAGCCCATTGTCACACCGAGCATTGGCACCAGGCTGTCGAAGGTGGAAGGAAGTGGATGAGCCAATGTGATTACCAAAATCACTCTGATACATTGATGCTCGCTTCTGCTCAAAGGTTGTACTTCTGCCGTGAGGACAGGAGTTAATAACAAAAAAGATAACAAAATAAACTTGTATTTATGTAAGGGCTTTCATGAGCTCATAATATCCCAGAAGCATTACCCGTTAAATATTTGTTAAAGTGCAATCTTTGCTTTAAATAGGTAAACATGCAAATGCCAAGGTCTAACAGTTAAACTTGAGGTAAATGACTAGGTAGTCTGTCTCTGGTAATATTAATTGTGTGTCATCCTTTCTAGAGAGAGAGAGAGCTTCCCTCCTCATGGTGATATGGTACAATGGGTCTTTTTCATCTAACTGCAAGGCACGATGGGGGATTGGCTTTCTTGCACTTCCAAATGTGCCTCGCTGAATCATCAGCCTCAGCTAGGTATCTGGAGTGCAGTTTAAACCATGACCTATGACTCAGGGCCAAGGATGCCACTAATGCACAGGAGCCTCTACAACTCTAGAAGATTGATGAGATCCTTCACTATGTTGGTGCCTACTTTATCGGACTTCCACAAGAGTACGGTAGAGAACAAACTGACTGACTGCATTATCACCTGGATCGGCAATTTGAATGCTCAGGAACAAAGGACACTGCAGAGACTTGTGGGCATTGCCTGGTCCATCACTAGCACTGACCTCCCCACTAAAAGATCTATAGGAGGTGTAGCCACAAAAAGCCAGCCAATATCAACAAGGACTCACACCACAATAGTCTTCTTCTAATTTCTTTACTATGATCGGGAAGAAGGTACAGGAGCCTGAAAACCGTGACTCCAGGTTCAAGAACAGCTTCTTCCTAGCAACCATCAGGCTCTTGAACACTGCACAACACTAACCCCAGCAACTATAATCTTCTAAGGACTGTGTCTTCGGTTGCACTGCAGACTTTGGTTTTGCACCACTGTGGTTACCTGGTAATACTGTTATTAATTTATTATGTTATTGATAATTATACATTTATCTCTGTTGCATTTACGGGGCCATTAAAGTGCAGCAAGTAAGAATTTCATTGCTTCTTTGCCGGAACATAGGACAATTAAACACTCTTGACTTGTTAGAGTATTTTCAGAGAACACAGATTTAAAGTACATGATAAAAGAACCAGAGGAGGAGATGAAAATAATTTATTTCTTCATTAGTAAAATACAGTATATACTGCTGTAAAATTACAACTAAAGTGCAGATTACTGCTTGAGAAAGACTCAATTGTAATCTTCAAAAGGTAATTGGGAATATAATTTGAAAGAGAAAAAAAATGCATTGCTATTGAAAAAGAACAATAGACTAATTGGATTGCTCTTTCAAAAGAAAACAAAACTGGCCAAAAGGTTTTTTAATGCGTGCATATCCCACTCTCTCAAGTTTGAGATAGAATCCACCAGATCTTTCAATCAATAGCTCTTGCATGTTGGAGTGGGAGGGGGCAGGTAGCACCAACTCAGAGAAGTGCTGTAGCCTGTTTCAATGTCCATTTGCAGGGACTCATTGTCCATTTGCATTGTCAAAAGCCTTTCAATTATGGATATTAAACACACTGGTAAATTGAGATTATAACTCACGGTGTAAAATGCAAGTGAATTGTTCTGCAGTGAAAAGGAACACTTACAATGAGAGAGAGCTTGCAGGCTAAGACATTTTGCTCCGATCAGAAAGATTAGTTGACACTTCACGACATATACATGTTTTCGGCAATTACTTAATGAAACAGATTTAGGAAAGAGTTCCCGGTGAGCACATTAAACGTGGTTATTTTTATTCACATTTTTACAAACATTGTTTTTCCCAGCCTGTGAGAACACCATTTTTTAAAGATGCCCGGGTTAAGTGGTTTATTTTCGAGGCCTTTGTTTGATTGGTTTGCTTTAATTAAAAATACAATTCATTGTGAACACAAGGGGCTCCCACCAAGCTGCTTCCTGCATTTCCAAGGGCTCGTCGGTGTCATTCGGAGTTCTAAGGCTTCCTCTAATCCTTTATTTTTATTCAGTTTAACCTGTGCAAAGCGGCAAGGTCAGCTTGGCCCATTGCATGCTTCACTGTCAATTAGCACATGAACAGGGAGACTGCAAATGGCCCCCACAGCTCTGACAGAAGCCAGTGATACGCAGGATCTGCAATTCAAATCTTTCCTGGGACATTTTAAAGAGACAGTGCCCTTGTTTGTCATGGATTATGGTCGGGATCAAAAAACAAAACAAAAAAAAATTTTTCCCACAGAGCCTGTTGAAAATAATCTGCCATTTTCACCTCGTTAATCCCAAGCATAAAGTGTAAAAATAACAAACAAGAAAATATGACGATTACTTATTATGTCCCAATAGTAACAGTAAGCACCAGAAGATGTTTGTTTTTTACATGGTTGTGGTTTCATTGGAGGCTTTTGGTGTGAACGCTTTTGGAGAGGGTGCAGAAGAGGTTTATCAGAATGATGACTGGATTAGAAGGTATCGGCAATAAAGGAGAGGCTGGACAGACTTGGATTGGTTTCTCTGGAACACTGGACATTGAGGTGAGACCTAATAGAAGTGTGTAAAATTATGGGAGTATGTAAAATAGGATAGACAGTCAGAACCTTCTCCCCAGGGTGGAAATGTCAAAGATTAGAGGACGTAGTTTTAAAGTGAGAGGGGCAAAGTTTAAAGGAGATGTGTGGTGGGTGCCTGGAATGTGCAGCCAGGCCTGGTGATGGAGGCAGATAGGATAATGACATTTCAGAGGCTTCAGATAAATACTCAGATGTGCAGGGAACAGAGGATGTGGATCAGGTGCAGGCATAGGCGATTAGTTTAATTTAATACCATGTTCAGCACGGACATTGTGGGTCGAAGGGCCTGTTCCTGTGCTGCATTGTTCTATGTTCTACGACTGTCCCCAGCTGAGTGGCTCTCTTCACTTTGGGCTATCAAACTCAGCTGCATCACAGTTGAGCCTGCTCCCACCAGCGTGCAGCAATCGCATAACAGCGACTAAAAATAAGGAACTGCAGATGCTGGTTTACAAAAAAAAACACAAAGTGCTCGAGTTAGCAGGTTAGGCAGCATCTCTGAAGAAAATGGATAGGTGACATCTCGAGTCGGGACCCGTGGTATTGAAGATCTCAGGAGCATCTGGAGGACACAGAGGTCCTAGCACTGGAAGGAGGTCACCATATCACCAACAATCCACCTGCCTGCCCTGTGCCCGTAGTTTCCACACTTACCCCAGAAACCACAAAGCTGGAGTGGAAGCAAGTCATCCTCAATATTGATGGGCTGCCTAAAAAGAACATTGAAGAACATTCAAATTATCGTTTAGAGACACAAAGAACGAAATGCTGAAATCCAGAAAAACTCAGTAGGTCAGGCAGCATCTATGGAGGGAAAGGAATGGTTGATGTTTCAGCTGGCGACCCTGCATCAGGATTGACAGCATAGACGGAGGATGGCCAGTATGAAGGGAAGGTGAGTTGGCGGGGAGGGGGGGGGGGGGGCTGGAATGGGGGGTATGGACTTGTAGAGGATAGGTTGACCTAGGTAGAATGGGGATGATAGACTGATGGGAAGGAAGGGGTGGTGTTGGAAATGAGGTTGACGGTGATAGGTGGAAACAGACAAGAAAAGGAAAGGGTTTCAGTGTGGGGAAGGTGAAGGTAGGGTTTGTGAAAGGAACTGCCAGAAGAAGTGATAGAAGCAGGTACAATGGCATCATTTAAGAGACATTTGGACAGGTATATGAATAGGACGTTTTAGAGGGAAATCGGCCAAATGCAGGGAAATGGGTCTAGCTCAGATAGGCAGCTTGGTCGGTGCAGCCAAGTTGGGCCAATGTGCCAATTTCCGTGCTGTATAAATCAATGACTTTCTTCTGGAAGGACAAAAAAGAATATCGTCTTGACAGTGATTTTTTTTCTGTCAAGAATGGTCTAGCCGAGCATCTGGACGACTTCCCCGGGGGGGATAAGTGATTGTCTCGTGTTCCTCCAGTGCAATGTAAACACCATTGACTCCATCTACACTACGCTGCGTCAGAAAAGCAGGCAACAAAATCAAAGCTAGGATGCTGATGGATTCTTCTCTACCCCATTGTGGATATTGGGCTTTGTCTTTGGAACTGTTGTGCTACAATGCTGAGAACTATATTCGGCACTCTGTATCTTCCTCTACCTAACGTATGAGTTTGACTTGATTGTATTTATGTATAGTATTATCTGAAGTGTTTGGACAGAATGCACAACAAAACTGTTCACTGTACCTCAGTACACCCGATAATAAACCTAAAATGTGGATATCAGCAGTACATCTGGAAGCTACAGAGGTGGCGATGCCGACTCCATCGCGTACCATGAAATCGCCACCTGACAAAAGCTAACTTCTCCAGACAGAGCTCTTTGAAGGTCTTATCTGAACCAATGAGTTAGATATATGGGCCAAACGTTTGCAAATGGGACTATGTTAGATGGGGCATTTTGATTGGCATGGACGAGTTGGGCCGGAGGGCCTGTTTCCATGCTGTATGTCTCTGACAGGTTTGAGAAGCTAACACCTGGATAAATTTCAAATACCAGGCATTTTTTGGATTGGAAACTCAAAGGTAAAAAAGAAGAGTCCCGACCCAAAACATCACCTCTCCCATGTTCTCTAGAAATGCTGAGTTATTCCAGCACTGTGTGTTTTTTTTTTGATAAAACTATAACTCTGCGAGCACCTGGAGACTATGATAGAATAGATAACCCATGACTTAAAAACAGATGATGCCTGGAATAGACTGTGATTCAGCAAGTTGCCTTTAATCACGAGTAGTTTGGATGTTTCAACACTATGGAGGTCAAACACTGAATGATCCTCCCAGCCAGGAACCAAGCACCAAGGTAACCATCAAGGGCAGAGACACGATAGACGCAAAAAGCTGGCGTAACTCAGCGGGTCAGGCAGCATCTTTGGGGAGAAGGAATGGGTGACGTTTCAGGTCGAGACCCTTCTTCAGGCTGGTTAGGGATAAGGGAAACGATATAGACGGTGATGTGGAGAGATAAGGAACAATGAACGATGATAAAGGAAGAATAGGAGGAGTGTAGAAGGATGAGGAGTTTAGAAGGATGAGGGGGAATCTTATAGAAATACATATACAATTATAAAAGGACTGGACAAGCTAGATGCAGGAAAAATGTTCCCAATGTTGGGTGAGACCAGAACCAGGGGCCACAGTCTTAGAATAGAGGGGAGGTCATTTAAGATTGAGGTGAGAAAAAACTTGTGAATTTATGGAATTCCCTGCCACAGAGAGTAGTGGAGGCCAAATCACTGGATGGTTTCAAGAGAGAGTTAGATAGAGCTCTACGGGCTAGTGGAATCAAGGGATATGGGGAGAAGGCAGGCACGGGTTATTGATTGGGGACGATCAGCCATGATCACAATGAATGGCGGTGCTGACTCGAAGGGCCGAATGGCCTCCTGCACCTATTTTCTAAGTAACGATGATAATAACAGGCTGTTTGTTGGGTGAAATGTCGTGAAATGCTCCCCACCTACTGGCACAAGGGACTTCTTAACACCTTGTCCTGTGTATTTGATTCTATCGGTTTCTTTATCGAGATCTTCGGTTTAAACCAACATCTGCAGATTCCTTCTTACACAAGGGCAGAAACACAGTCAGTATTCATAAGTGGGGAGGTTATTTTGTGCCCATCTGCCAGGTGTTTTTGTACAATGGCCACCTTTCATACAGATGTTCACCTGATGCTCCCTGGACCAAAGGACCAGTGTCTCACCCACTTCCGGGTGCAGGACCACAACTTCCGGGCTGGCGGCAGCAAGATGGCGGCGCCCATCGGCGTTCATCTGGAGTTCAGGTTTGTGCTTCCCCGAGGCTGTTGGAGGCGCCCACAGCCACGGCCACGGCTAAGCAGGGGTTGGGGTGGCCCGGCCCGGCGGAGTGTGAGCTGGGAGCCGGGGCTTCTCCAGGTGCCGGTCACCTAGTGTCGTCAGATGTAACGTCTCGCTAGCACACTGGCAGTGAAGCCCGGGACAGCGCGACCGTCCCTCGCACAGTTAAACTCTCTTCCCAATGTTGTTCTTGTACCAGCCTCACCTACCCCGTCTGGCAGCTGCTTCCATATCCCCACCGCCCTCCAACCCCTCCACCTCCTCCCCCCTGCTCCCCTCCCCCCC
>OY740813.1:13864951-13940838 GCA_963514005.1 Raja brachyura
AAGGATGGATGTGTTGGCTCTGGAGGGGGTCCAGAGGGGTTTACAAGAATGATCCCAGGAATGAGTAGGTTAACCTATGATTAGTGTTTGTCGGCTCTGGGCCAGTACTCGCTGGAGTTTAGCAGTATGAGGGGGGACTTAATTGAAATGTATAGAATAGTGAAGGGCTTGGATAGAGTGGATGTGGAGAGGATGTTTCCACTGGTGGGGGAGTCTAGGACTAGAGGTTATAGCTGTAAAATTATAGGACATTCTCTCAGGAAGGAGATGAGAAGAAATGTGTTTAATCAGAGATTGGTGAATCTGTGGATTTCTTTGGCACGGAAGGCTGTAGAGGCCAAGTCGGTGGATATTTTTAAGGCCGAGATAGATTTTTGATTAGTACAAGTTTCTGAGGTGATGGGGGGGGGGGGGGGGGGGGGGGGGGAGGCAGGAGACTGGGGTTAGTAGGGAGGGATAGATCAGCCATGATTGAATGGTGTAGTAGACATGATGGACCGAATGGCCTAATTCTACTCCTATCACTTATGACCAAATATGAATGATGCCACATAGCCAACATCCAGTGAGCCAGTGACTCCATTTTCTGATCACAGCCACAATCAACACTGTGCATCCTCCACTAATTTGTGAATTTTATGCTGAACCTGATGCACAACAGCCCTCTGATCAGGACTGAGTGCTCTGCAACTAGTCCAGAAAATGGTGTCATTCCAGCCACTAGATTAAAAATAGTACAATTTCCAAAGTAGCAGCATCAACAGCATTAGAGGGGTTGACGGTGCTGGAGTAACTCAGCGAGTCGTGCAGCCTCTCAGGAGAACATGGATGGGTGAGGTTTTGGCTCGGGACCCTTTTTCGGACTCCATTGAAAGTTTTAAAATCATAGTTTTTTTTACAATTGTAAATCAAACAAACAAACTTTAGACGTGGGAAATCTGAAATAAAGTAGGTGGAAGCTGATGAGCGATGTTTGACTTTTTAAAGTGGGGTTTAATTTGACACTGGTAATGGCACCTGCCACACAGCACATCAAAATTGCCCTTCACACACGCATCGAAAAGTTGTAATCCAAAAGGTTCTGTTCTGCAGAATGATGCCTAAGCAACTCCCCATCACATTTCTTCAGTGCCTTTCTACAAAAAGTAATTCAGTGGAAACTTCACTCGGGTGGCAGTTTGCATCTTAACTGGTGGTGTTGATGTTGCCAATGGCATTATTGCAGTTAAGGCTAAGTTTATGAGGGAGGAAAGTGTACAATGCACTTGGTAAGTTAGATGAAGTAGGTGTGTGGATTGTGAATCTTTCCACAAATCATGTTAGTTTGCAAATACTATACTTGTACTATAAATACTGTGGAGTGGTACTTTTTGAAGTTTTGGGTTTGTGCACTTCAGACACCAACTGCACTTTAAAACACTGCTAACATCGAGTGCACTTTAAAATGAGTGACGGCAAGGAATGGCAAACGATATTCAATTTTAAAAAACTGCATTGAAACTCGATGAAGCTCTTTAATTATACAAATTCAATGCATGAATTAAAAAGATTTTCACGTGCTAATATCAAAAGTTTACAATTCTTAAATGCTTTGGAAAGAAGACACATTTGAACCTGTTTTTTTAAAAAATATGAACAGTTTAATATTTCTGCTAGTGGGGATTTTTTTGTAAAGTATGTTCTTGCTCTCAGCATCGCTCCATAACTTGCACCAGTTTATGATTTCTTGAATTCTGTTTTCCTTGCAGGACCATGGCATCCCTGTGCCTGTTACTCCCAAAGACCCTTGGAGTATGGATGCCAACATCATGCACATCAGGTAAGAGGCTGAGTACGGGATGGTGAGGTGAAGTTGATGGTGAATAATGTTAGTTTAGTTCAGAGATACAGCATGGATACGGGGCCTTAGGCCCACCAAGTCGGCACCGACCAGCGATCCCCGTACATTAACACAATCCTACACACATAACTCTGAACTTAAAACCCAGTGGCATATCCATCTGGTTTTAGAATATCCATTCGGTTTTAGAAAGAGAAAAAAAAAAAATCAAATTTCAAATGTGGATCTATTTTCAAAAGTACTTGGTATTGGTTTATTATTGTCACTGACTTATTATTGTCACGTGTAACCAAACGCAGTAACAAGCTTTTGTTTGCATGCTATCCTGTCAAGTCAAACCATACAATACATGAATACAAACAAGCCATGCACAAATACAACAGGTGGTGCAAAGAGAAAAATATCCATGAAGAATATAGTGTTACAGAATTGCAGCATTAGTTCCAAAGAAAAAGTCCAGTATCTGCAATGAGGTGGATTGGAAGATTGAAACTTCACCCTAGCTTATAAGAGGACCGTTCAGTAGTCTGATATCAGTGGGGAAGAATATGTTCCTGACTCCCCTAAAATGCAAGAGTTTGTGATTCCATTAGCGACCGGCATGCATGTGCAGGACATTATTCTTTTGAAAATGTTATTTTTTTTAATTTTAACCACTGATAACTGATTTATCGTTTCAAGTATTTGTCGTCATAATGCATTCTCACTCTTGCATGGTAAATTTTATTCTTGCTGTTTACTTTGATTCTCTGTTTTCCCACAGCTACGAGTCTGGGATCTTGGAAAACCCCTGGGTAATATTTCATGACCTTGAAATACTCTCAGTTATGCCATTAAGCTTATAAAGTGTTATGTGTATGACCCATAATTTGAAATTTCATGGGGGTAGAGGGTGAAATGGCAAGGCCAAGCCCTAGTTGCATTATCATCTGTGTTTTAAAGCTTTTTATTGCTGCCAAGATCAATGGGGAGGGAAACGTTCTCTGTGACATTGTACAATACAATGTCACATCCAAACAATAAAGAAGCAATTAGACAGATGAGCCACATTCACAGAGGAACGCTTCATAGTTGCCAGCTTGCAGCAGTGGTTTCTCTCATTGTGAAATGTAGGGTCTTGTTTGATCGAAGGTCATGAACTAATACAATTTTCGAGGCAGCAGCATCCAATAAGCTGGCTTTTCCACTGCCATTAGCCATTTTCTTGTCTACTCTACAGGCTTTTATCTGTTTTTACTATCATGTTTACTCATTTATATTAGAGAGTGGGTGGGTAAGCTGTTGATGGGTTTTGTATCATCAGGAGGTAAATGTATTTTGCAGTAATGAAACTTTGCATGAAAAATTTACAAGGTTAAAACTGTCATCAAATGATGTAACGTGTTGACTCTTGATTACTAAAGATCCAAGGCAAGGTTTTGAATCCGTATCCGTGTGTGTGGCATCTCATTTGGAGCACATTGTTTAAGATGTGTTTATGTTGATGCAAAGAGTCTAGCTTGGGCCGATGAGGCGGTGTTAAACTGATGCTTAAATGTCATCCCAAACCTGAAATGTTGTTGCCTTGATTTGCACCAAAAAGCACCATAGTCTAATGTCCCACTCGTGGGTGACAATTGACATGCTGCATTTGGGAATTTTTAAAAGTTGGCATCTATTGTACTTTTGCTGATTTTAATAGTGCATAATGAGAAAGGTTTCCAACTATCATATTGTGAAGTTTTTCCCATAGTCAATACAAGTTCCTTTGTCAGCTATTTTAATGGAAGCATCAAGCGCCTAATGGGTTTAAGTATGCTTTATAATATAACTCAGTTGCTCCAACCCAATCTGCAAACTATTGAGCGTTAAGTTGAATATTGCCTTAATTGATATTTTTTTGAGGACACACTCATGCAAACGCTGGCTTTTGAATTTCTAGCTTGTGTTTAGTTTAGAGATGCAACACAAAACAGGCCCTTCGGCCCACCGGGTCTGGGCCAACCAGCAATCCACGCACATTAACAGTTTCCTCCACACACTAGGGACAATTGTTACATTTACCAAGCCAATTTACGTACATACAGTGTGGGAGGAAAATGAATATTTCAGAGAAAGCCCACGCAGGTCACGGGGAGAACGTACAAACTCCGTACAAACAGCACCCGTAGTCGGGATCGAACTGAGTCTCCTGCACTGCAAGCACTGTTAGGCAGCAACTCTACCGCTGCGCCACCGTGCCAGCCTCGAAATGTAAAAATCAGACGGCATTTCTGTTTCTGATGTCTGCCTTCATTATTGGTGCATGTACAACTATGCCGGATCAGATGCCCAGAATAATCTACAGACAAATATCACCCATGACAAGGATGGCTCAGTGGTGCAGATGGTACAGAGGTTGCCTCGCAGCACCAGAGACCCGGGTTCGATCCTGACCTCTGGTGCTGTCTGTGTGGAATTTGCATGTTCTCCCTGTGACCATATGGGTTTCCTCCAGCATTTTGTGTTTCCTCAAGATTCCAGCATCTGCAGTTTCTTGCATCTCTGTCCTTGATGTTCGGGGGTATGGCAGCCCTGCTTGAAGATTTTGTTTGAGAAGGATTACTTATTTTTAAACTAAATCTCCTTCCCCAACCTGGTTCCACGAGCCTGAAAGACGCACCCTACACCTTTTAGGTTCTCCTATCTCCACCCCCAGTTAATTCCATCTACCCATCATCCTCCCCCTGCTTGGTTCCACTTGACCGCTTCCAGCCAGTGTGTGTACTTCCCCACTCCCCTCCCCCCACCTGGCCCTCAGTGCTGGACCATTGGGTCTAGTTTAGACTCCACAACCTGCGCCACCTTCAGGCTGCCTCTGGTAACCACCAGCATGGGGAGCTGGAGTGACCCAAAGAACAACCGAATGGATGATCATGGCTCCACATAACTTCCTCAGATAAATGTTTTCACCACTTGGCTTTGATTGACAACTGCCAAGTGTTTTTTCTCTGAGTGAAACCATCACTGCTACATACTCAAAGCATCGGAATCTGATTTCTGAAGGACTGAAGGTAGACACAAAATGCTGGAGTAACTCTGCAGGACAGGCAGCATCCCTGGAGAGAAGGAATGGGTGATGTTTCGGGTTGATACCCCTTGGTTAACAGCTGAAGAACTGATGCTTGTTGAGCCCATCATTTTTATTTTGTTGGAACATCTAAGTCATGTTTAGCAGTGGGACCATGGCTTGTATTGATTAGATTCTTGTTAATTTGAGTCTTACACCAAAACTGTGCCTAGTAGATTTCTCAACGTTGAAACAAATAGGTACAAGAAGGCCAATGGTGTGCTCTGCCTCATTGGTCTGAGCATTGACCATAAGAGTCATGAAATCATGATGCAGATCTATAAGACGTTAGTGAGGCCACATTCGGAGTCTACATGCAGTTCTGGTCACCCCGTTACAGGAAAGTCGTGGAGGCTTTGGAGAGTGTACAGAAGAGGTTGACCTCATCTCCATTTTACTAGGATGCTGCCTGGATTAGGGAGGTATCATCTAGAGTGAGAGTTTGGACAAACTCTCACTTGAAAGCCAGAAGCTGAGGGAAGATCTGACAGAAGTATATAAAATGATGGGACGTTGTGAGATGAAGGGCCTGTTCTTGTGCTGTACATTTCTATTTTCTGAGCGTTCGGTAGATAGTTGCCTGTACAGTTTTTCTGAGCTGTGGTTCAATGCTTATTGGTCTTAGTTTGGGTTCAACAGGTCAACTAAATTTGTGCTGCTGGAAATATTGAATTTTTTAGAATTGTGTATTCGAAATATGTGCAGTTTAAGTGTATTTTCACTGATCAAAAGCCCTGCTCTGATCCATGCTGTTTGTTCACGACTGGTGAAAAATAACCTGCACAGCCACCGACTATAAAACAGTCCTGGAGATCATCTTAATTGTATTTTTAATGCTGGAGCTACATGATTTAATTTAATGCAAAGGCAATTGTACATTTGAAAGTTATAATTACCAGCTAATCATAAGTACAAATTAATTGTTACGTTACTGTTTAATTGGCGAAATTGCAGCATTTGCTGCACGTGTCTGCATCAAGATTTAGTTGTTTTTGGAACGAAGACATTCCATTAAATCATTTTTAATTTTATCAACACAGTTTTAAAAACCAGAGTTTTAAAGTTAAAAACCGAAATGCAACTTCTTTGATCAGACCAGTTTGCTTTGCAGTGGGACTCTCGGCATCCCCAGAAGGCTAATAGTGGGGAGTGGTACTAAGGGGGGGTGGTGAGGGGAATCTGTTCTGAATGTGTGCACTGGCGCAACAAGAACATTTGGCTACAGAGAATTGAAAGCAGATGGTATAACCATTTTCTGCTTTTGTGAGGCCGATTGAAGGGCAATGAGGCAGCTAATGTAGAAAAAGATAGAAATTTACTTGCTTTAACTTCATGCAGCACCCTGAAAGACTTCATTCAGGCCAAGCTCAACAATATCAAGCGATTGAATAAATGTTATCAGCATCGATAGCTCTACATGATGGTTTACTTCACGGCCCATTTGCCTCCAATTTCTTCTCTTCACTCCTTTCTGGGTAGACTTTCTTCGGATTCTGTGAGGCTGACATAGCAGTCTGGCCTCCTACAGTGCGGACTAAATGGAACGCAGTGATACAGTGTACAAAACGATTTGTTTTCCTGAGCTGCAGCAAGCGGAACACCGAGCAATCAAGGAAAGCTGATCGAGCAGCAGTATATTTTCATTTTAAGAAGTAGTTGAGGTCAGATTAAAATGAGAGACAATTTGAATCTTTCTTTCAATGTTTGGTAAAGAGGAAAAAATAATTTAAAGTCAACTTTCTATTTGCAGGAAGAAACTGGTTATTGTGTTTGAATAAAATATATATAGATATATAAAATAAGTTCAATATGCTTCAATGTAGTATCTTTCAATCATTTTAATTTATTTTGGTACACGGCAGCATTAACACTACAGTTACCAGTGAAGATGATTGAGTGTGAGGTTCATTAAATAAAAATTTGGAGTGAGTCACTAAATAATTTATTTTTTTCCCCTGGCTTTATTGCCATTCTGTGTAATGAAACATTGCTTAAGAGCCATTACATAATAATTTTACTTTGGCGTTCCTGCTGCAATCTGTAAAATAAAATTAATGGGAATCGCAATGTGGTCTGATGGATTCGGATTAAGTTCCAGAAAGCAGAAAATTTCCAAAAAAGATCGAAACGTTTCTCTTAGTGTCTGACCCATAACACTGACACGCTGACATATGGACTAGTACTTGCTATAACTGCCTTCCTCCTTCTGTATTTTTATATTTCACTTACTACCAATATCTCGGGGGGGGGGGGGGGGGGGGGGGGAGAGAAGAGAGAGAATCACTAGCACCGAACACAAATGTGGTGCTTATATAACCGTGTAAAAATATCACTGACTGAAATGTGGAAGTGCCTCCAAAGTTAAAGTGTACTATGCAGATCACAAGGTGAATGTGTAGGAAGGAACTGCAGATGCTGGTTTAAATCGGAGATAGACACAAAAAGCTGGAGTATCTCAGCGGGGCAGGCAGCATCTCTGGTGAAAAGGAACAGGTGACGTTTCGGGTCGAGAAGCATCTTCAGACCTATGTTGACTTTTAGAACACCACTGCATAGCTTTACAGTTGAATGATACTTTTTGGAGCATAAAAGTTAGAAAGATTTAAAATTGAAATTATGTTCTGAATCATGAACTTCATCAAAGTAGATTGGTCTAATTCTATGAAGTATTGCATAGTGTAGCTATGACCTATTAACATGACCTGTTAACCTGTTGGGCGATGGTCCATGGACGTTGAGAGGTGGGAGAAAAAGCCATTTGTTGAAATCCATCTGCTTTCCTGCTTCCTACCCTGGTCCCTATCCATGCATTTCCTTTCAACTTCAATTGAACTTTCGGCTTGTGTACGTCGTGGGGAAGGCCTGGTGAATATGGTTGTGACCCTTTGCTCCGTGTCTTTCTGATAGTACTTCCACAATGCAATGACATTGGGAGTTGCAGGATCTAGACCCCGTAATAATAAACCAACAGCGATTGGGATTGCAGAAAGGGTGCGAGGGTTTTGGGGAGGGTGCAGGATTAGTTTGCCAGAATGCTGCCTGGATGAGAGAATGTCAAAGATTACAGAGCATACCTTTAAGGTGAGAGGGGTAAAATTAAAAGGAGATGTGCAGGGCTAGTTTTTGCATGGAGGGGGTGCCTGGAGCACACTGCCAGGGATCGTGATACAATAGTGGAGGTTAAGAGGCTTTTAGATGGGCATATGGATATGGAACACCAGGTGTAAGTGAATTTCTGATCTACAATGGGCAGTCAAGGATAGGTTGTTAGACTGTTATTTTGATGATGCTGGCTTTATGGGCCTGGCCCACTTATGCGACTTTTTGCTTTCATTGCATATTAAATACATCTGGGGAAGAACTTGGAAAAACAATTTGCATCCATCTTGGTTCCCTCCACCCGATCCTTCTGCCAGCTGCAATGTCTCGTAGGCTCCCTGAGATGCATCGCCGCATTTAGAGTCACAGAGTGATACAGTGTGGAAACAAGTCCTTCGGCCCATCTTGTCCATACCACCCAACACGTCCTAGCTACACTAGTCCCACCTACCTGTCTTTGGTCCATATCACTCCAGACCTGTCCTATCCATGTACCTGTCTAACTGTTTCTTAAACATTGGGATAGTCCCAGCCTCAACTACCTCCTCTGGCAGAAGGTTCCATACACCCACCATCCTTTGTGTGAATAAGTGACCCCTCAGATTCCTATTACATTTTTACCTTAAACCTATGTCCTCTGGTCCTCGATTCACCTACTCTGGGCAAGAGATTCTGCGCATCTACCTGATCTATTCCTCTCATTATTTTATACACCTCTATAAGATTACTCCTCATCCTCCTGCGCTTCAGGGAATAGACCCTCAAGTCCTTGCAACATCCTCGTAAATCTTCTCTGCACCCTATCCAGTTTGACAACATATCTTCTATAACATGGTGCCCAGAACTGAACACAATACTCGAAATGCGGTCTCGCCAAAGTCTTGCCCAACTGCAACATGACCTCCCAACCTCTGTACTACAATTGATGCTTGATTACACCTTACTTCTAAAAATGGGAACCTTCTTCCATTTATCACCAATGCAACTTTTGCTTTTCATGAGGAAGAATTTAGCAGCAGTGCAGGAGCACATTGCAATGGCCACCTTGCAAATTTCAATAAAATTAGTAGTATCCTGAATTTAGAACGAGGAGGAGGACCTTGTTCAGATCAAGACTTGAGCAACTGCAGAATAATTTAATGCGCATTTAAACAGTCATAATTCTAAGTCTCGAGTTCGCATTGTATTGCGCAATATTTTTCTGGCTTATGTATTTCTTTAATCAACCTATTAGTTAAATACCAGCAAAGGAGTTCACTTAAAACTGGACGTAGGTGTTTTTTCCAGATGTCAACCTGAATACTGAGGCTGTTAATTGTACAGTCAGAATTATATAGCACAGAAACAGGCCCTTTGGCCCATCTTGATCATGCTGACAAAGTTGGCATATTTGGCTAGTCTCATCTGTCTGCTTTTGTCCCATAGACCTCTAAACCCTTCCTATCCCTATCTGTCAAGACGTCTTTTAAATGTTGGCACAGGAAACTTCCAGATCTCAGTCGACAAAGACCTATCCATGTTGGCCCGAGATGCTGCCTGACCTGCTGAGTTACACTGCCCTGTCACCACTATGTTACAGATTTATGTAAATGTATTTACCATCCCTTCCAAAATTAATTAGTTTCCCAAACAGCACTATTTTTGTCTGTTTACTCTTGGTCTATTTTGTTTTCCACAACTTGGAACGCAGTTCCTCCAAGTTCATGGGTCTGAGGGCTGGTGATGTGTGGTGTCAAGCCTTTGACTTGCACATCAGAGACAAGAGAACAGTTTTGCTGTATGCAGAACAAAACTCCCCCAATTCATGTATTCGGGAGAATTCTCCGCTATTTGTAGCGAGAGAAAGAGCAGGGAAGTAACGTTGCAAACCCAAACCAATTGTTGTATTTCCCATTGAACTATTATAGCGCGAATAAAGACCTTTTTTAGTAAAAGCAAAAACTGACCTTGCAACACAACTGGTCGTCTTGTTGTGTGAATGAATTGATGACTGCATTCTGCTAATGCATTTTTCTATAACATCGCTGAGTTTCTCCAGCATTTTTTGTCATCCTTCGATATTTTTTTTTCCAGCATCTGCAGTTCTTTCTTAAACATTTCTTTAACACTTGGTCTTATTTATTTCTATATGGCATACTGATCTGACTTTTTAGACAAATTGTTTCTTCGAGTCAAATTACTGCTTGAACCTCAGAAAATCTCTGACCAATTGATAAAACACGTGTCTGCATTGTGGAATCGGGTAGAGAAACCTTTTTAAAGATCTCTCTCTTTATAGTTTTAATGAACTCAACATTATACAATTCCTATTTACTGTTTAACACCTATTGCAGCCCAAACACTACTACTCGTCACTGAATGATTCCTCCACTGAGTAAATTAATTGAGCTAACAGTCCAGTGTTGGGGATTAACAGACATGGATTTTGTTAAGGATCGCTGCATTATTTTGTCAATCTATAAATATTTTGGATCTCTTTAAATAGAAACATTTATTTTGAAGGGCAAAGGATATTTTCGGTGCAATGCTAATTTGCAAAGTGAATTGCTATTCATCTCGTATTACTTAGTTCATCCCTCATTGTTGCGAATGAAAAGGCATTAAAATTTGCTGCCAGTGTTTGATCCAATTTTATAAATGTGGTTCTTCCCATGTAGCCAAGTTGTTTTTTTAAAAAAGCTCTAGTCCCGCAATGATTGATGCTGCCAGCAACTTAAATAAAGCATTTCATCTACGGACACTGAATCATTCTCTAAACGGCTCGATCCTAAACTCTCCTATCACAGTCATACAAATGCCCTTTTTTTTTTTAATAAACTGTGGTGGTCAGACATCTGCCAAGGTCATGGCGCTGCAATGGTTTTCATTCAATACCAAATCAACTCAAATTTTATATCAACTGCAGTCTTTGCCGCTTGCTTGACTACCTTCTCTGAGTCTGCTCTGACTCCAGCTGAGCACATGTCAAAGGACAAGATGAAATCTACTTGAGGGAAATTAAAGGCAGGATTTTTTTTTCTCTAACCTCTTAATGTTATCACAATTGTAAATGTATTATTTTAGCAACCTATTGATGTTGTGAAGTAATATTTACAGCTTAAGGCAGCTTTTTATTTTTAGATTCACGCTACAAAAAAAAACAGGGAAACTAGAAGTTCTCTGAACCAACATTTTCAAGTCATTGATCGTTTTTCTTTTCCCCCTTCAAAGATATTTTAATTTCTCAATGTATCCGGTAGGTGAACGTACAGTTTGGGCAAACCTGGTTTGTTTTCTTTGCTGAGGGCAATAGGAGCAATTATTGAACGATTGCCGCAACTGTTTCCGTGCCTCCAGGGAAAAAGATGTACCTGTTTTAATTTGCAGAGAACCGTTCTAGATGGAGCAGAATTTGTAGTAGGCACGGAGCTTGATCGAGGAATGTAATGCCCTCATTACACTGCGCAGTTCCTATCTGTATTTCAGTTGCAAAGTTGCAGACAAACACAACTCAAATGTCAGAGCTCAACACTGCAATATTCTTTATTGTCATCTCCAATTTAAAATGGATAATATTATTTTCACTTGTGCTAGAATGTGCATCTGTACCATGAGGTAACAGACTATTATTACCAGGTAGTGAAACAGTAATGTATTGAATCAATGAATGTGTGTTCTCCCCCCCACCCCCCCCCCCACCCCCCTCAAACATCTAATTTTCCTGATCCAACAATCCTCCACCACTATTTTCCGTAGAAATGCATAATTATTTCCTTTAGATTGCCTAGATGTTGGTATAAGGTTAACAACATTGTAAAGCTTTGCCAATATTTCTTTTACTAAACTCCGTCGTTGAAACGGAAAGAAAAGCTGTGAGTGTTTTATCTTTTCTATTCTTTGTATGGTTCTTTGCCTTTTTCCTTTTCTCTGTCTCGGCCTCATTTTCTGTCCCGAGTCATCTCTTGCAGTTCACCATCATCATTGGCCTTTGCACATTTGACTATTAGTGAGGCAAGCTGCCGAATCTGCTTTTTCTGCTGCAAAAAGCTGGAGATTTTATCAGCTCGCATCTTGCCGTTCTGTCACACAGCATGTAGGTCATGCCACAGCGTTGGAAGAAATTGTGATGCTTGGAGAATGAATTGAGTAGCTAATGCATTAGTTGCAAGTTTATGCTCTTTTATTTTGCTTCATTAGTTTTACTTTAATTTAGAGATACAGGGTGGAAACGGGCCCTTCAGCCCACCGAGTCCGCACCCACTGGCGATCCCCGCACATTAACAATTTACACTTGCACCAAACCAATTAACCTACATACATGAGTGTGGGAGGAAACCAAAGATCTTGGAGAAAACCCACACTGTTACGGGGAGAAGGTACAATCTCCATTCAGACAGCACCCGTAGACGGGATCGAAACCGGGTCTCCAGTGCTGTAAGGCAGCAATTCTGCCGCTGTACCGCCCTCAAACACTACATGCGTTGTCACATGCACTGAGGTACAGTTATGCCTTTTGTTGAATGCAGTGTTAACTACCCATGCTGGTTCTATTTTTAAAACTATGGTAGAGCAGCGGTGGAGTTGCTGCCATACGGCACCAGAGACCTGGGTTCGATCCTGACTATGGGTGCCGTCTGTATGGAGTTTTTTGCGTTCTCCCCGTGACCCGAGTAGGTTTTTTTCAGATGTTCCGATTTCCCACCACACTCCAAAAACGTACAGGTTTGTAGGCTAATTGGCTGAGTAAAATTGTCCCTAATTTGTAGGATTGTGTTGGAGTGCAGGGATCGTTGGTTGCCATGTACTTGGTGGGCCACGGGGCCTGTTTCTGCACCGTATCCCTAAACTAAAATCGATTTTAAGAATGTCATGAGAAACTATTAGATTTCTGCTCTAGTATTCACAAAATAATCACTTCAATGTAGTTAGGATTTTTCCATTGAAATGCAAAGAAAGTAAATCCCAATATTTTATGGGTTTTATCTAGCAAATTGAGATTTATTGATTTACTTAGTCAATGCTTTGATCCTGGAACCAAAATGTTGAACAAAACAAAATATTTAGTATAAATCAATGAGTGGAATGATATAGTTTTTTTTCTCTATATGAAATTGGCCACTGGAATGTAGTATCACCTACATCGAGAACAGAATTTAAAAAAATCAGTCTTTTGCGGTGTTGTTGCTCGTCGAATAAACTCCAAATGTTTGTGTTGTGTTGGAAAAATAAGCACAAGGAGCCAATCTTCCTTTCTCCAAACTAAGTAGCTCCAAATATCAGAGTACAGGGGAGCATTTTTTTTGTTAGCCTGACAATAAGTATAAATACACTATCAAAGTACGCTATCAAAAGCTGATTTTTATTTTGTTTTAAATAACACGACAGAACCATGCACCAGATGGTATGCAGACGATGACCATTGACCCAATGAAGTCCACAAACACCCCTGACAAACTGGAGATTGAATTCAAGCACGGTAAGTGTTTTCCTTCCCCATTTTAGCTTAGTGGGTGGGGGTACATAGAGGATGATCAATGCATAAAACTATTAGAGAGGCATAATTTTCCAAACTGCAACAGTCAGTATAGCCAATAGTATCCCATTTGCTAAAACATTTAACTGACATGACTTGCATTGTGTGTCATTCACAACTTTGGACATGACTGCTCACAAGTTTTTTGTCAATTTACAATTAATTAGAATAGAAATTTGCATTTGTATAGCATTATAATTATTGGACATTGCACTCCAGCTGAGACCTAATCAGTGATTTATGACCATTTGAAGTGACCATAGCTTTTCTATTTTGTTTTTGTGTTTATAAACCCATTTGCTTTATTTACCAGCTCCGTAATCTCATCCTAGAACCATACAGTCTGGAACCGAGCCATTTTGACCCATCTTATCCATGCCAACCAAGATGCCCCATTTTGCCCATGTGTGGCCCATATCCCTCTATACCTTTCCAAGCCATGTCTTTTAAATGCTGTCAATGTCCCAGCTTCAAATATTTTCCCCGGCAGCTTAAACCAGATTGCTTTGATCCTAAGCCTCTGTACCCAAATATTCTTTAAGTTTGCATTATATAGTTTATATTACTTCATCCATTATATAATCATCATCTTCTTTCTAAGATTGTTCACTTCCCACCTTACTGCCGTACCTTTCATCTGCCATATATAATTTCACCAATCTGTCCCCCTTGAAGACCAATATTCATATTGGACTGTTACATCATCTGCAGATTTTGGAAGAATGCACCATGTCCCATCATCTGGTCATTAATAAAAAACATGAACAGTAGTGTCAGTTCTGTTAGCTGGTGGACCTCATTGTATACTTAATGGATTTCGATGTTTTACCCAACCTATTATAAAGCTATTCATCAAAAGGCTTTCACCGTGTCAAAAGCTCAGCCCTCTCCCATCAACCTGCTGTTACTTCATTGAAAAACGTAATCAAGTTGGGTAAATACCACAAGCCCACGTTGGCTGTCATTCATTAATCGAGTGTCATATATAAACAGTAATACCATGATATCGTGCTGTAGGTGCTAGATTTGTCCCTCTGTTTTTGATTTTGACATTTTAGACTGGCTGGTCATAGTAATACAGCGAGGAAAGACCCTTTGAATCAACTTCTTGTGCTGAGCAAGATGCCCAATACAAGCTAGTCCCATTTGACCTACATCACTCTGATCCTTTCCCATCCAGGTACTTGTCCGAGTGTCTATTAAATGTTGTTATTGTTGTAACTGCCCAAATTACTTCCTCTGACAGTTTGTTCCATAGACCCTCCATTTCACTGGAAATAGTTGGCCCTCCAGTTCTTATTAAACTTCTCAATGCCCAAGCATCTGTCAACATTGGCCTTGAATATACCAAACGACCATCTGTGGCATCTAGGGAGAAGAATTAGAATGAGTCTCAACCTTCTGAGTAAACAAACTTCATCTTGAACTTAAATGACTGTCTCCTGATCCGACAGCAATATCCTCGGTATGGCTTCTCGAGCCTCATGAAATAAATGATCTCTTCATGTTTACTCTGTCGGTCCCGATCAGAATCTTGAGCCTGCCACTGAGGAAAGCCTCTCCTTGTTTTGCATTGCATATATATTTTTGACAAGTCCTACTCAAACATTCATAGGATAACCCTTTCGTCCTTGCAATTGGTCCATTTGGGTAAACTGCACTGACCATTCGGGGTGGGCAGGATCACCACTCGTAGAGATGTCTTGTAACATAATGAATAATGCCCACTCCTTCCAGGCAGTAACTGTATGTTCTGGTTGTCCCCTATTTTGATTCACAAGTTTGAATAAATATGAATCCAGAGATGGAGAAAGAAACGGGCCCTTTTGGAAGACCAAGTTCACGCTCACCATCAGCTGCTCATTTACACTAATCTAATCCAATTTGTTATTGACTCTCCCCACATTCTACCACTCAGTAGGGGCAATTTGCAAAGTCCAATTAACCTACAAACCTGCGTGTATTTGGGATGCAGGGGGGCAATCCGGAGCACCTGCAGAAAACCCAAGTGCTCACAGCGAGAGCCCACAAACTCCACACAGATAGCACCTCTGGTCAGGATCAATCTCTGGTCTTGGGCGTTGTGAGGCAGTGGCTCTATCAGTTGTGCCACTCTGCTGCCCATTGATATAAACAGTTTTAATGTGCCTTTTATATAACACTAGATCCCCCATGAGTCATCCCTGGATGTTGACATCCATTTCATTGTCCCATCTGGGACACATGACAATAAAACTCTCTGGACTCTTGTCCCAATGTTTCCACGCAGGTTTGTGGATTGTAGTCTGGTCATGAGTAGTGTTTCTCCGATACTTGCTAAAGTGCCCGTATTTCCCCGATGCTATTGCACAAATTTAACAAGAGTTTAATCTTGTCCTCGCTTGTTTTTGCCTGAAGTCGAGTAGCCCCACTTGGAAGCCCTGGCCCAGGTGTGAAGCTGCTGCTCCTCGAACACGGCAATTTTCTAGTTGTAACGTCACTTGCCAGCATATTGATGCAGGTTACATGCTTGTAAGTGTTAAGAGCTGCCATTATCGTTAAGTACACTTAAAACTAATATTAAGTATACTTAAAACTAAAAACCTCACATTACTTGAATATTATGTGACTGTTGAAAAAAAATGGAAACCAATCTTGAAAGTGTTCCATTATTAAACTTTCCCATTAACACTGCCTTTGATTGTGTTTTTATCTCAGAGTAGCAATGCAGTGCTTTTCCACAGCACTATTATGTTAACACCTTTTGTGTCTGGGAATAGATGTGCCAAAATCTAATACATTTTAGTGGCTGCCGTGGACTAAGCCCCCCTGCTATAACTATTCATTTAAGAGTTAATTTATTTGAAGTTTTAATCTAATTATTAACTATTTTTCAGACTTAAGTAGCATTATGAACAACAGGATGACTATGTTGGTGCTCGCGAGGATATGTGGAGGACAATGACACGGGCTCAAAAATTTGCCGGGGTTTAGTAATCATTAATGTGGAGCTTACACTTCGTGGAGAAAAGGCTAAAAAGGCTATTTTACTCTGATTGGCAACTGATTGCTGTGCTAAATGCTAATAAGGTAGACAGATGGATGTGAAGGAGATTAGCGACTGGCTTACTGCTTCGCCCTCTTCCACACCCCCAACTGCTTCCTGTTTCATTTATTGCTCATTTCGTGCAGCTATTAAGAAGCCAATGACATCTCCCTTTTTTTTGTTGCCTGTTTTGGGCAATGATTAATTCATGGGGTTATTCCCCTTGATGGACTACTACAGACATTCACCTTTGTAGGGGCAGGATAATGTGGAGCATGTGTGCATGCCGACTGTGTGCTGTGTGCTCCCCACCATTTATCAGCCTGAAAAAGCCCATTCTAGTCGCTCATTTGTCCAGCCTGCATGAGGTACTGGTGGGACAGAAGGTGCTGTGGCGTAGACAATGCTGAAGTGTGAAATTTAATTAGTAAAGGGCCTGGCCATGATTTCACGGCCAAAAAAAAAAGAAAGGAGGTTTTTTTTTGTCTCAATACAGCTTCCTCAGCTAAGGCTCACTGAGTTCTTAGTTACTCGGGTATATTCATAGTTCATATATGTCAGCCCTATTTAATGCACCAACCATGAAGATGGAGAACCCATGCCTTAATGCTTTATTTTTTTCTCTCCCTCTGTTGCAGGTGTTCCGATCAAGGTCACCAACCTAGGTGATAAAACCACTTGCAACTCACCCCTTGAACTGTTCCAGTACGTCAACAAAATTGGGTAGGAGAATTATTAATGTTTTTTAATGTTGGGTTGCAGAACAAACTTTGTGGCTTGCGAGGGTACACTCCCAAAGGAGGTGTAAACCAGCCCCAAGTGTGAGCCGAGTTCGGTTTTGGGGGGGGAGAGGGGGGTGGTGAGATTGTTAAAATGCTTAACTTGCAAGAAATTATCTTGGAAATATGGTTATACATTTTTCCGCTCCAGTTAAATCCTATTACTTGCTTATAAAATCAAACTGTGGTAAGTATAAGGTTCCTTGCAGGTTTCTTATGACTTGAATGAAGATATGCAATCTGAAAATTTAAACATTGCCTGCATCTTGCCCAAAAAACACTTGCTATATATGCACAAATGCTCGATCAATGTAAGACATATTCTAATCCAATTTAAAACCCTACACAGATTATATTATTCAAAAACTAAAATAAGTAATTTTTTTCCAAACGTCTCCCCCATTTGTGATAAATATCTATCCCAAGAAGCAACCATAGCGCATTCCTTTGTTTTTTGCATAAAAATCCCAAAATTTTGGAATTAAATCTTTGAAATTTTTACAAAATTATTTTAAATAAAACTGAAACCGAAAGCAGAATTTATTGTTTCTGGAACAATGGAAGCCGGATTTGAGCAGACTTTGTTCCACAAGAGTTTCCTTAATTATGGCTTAATAATGGCAAAAAAACTCATACTTAAATTCTGGAAAAACGCTCCCACACCAACGATAAAAATGTGGATTTCAAATATGTCCGAAATGTTACACCTCGAAGATATGAGATTCCCCCTAGCAGGCAAATCAGACCAATTCCAAAAAGATTTGGTCTCCATTTATCGACTTATTACAAGCACAGGGTGCAACACAACTTTGAAAATAAACCATTTCAGGACCTGGTGAGGGGTGCGTAAAGATACGAAGCTGGTACATCCCTTTTTATCTTCTTTAATTTTTCTTATATTTTCTTTTTTCTATTTTTCTCTTTCTCTTTTTTTATTCTTTCTCGTGTTTTACGTCTCTACGGGTTTTTCCTGATCATTTTTTCACGCACTTACTATCTTATCTAACTTTCTCTATTTTTCCTCTTTTTAAAGTTTAAAACAAGAAGTGATGCATGAAATGTATGATGTTATTTTTGGCTTATAATCACTGTAATGTACATTACTTCTAATAAATAAAATTAAAAAAAAAATGAAATGAAATAAGCTGGAGTGGGCAAGTTGGGCCGAATGGCCTGTTTCCACACTGTTTCACTCTAAATATGTTTGCATTTAGTTTAATTTATTTACTGGTCATGTGTACAGTGAAAAGGTAATTCTGAGTGGTATCCAGCTCAATCATACTATACAAGAGTATGATAAATCCCTTTCTGGACCTTGGCAATTCTCCTCATGCACTCCCCAGTGCATCATGCAACTTCCAATTCTCTGAAAAGTCTAATCTTAACGCAAGGAGATATGCTATTGTTATATTTCTCATGGTGATTGAAAACTTTATTGTCACATGTGACAAGTCACAGTGAGATTCTTTGTTTGCGTACCCAAGATATGCAACTATTCCCCACGCCAGGTCCCCTTTGGTTCTCCCCCTAGCTCACGGCGGTCCCCCCACGCCAAGTCCCCCTTTGTTCCTTCCCCCAGAAGCGGCGTCCTCACTTCCACGTGGTCCGTCCTCCTCCATCGGTCGGCGCCATCTTCGACCGCTGCACCGACCTCTCCACTATCGCCACCGGTTCCTCGCCAACCGCCTCTGTGGCGCTGACCCAGGCCTCAGCTGCGGGCTCCGTCGACCCAGGGGCCGGCCGCAGGCTCCGATCTGCAAGGCTCTGGACTCGGCTTCTCCGCGGTCATGTTAAGCCCTGGTGTCCTGACAGCACTAGACGTAGGAGTCTGCCTGGCCCAGTAGGCCAGTGAGATGCCCTAGACTCCTTCCTCCGCCGCTCCATGCAGCTGTCGTATGCTGCACTCGATCTGCTCGCTAGTCCTGCTTTATGTAGGGCCTACTGCAGCCACCTCCGCCAATATGACAGCCCACAACCACAGCTAAAGCACCGTCCATCACCTCTCGCAGCCACCCCTCCACTTCCATGCGCCGATCGCCATGTTTAGGTTTTTTACTGTCGCGTGTACCCACCGAGGTACAACGAGAAGCATTGTTTTACGTGTTATTCAATCAGTTCAGGTAACGCTATACATAGATACAATCGTGTCAAACTCGAGTACAATGGATAGAGAAGAGGAAGATAGCACGCAGGATACAGTTCTTCACATTGTAGTTCCTCATCTGTTGCAGAGGAAAAAGCCAAATGTCTGTAGTGAAATAGTGGAGAATCAAACAGTACCCTAACTCGAGGAAAGTCCATTCGGATGCCTGATAACAGAGGGAAGAAGCTGTTCCTGAATCTAGTGATGCTTCCTGAGCTAACCATCGAACTTTAGGTTTTTCCCGAGTCTGCAGATCATTCACCGCCACTGACGATCCCCTTCACCTTCCACTGCTGCCAGCTTAGAATTGTCTGCATTCAGCTAAGGTCCAACCTGGGCAGTTAAGGTGTGGACACAGTGGCCACCGTGTGATGGAACATGACACTTAGCAAAGACAACTGTGTCGGTATTGGAGGAGCGACTCGGTGTTTGGGAATGGGGGGGGGTGAGAATTGGGAGTATTTTCGGGAGATTTACACATTCTATAGGGGACACTCCAAATATTTCAGGTCCTTTGTTAGTTTTGAATTGCAGCTGTTGAATTATCTAACTAGCAATGCCTCCACTGGCACTAATTCAGTGGCTAAATTGCTTTTAGATGGACACAAAAAGCTGGAGTAACTCAGCCGGACAGGCAGCATCTCTGGAGAGAAGGAATGGGTGACGATTTGGGTTGAGACCCTTCTTCAGACTGGTTAGGGATAAGGGAAACAAGATACGGTGAGGTGATTGCTTGTGTTGGCCCAATAATAACAGCACAGATGGAACATGTTCATCAGTTGTACATGAGTCTTGCAAACCCATTACGTTTGGCAGCCTCTTGCCGCAATTGCAATGGCAAGGTAGCTACATTCTTTCTTTTCACCCAGATTTTCTTAGTAACCAGGAGGTCCACTAGCCCTTTACAAGGTACAAATGGTAGGGGCACCCAACACTACAGTTCCCTGACTTTCTCAGTACCCAAAGAAGACGTGAGATGGACTTTTCCAAGGCAATCCCCTAAATTACACATCTGGCCAGGATTTGAAGCACCATTGTGTTTTAATTTTGTTCAATGGCTTGGGATTTAGCAGGAGAGGGGGAAACAATAGGTTCCTGCAAGGGTTGGTGTTGGAAGTTTAGTTAGTATCATCCTGCCAGTTTGCTCCAGGAGGTAACATTATCCAGGTGATAATATCACTAAACTGCAACAAGCATACTAGAAACTTGACCCTGAAAACTAAATTGGGAGCTTCAGTACCCAACGAGTGTACGTGGTTTAAATTCACCACAAAGGTACTAGAATTTAAAAGATGAAACCATGGAGATTCTAGTGTAAGTTTGACACATGCTGCTGGAGTAACTCAGTGAGACAGGCAGCATCTCTGGAGAGAAGGAATGGGTGACGTTTCGGATCGATACCCATTTCAGATCTCGACCCGAAATGTCACACATTCCTTCTCTCCAGAGATGCTGCCTGTCCCGTTGAGTTACTCCAGCATTTAGTGTCTGTCTTCGGTTTAAACCAATATCTCCAATTCCTTCCGACACTTGTGTAAGCTTAATTGTATTCCCCCGAGTTTGGAAATTATGGGGCTGGCCAATGTAAGTTACGTGGGACGTGGACGGTTTAAAAGTGAAATTGGGAACTACTGTTTTGAAACAAAACAGGGTAGTGATGAGCTCTGGAGAGGGATTGAGTAGGCAATGTTGCAGGTTTGGATCCGAAACGTTACCTGTCCATTCACTGCACAGATGCTGCCTGACTGCTGAGTTGCACCAGCACTTTGTGCTTTTGCATAAAAGATTCCAGCATCTGCAGTTCCTTGTATGTCTAGTGATAATCTCTCCTCGGAAAGGCAATGGATGCTGAGTTAATTAAAGGAAAGAAATAGACAGTTTTGTTAGGTCAGGGCATTGATTAAAGTTGAGGTCCACAATGGCTATTATATCGCTGAATGGTGGGACAGGCCCAGTGGGTTGAAAGGAACAATGGTGAGCCACAGATAATGCAATTAACAACTGTAGCTTTCTTGAGGAGGGGTGAGAGTCAGCCAGAATGCCTGCCCTTAATTATTGCCCTGCTCACAAGACCATGAGCGTCAACAGCAGGTAGACACTAAATGCTGGAGTAACACAGCGGGACAGGCAGCATCCCTGGAGAGAAGGAATGGGTGACCTTTCAGGTGGAACCCTTCTTCAGAGAGAGTAGAGGGAAAGGGAAACAAGAGATATAGACAGTAAAGTAGAGAGATGTGGAACAAGCCAATGAAAGATATGCAAAAAAAGTTAAGATGTTAAAGGAAACAGGCCATTGTTAAAACGCATGTTGCTGTGGCAGAGAGTCTGGGTTAAAATGTGGTCGGGAGAGCGGGAGGAATTGCAGAGGTGGAGCAGGGAGAGAGGATGTTACGGAACTCATCGGAGAGAGGAGGAGAACTTCTTCAACCGAATGACTGAAGAAGGGTTTCGACCCGAAACTTTGCCTATTTCCTTCACTCCATAGATGCTGCCTCACCCGCTGAGTTTCGCCAACATTTTTGTCTACCTTCAAAAGTAGACATTGCTTGAGAAAATTCTGCAGTGGAGCAGACGAAATTTGTAGGAAGGAACTGTAGAATCTGGTTTAATCCGAAGATAGACACAACATGCTGGAGTAACTCACCGGGACAGGCAGCCTCCCTGGAGAGAAGGAATGGGTGACAGTAGGGATCCACATGGAGGTCCCCGATAATCAAATAGTTGCCATCTCGATCTCGGCCTGCACATCCAGGCAAAATGCCAATTGAAGGATTGGAGTCAAAAGTAAAATATCTCTCAATAAATAAATGATAATTGAATTGATTTGAATAAATTTTATTAGCCAAGTAGGTATACATACAAGGAATCTGCCTTGGTGCTTTGATGTATATAATAACATGATATACAGTAGACAAATAAAAATAAAACTTAAGTTAAGCATGTGAAGAATGAAATAAAGCATCAAATAAGAGCACAAGGAGGCTGCAGACTTTTGGTTATTGAGTAGAGCTACTGTTTGTGGAAAAAAAGCTGTTCTTATGTCTGGCCGTGGTGGCTTTGACAGTCCAGAGTCGCCTTCCAGAGGGAAGTGCTTCAAAGAGTTTGTGGCCAGGGTGAGAGGGGTCAGAGGCTATCTTACCGGCTCTCTTCCTGGCCCTTGCGGCGTACAGTTCGTCGATGGGCGGAAGGTTGCAGCCAACAACCTTCATGGCTGATCGAACGGTGCGCTGTAGTCTCCGGATGTCGTGCTTGGTGGCTGAGCCAAACCAGACTTTTGGGAAGAGAAGAATGTAATGATATGTGATTGTTTAACGCTTTTCACAGTGGCCATTTGGAATCATAGGGAGATGCAGCACAAAAATGGTCCCTTCCAACATTCTCATAGACTCCTCCATTCACCTATACATTCCGGGTAATTTACAATGGCCAATTAATACAGTGGCTCTCCAAGGAATAGAGTTCGATCCTGCACAACCTCTGCCTTTAGTTTTACGTCTTTGAGTCCTGGCAGCATCCTTGTAAATCTTCTCTGCACCCTTTCCAGCTCTGCCACCAATCCCAAACCCTCATCTCTGGCCACAGTTCCTCCAACCTGGGAAAGATGCCATGTTCCAAAAAGACCTTGAGCCTGAATTTTGTTTGGTTTGGTGAGATGGTGTGGAAACGGGCCATTCAGCCCACTGAGTCCACACCAACCCTTTCATACTGGTTCTATGTTATCCCACTTTCCCATCAATTCATTACAGTCAAGGGGCAGTTTAGAGGCCAGTTAACCTTTTAACATGCACAGTTTTTGGGATGTGGGAGTATACCCGAGTACCCAGAGGAATACCCAGGTGATCACGGGGAGTGAACGTGCACATTCCACACAGACAGCATCCAAGATCGAGATCAAACCCGGGTTTCTGGTGGTGTGAGGCTGCACCACTGTGTGCTGTGAAAATTGCTGACAGGGCCCCATGATCAAAGATGGCCAATGGTGCCTCACTGGAAGTCTGGAGAGCATGCATTGGTGACATTTAGGATAAGGACTTTTCTTCAGATAGAAGAATGTTCCCCAACCCAAAACGTCACATATCCATGTTCTCCTGACCCGCTGAGTTACTCCAGCACTTTGTGTCCTTTTTGTATATTATCCAGCATCTGCAGTTCCTTGTTTCTACTGAATGAATTTGGTAGAATAATGGAATGAAGATTCGGACACAGTTTCTTCCCAGCTGTTATCAGGCAACTGAATCGTCCTACCACAATCAGAGAGCAGTGCTAACTACCATCTATCTCTTTGGTGACCCTCGGACTATCCTTGATCAGACTTTGCTGACTTTACCTTGCACTAAACGTTATTCCCTTATCTTATATCAATACACTATAAATAGCTCAATTGTAATCATGTATTGTCTTTCCACTGACTGGATAGCACACAACAAAAGCTTGTCACTGTACCCTGGTTTATGTGAGAATAAACCAACACTGAATTAGAACATTTATTTGTTTTGATCTGGAATTTGGGTATTATATTACAAGTTAGTGTCCCCGACATTGGGAATATGAATGGAACATAATTTCATCAATATTGCCTTCCTACCATTTTAGTCATTGGTTGGTCCTCAATACAATAGTTCTTTCCCATTTTGCCTCTTAATGGCTTCCCCACTTAGGCGACTCTTTAGGCGACTGCCAATTAATGGAATTCACCTACGACACCTGGTGACAACCTATGACAGCACCTACGACAACACCTATGATAACATCTATGACAACCTATGACAGCAAAAATTGTCGCCACTGTCTCCGAAAATGTTTCAGCATGTTGAAAATGTTGTGGTAGTCGCCCAAAAAATCACCTAAGTGGGACAGGCCCATAAGGCTCACGGGCTCCAGGTAGTGTTAGGTCAAGATAAATATAAAGTGCTGGAGTAACTCAATGTGTCGGGCAGCATCTATGGAGGAAAAGGATTGGCGACGTTTCAGGTTGGGACCCTTCTTCAGCCCCAAAATGTTACCTGTCCACTTTCTCCAGAGATGCTACCTGACCTGCTGAGTCTCTCCGGCACTTTGTGTTTCCTGCAGTTCTTTGTTTCCACATAGTGTTACTTCCAGGTACAGTTTGTGGATGGAAGCCCATAAAATGATTGTTTGGTGCTCTTCCAGAAAATAAGAATGTCCAGGTTATTATCTTTTTGCCTTCTAATATTCTGGTTATTAATACATTGGTGATATCCAAATTTGTCTGGATCAGTGAAGATTCTGTCACTAAAACTGCTTGGTGCTTTAATAATTTAAATAATATACAATGATCAAATGTGAATAATAAATAATGTAGAGGATGCAGAATAATAGTGAGATGTTATTGGTATATTTTTTTGTAGATAAAAAGGTGCAGGTGCGCATATATCAATTAAAAATTAAGCTACGTTCCTCAACAATTTTTTTTTCAATCAACATAGCAAATGTTAGTGACACTTTAGCTCATAATATAATAACCAAACTCTAGTTCTAAACACATAAATGTTCTAAATCTTTTGCTTCACGAACGGCACAGTGATGCAGTTGGGACCCAGTGCTTGGTCTTGACTTTGGGTGCTGTCTCTGTGGAGTTTGCATTTTCTCCCTGTGACCATGTATGCTTCCTCCAAGTGTTCTAGTTCCCCCCATGTCCCAAAGACGTGCGCGTTTACAGGTTAATTGGCCTCTGTAACTTGCCCCAAGTGTGTAGAGAGTAGATACGAAAGCGGAAGAGCTTAGAACTAGTGTGAGCGGGTGTTCTATGGTTGGCGTAGACTCGGTGGGCCAACAAACCTGCTCACATGCTGTATCTCTGAGCTAAACTGATGTTATCCAGTTGGACACAAAATAGAAACAGAGAAACGGGCCCTCTAACCCACAGAGTCCGCACCAATCATATTTAGCACAATTCATAAACATATGTGTCATGCTACAGATGCTGGTATGCAGTGCCATCACAAGAAAATAACATGATAATTATCCTAATGTTTGAGTCAAATGTAGACTAAAAGGAGATCTCTTCTGCCTGGTTTGTTGAATTTTATAGATTGTCTAATTCATACAGATTCACAATTGAAAAATAGTTTCAAATTATTATGTATATTTTTCTCCAATAATGATTTGAAATTCAGACGGTGTCCATTTGAAACTGATGTGATTTATCGTAGGCTCTGTCTTTCGAGGGGATAAAAGGTCTGGGAAAGGGTTTATGCAATGTTAAATAAAACGTGTATCAATTCTGAGTTTTGTTTAGGTAGAAGTTTATTGTTTTGTTTTGTTCACGAAAGAATGCGTGACATACCAATTATGTGTTGTATTGGGACAGAATGCTGCAATGATATAAAACTGAGCTTTATCCTCTTTTAAACTGTTATTTAAAAGATTGGGCAAAATGACTTCACACGCACAATGAGACTTGCATGAATACAGCTGTGATGTTAAAAAGGGTTTATTTCTTTAAAAAAAAAACTTGTCTCCTGGTTTCTGTCACTTTTAATTGTCAACTTCCTCGCTTGCCATTCTTCTAAAAAAGCCACTTTAAGTGCTGTGTGTTTGCAAGATGAAAGCGGGATTTGCATTGCAATGAGTTTTTATGTGATGTTGAATAGACATGTATAAATCAGATTGGATTTACTGTATTTTTTTTCCTTGAGCTTACTGTGATGTCCTGAGTGGCTGCCGATCGCTGGCTGGACTGTGAGAATTCTGCATGGATTTTTGTCTATGTGTACCTTGAATGTGGCAGCCCTGGAGGTCTTCTTCCGGATTTAATCAGCTGCTCCCCGACACCGCACTGCTCCAGCAGCATGCTGTCGACCTGGAGAATTGCCTCTTTGTGCACCACTCGACGTCTCCCTTCAAAGTGTGTGAAAAGATCAGCCTCATTTTATTCTAATCTGACTTCACTGCTATTCAGGCCCCGACAAAGTGCCGGGCTGTGTGCCTTGGAATTGTGCAGCCAAACTAAAAAATTTTGACATCCTTTAATGAGGCAGAATGTCCATTGTGTGAGTTTATCTCACTGTCTCTCAGTTGACTGGCCCTTTTTAACCTCCACCATATTAATGTCTACATCACTTGAGCCTATTAGTTAATGCCCTGTGGTACCTTTTATGGGGGTGATTTCCCCGGTTTGAAAAGGAAACTGAACTATGTCATTCATCCTTTTTTTCCAGGAGTAAGCATGGGGTTGGACGCATAGACATCGTAGAGAATCGTTTCATTGGCATGAAATCACGCGGTAAGGGACTTCTGATGGATCTGGTTTAATGTTTTTTAAATCTGTTTTTATGCGGTTCTCTCCATACAACCCAAGTATATATGTTGACCTCGCCTGACCGAGTTTTTCTGTTGCCGCATTCAGAGATTAATTAATTGATCTCCAAGTGGTTCCACTGCAGTCTTGTGTTAGCCAGGAATTCAGTCTTGCTTCTTTCAATCCACCCGAAACATCGCCCATTCCTTCTCTCCAGAGATGCTGCCTCGCCCGCTGAGTTACTCCAGCATTTTGTGTCTACCTTCGATTTAAACCAACATGTGCACTTCTTTCTGCAGGAGATCATGGAATAGCAGCTCTGGGTTACAGAGTGTGTTAACAATTTCCAGAATTGTGCTCTTGTTGTTCTGCTTCTTTTGGGACCATGGTTCACACTTGAAAGATTATATCAGTGGTTGAATATAAGGGGAAAAAAAGTCTTGAAATTAAAACAAATGGACTCGTGTATGCTTGTCCATATTCTAGCATCCTCTATCTTTAATCTTTGATCATTCTAGTCAAAATAATGGATCGACTGGGCTTAAATTCACTGGAATTTAGGATAAGAGGGATCTTATAGAAACAGATACAATTCTTAAGGGATTGGGCAGGTTAGATGATGCAAGAAAAATGTTCCCCATGTTGGGAGGGTCCAGAACCAGGGGTCACAGTTTAAGAATAAGGGGTAGGCCATTTAGGACTGAGATGAAGAAAAACTTTTTCAGCCAGAGAGTTGTGAATCTGTGAAATTCTCTGCCACAGAAGGCAGTGGAGGCCAATTCATTGGATGTAATCAAGAGAGAGATAGATATAGCTCTTGGGGCTAACGGCATTAAGGGATATATGGAGAAAGCAGGAACTGGGTACTGATTCTGGATGATCAGCCATGATCATATTGAATGACGGTGCTGGCAGCCCTGTGCGTTGCTGTCAAGGCCTGAAACTCTGGAATTCCTTCCTCAAACCTTGCTGGCCCAGTCCATTTGCTTCTTTAAAGATGTAGATTCATAGTGTCATACAGAGTGAAAAACAGCCCTTTGGCCCAACTTGCCCATGCTAACCAACATGCCTCATCTAAGCCAGTCCCACCTGGCACCTGCCTGTATTTGGCTTGTATCCCTCTAAACCTATCATATCCATCTACCTGTTTAAATGCTTCTTAAAAGTTATGATTGTACCTGCCTCAACTGCCTCCTCTGGCAGCTCATTCCATAAACCTGTGTGATGTGTGTGTGCATGTGATGTATGTATGTGTATGGGATATTTTTGAAAAAAGTTGCCTATCAAATCTTTCACCTCTTATGCATTATAAGAAAAATGTGCTTGTGCTGGAGAGGGTACAAAGGAGATGCTTGAAGATATCGCTGGGACTAGAAAATTGCAGACAAAGAAAAATGTGATCAGTTAAGTTTTTTTAAGAACAGGAGGCTGAGGGGAGATTTAGTTGAGATATTTAACAATGTGAGGGATCTGGCTGTTTCCTTCTGCAAGGGGGTTTGAAACAAGGAGGCATAGACGTAATCGATAGAAAGAGGGAGATGAGTTAAATGACTTCACCAGGATGGTGGCAGGGTCTAGAACCATCCATGTCTGGTGATAGAGGCAGAAACCTTCATTATGTTTAAACATGGTGCGTGCTTGAAAAACCTGTACCTGCGAGGCTGCAGAAACAGGCTGCATGTTGCATTGGACCGTACGTCAGATAAGGCTGAAGAACACTCTTGTTTTTCACTGGGCCAACTTGTGTGTTCCTGATTATAGTCATTGTCCTACAGTATGGAAAAAGGCTCTTCGGCCCATCTTGTCGATGATGCCCCATCCACACTAGTTCCATTTGCCTGGGTTTGGCTCTTATCCTTCTAAACCTAAACCTGGTTCATGTTTCAGTGACTCTTTGGACCCTATCTAGATATCTGAGCTTTTGGTTGCCTCTCCTAACCAATTAAGTGACCTGGTGTTTGCTTTGTTTGACGCTCCAGTCAAACAAAGCAAACACCAGGCCTCGGGACATTTATGCAGGTTGTTATAATATCACTTAGTAAAATTTGTGTAAATTCAATGCTCAATTCAATTCAAGGATCTTATAGAAACTTACAACATTCTTAAGGGGTTGGACAAGCTAGATGCTGGAAGATTGTTCCTGATGTTGGGGGAGTCCAGAACAAGGGGTCACAGTCTAAGGATAAGGGGGAATTCCTTTAGGACCGAGATGAGGAAAACATTTTTTATACAGAGAGTGGTGAGTCTCTGGAATTCTCTGCCACAGAAGGTAGTTAAGGCCAGTTCATTGGCTGTATTTAAGAGGGTGTTAGATGTGGCACTTGTGGCTAAAGGGATCAGGGGGTATGGAGAGAAGGCAGGTACGGGATACTGAGTTGGATGATCAGCCATGATCACATTGAATGGCGGTACAGGCTCGAAGGGCCGAATGGCCTACTCCTGCACCTATTTTTTTATGTTTCTATGTTAACATTGTGAGGCTATTGTCCTTTAAGTTTGCTTGTTGCCATTTTAATATACAATAATAAAATTATGCTGAACTTAGTAAAGATGATTCCATTGAGGAGCAGACGAGGGATTCTCCGTGTTGGACGAGCTGATTAAACAAGTGCAGCTGATTATACTTCTGGGCTCTGAATATTAATTAATTTAACTAGTAATCAGTGCTAAACAGAAATCAATAACATCTGTGAAAACCATAATTAACTGTCTCTCAAAGCTTCCTAAAACCTAATGGGATAATTTATATCCCTTGGAAAGTGCATTAATTGTATAGTAAACAGTGCAGCCTTTTGTAAACCCAATCTATTATCAGCGGAGAAAAATAAAACCATGGTTTTTAAACAAAAAAAAGGAATGGAGGGCAGATGTGGAGACGAACTTGGCAATGAGCCAAGGGAAATAGACAAAGAAAAGTTGGTATAGATCCGTTCAGGCGACCAAAGAGACATTTTTGTAACTGAACTAAGAGGCTTGATGAGGGCACTACTGTTGATGTTGTGTACATGGATCTTCAAAAGATGTTAAATTAAACCATCCTGTTGACAACTAGAGAAAAACCCTGAGATCCTATCTACGTCATTGGAGACCCTTGGACTATCTTTAATCGGACTTGACTGGACATTATCTTGTGCTGCAAGTTATTCCCTGTATCATGTTGGTACACTGTGGACGGCTCGATTGTAATCATTTACAGTCGTATCACTGACTGGTTAGCACACAACTGAAAGCTTTTCACTGTATCTCGGTACGCATGACAATAATAAATTAAAGTAAAATATTGCAAAATAAGTACTAATAAAGAACACCATGTGGAATAATAGCAGCAGCAGGAGCATGAATATGACATTGCCCTGCAGGAAGCTGATAGCTCGCGTCTACGGGGAGATGGATAATGGAGTTCCCAAAGATTTATATTTCAACCAAAGCCATTCCTGTTGCATGTTGTAGAGATAATCCAGAAGCTCTATAGGGGCAGGGCAGTACAGGCAGTCTATATTGACTTTGGAAAGGTTCTACATTAGATCATATGGGATCCAAGGAGAGCTAGCTCACAATTGAATCCATAATTGGCTTGGTAATGGGGAGCAGAGGGTGATGATGGAAGGTTTTATTTTTCACTTGGGAGGTCTGTGATTAGTAATGGACCCCGGGGTTCGGATCTGGGCCCATTGCTGTTTGTCATCTATATGAACGATTTGGCTCAGAAATGTGCAACTGGCATCGTAGATGATGAGGAAGATTATCAAAAACGACGGTGGTATCTTGGTCATCAGGGTAAGTGGGCTGAAGAATGGCAAATACAATTTAATTCAAATAAGTTAGATATGAATGGACAGAGCACTATTTAAAATGTGCAGATATCATAAAATGTGCAGTGATTGGTGATGGACCGGTGGCAACTGAGCTTTAAAGCTGAGAAATGCCAAGTGATACATTTTAGTCAGAGGAACAAATAAAGGCAATAGAGATGAGGGGAAATTTCTTTAGCCAGACAATAATTAATCTGTGGAATTTATTGCCACAGGCGGCTGTGGAGGTCAAGTCTTTGGATATTTTTATTACGGAGATTGATAGGTCCTGATTAAAAGGACATCAAAGGTTACAGGGAGAAGGCAGGAAAATGGGGTTGAGTGGGGAAAAATAGATTAGCCATGATAATCAAATTGATGGGCTAGATGGCGTAATTCTGCTTCGGTGTCTTATGGCGACTACTGAGCACCAAAGGTTGAACACAAAATGCTGAGCTAACTCAGTGTATCAGGATGATACCTGATGCCATCAGTTACTCCAGCACTTTGCTCTACACCAGATTCCAGCATGTGCACTTCCTTGTCCCCGGCTTCGTTTAAATCAAACTGGGATCTGTATCTTACTGAATTGAACGAGCAGCAACATTAGGCTTTAAACTACACGGAGCGAGGCAGGAGTTTGAGTTGTCATTTAAATAAAATGAAGGAGAAAAGACCAGGTGTTAGTGCATGGATAGCAAAATGGGCGATGGAATGATTGAAGACTCATTTTCTGAATTCATAGACATTCATAACATAGATGAGTAAATGATGCAGAGAAATGGGTCAATATAATTGCCCCTGCAGATTTGTGACTGGAAAATGATCAAGGCACTGGAGGCAATTGAAGAATCGTCTTTCTCCATTGTAGAAGCAGAGGAGAAATTAGTCATTGAGGACTTCTCCCACCTCCTGGAGCTCCACACACGATGTTCACCTTGGTCTCTGATGGACCCCAGTCTCTCCCTAATTACTCTTTTTCCTAATATGCATAAAATCACTTTTGAATTCTTCGTAATCTTTGTTAAGACTATTTCATGCCCCCTTATTGCCATTGTGATTTATTTCTTAAATGTTCCACATCTCTCTTCCAGTGAGTCACTGGATCCCAGCTGCCTGTACTTGAGAAACACACCTTTATTCCTGATCAGATTGTCAATCTCTTAACCTCTAGAGCTTCCTCCAACTGCCAGCCTTGCCTTTCACTCTAATGTGCAGACCTTAAACCTCGACCATCTCAATTTTAATAGCCTGCCTGTTATGTTCTGATTTGCTGGGTTGGCAGTTTACAATCCAGCAGTATGAATATTCATGTTCATAAGCGAGAGGAGCAGAATTGGGCCATTTGGCCAATCAAGGCTACACCATTAAATCATGGCAGATCTAACTCTTCCCCCTCAACCCTATTCTCCTGCCTTCTCCCCACAACCCCTGACACCCATACTAATCAAGAATCTATCTATCTCTGCCTTCAAAAAAATATCCATTGACTTGGCCTCCACAGCCTTCTTTGGCAATGAATTCTGCAGCTTCACCTTCTGACGAAAGAAATTCCTCCATCTCCTTCCTAAAAGAATGTCGATTGTTCCTAGGTAGACACAAAATGCTGAAGTAACTCAGCGGGTGAGGCAGCATCTATGGAGAGAAGGAAATGGAGATCCTTCTTCAGACAGATGTAAGGGGAGGGGGCAGGACAGTAAGACAGGCAGTGACAGTAAGAATGAGGACATCTCCAGTTGATTGTTCCTTTATTGATTTCTCCAACTTCAAGTAATCCTTGCATCCCCTCTCTCTCCACACCCCTCCCCACCCTAGTCGTCCTGTTGAGTTTCACTGTCGTTCTGTTGAGTTCCACTGTCTGTATAAGTCCTTACCACCTACCCACCATCATCAATGGACTATCGTGGGCTCAACCTTTCCATGATCATCGTTGCTTCCTGTAAATATAAATCTGCAGGCTACAAAATCCACTAGTGTCCATGTAGGCTGGGATACAAGGAAAGATTGAGAAGTCCAGGTGACAGTCTGTCTTTGTTAATGGCTAATGTGGGATTTGTGTAAACAGTCCACATTGAAACCTCTTTTCTGGATTGTTTGCCTATTCAAAACTGAATAACAATGTCATCTATGTTCTGTGGCTGTGTTTATTAACATTTTAATCACCTATGCTTTTGTTTACACTGGCATGACATTTAAAACAGATATTGTGCATTCAGTTAGTGGTTTTTGTTTTGTGTGCTCTCTGCCTATTCTTGCCCTGGTTAAAAGAAAGAAAATTGTGAAGAGATCCAAAAATTAGTATTAACACCTCGAGCTGTAGAAATACTTTCATTGTGTGCCGTAATTAAAAGGCTTTGTGCCTGCACATCAATTTAAAACTTGATGCATCACATCATATATATAATGGATCAATTAATGTGTTGTGTCTGTGCTATCAAAGAACGCTTGGGCCTATTAGAGATATTCTTAATTGACAAATGCAAGATTTATGTAGAGAGTGATTCTGTTGTTCCAAGGAGACTGAAATTAGTCGCTTGTTTCATATTTGTAGCAAGTGTTATTTTAGTCTATTATAAATCAGGAGAAAAATAAATATCACATATATGCAGAAAACAAGAAGTGCAGGATACGGTGGCAAGGCATTGAATTAATCACTGATTTCTGTAATTCTGTGCACCGTGCAGCCAACATTACATTATTTGAAATCAATTTGATAAAAGCCATTGACCTTAAGTGTTAACTTCATTAAAAATGTCGTATCCTTCATTGAAATTCTGTAAACAAAATGGATAAGTTTTCTGGGACAATTTGCCAAAGCAGAATTCCGTTCCTCTTCCTTTCCTCCTGTCTCCAATCTTCCTTGTCAGATTGGGTTTCTGTTTGTGCAGTGTACTCAACCTGAAATTGGTGCAGAGCCATCTTATTGAACCCTTTTTGACCTTGTGCCCCAATACCATCTGCAGGCCAACAGGATTAGCTTAGTTGGGGTGTCTTGGTCAGTGTGGGTGAATTGAGGTGAAAGGGCCTATCAAGCTGCAAAACACGATGTTGGAGGCAGTCATGAGGTCAGGAAGTATTTGTGGAGAGAATGGACAGATGGCATTTTGGGACCGGACCTCTCCACAGATGCTGCCTGGCTCACCGAGTTCCTCCAGCATTTTGTGTTCTGCTCAAGATTCCAGAAACTGCAGTTTTGTGTGTCTTTATCTATCTTCCAACTCTTTGATACCCTTATCCTAGCGTCTATCAATCCTTGTCTTCAGTGTACTCTGTAAATGAACTATCAAAGCCCTTGGGAGTGGTGGGAGGGTGAGACGGTCTAAAGATTGATCACAATTTGAATGAAGAATTATTTAATTGGTGTGACAAAAAGATAGGGGGAATGCATTGTAATTCTGACCGTAAAGGGCCTGTCCAACATTTCCCTATAGTTCAGGCCATCAAATCCTGGCAACATCCTCTTACATCTTCTCCGTACTCTTTCCAGCCTAATGGCATCTTTATTGGCATCTACCATAGGCCACGGAACAGTACAGCACAGGAACTGGCCCTTTTGGCTCACAATGTCCATGCCAAGACCAACCTTTATCACCCTACACATCGTTCATATCCCGCCATTCGCTGCATTTCCATGTTCCTGTACAGAAGCCTCTCGAAAACCACTATCATATCTGCCCCCGTCACCAACCCAGCAGTGCGTTCCAGGCACTGGCCACCTCTTGTATGTACATTAAAAAAAAACTTGCCTGCACCTCTCTTTTTATTTATCACATTTACAAATTAAACACATTTTATTTGTTTCTCTGATTGTGGCATCTACATATTCTGTTTAGTTGGTCAAGTGTACAGAGGTGCAGTGAAAAGCTTTTCTTGCTCGCTATCCATTCAGCGGAATGATTACAATTAAGCCATTTACACTGTTTAGATACATGATATGGGAATAACGTTTAGTGCAAGGGATATATCTGTAATGTTAAGGGCCTTTCTCACTTGGGCGTTGTTTGCACATCATTTACGCGACATAATTTGCTCATCACGACACGTCGCGTGCATGACGTGCATTACGTGCGCATGGCGCTTGGTGGCGTAGGCAGTGATGTGCGGTAGCGCGCGGCGCCCCAGGATTTTGGGATTCTCAAAATCCTTTTGGGATTCTCAAAATCCTTGCGCACCACCTGCGTGACGTGCAAATGACCCCCAAGTGGGACAGGCCTTTTGGCAAATATCTGTAATGTTATGTACAACAACTATTCGTGTCCTTCCGAATACTGACATGAACCAATCTGTGAGCATTTTGAACATTGCTTTTTTATTTCTCTTGCCTAGGTAGGTAACTTAACATTTTATCTGTTAAATGCCACTGACTATTCTCTTGTCTACTTGCGTGACCTGCACTAAGAGCTGACTGTTTACCTAATCACTATTGAAAAGAAAGCAAACTCAATAACCAGACAGAGGAATTTTCATAATATTATTTTCTCTCTGCCTTGGGGCACAGTGGAGCTGCTTGGCTTTTATTGCTGTGGAATCTGTTGTATTTGCCCATCCAGATTCCACAGCACCACCATAAACAGCAGGTTCCCATTTACAAATACAATTTGTCTTTTCCTTTTGACACTTTAGGAAACCATTGAGCCCATCGGGTCCACGGTGACTGTCAGAGTTCCTTTTCCCTAATGTATTTTTGTGAAACCTAGCCCACGGAATCAAGCAGACTACCTCGATTCTTGTGTAGGAAGGAACTGCAGATGCGGGTTTAAACCAAAGATGGACACAAATGTCTGGAGTAACTCACAAAGGAATAGGTGACGTTTCGAGTCGAGACTCTTCTTCAGACTGAATTATTCTTTAGCTTCTTTAGCAATAAAAGTTTAAATTTGTTGGAAAGCACAAAATTAGAGTCTAGCAATAAAAGTTATAGTCAAACTAATAGGAAATAGAAGTTCTGATGGTGTGCAGAAGCTAATGGTATTGATGCATTTAATGAGATTCATAAATTTACAATGTAGAAAGAACAATACTATAGAAAGTCTACTTGATGCCATGAGTTTGGAGATCAATAAGGATTTATCCTCAACCAATGTACCAATGACAGTATCTGGTCACTTTTCTCCATCTTGTTTAAAAGACTTTTGATGAGCAGTTGGAAGTTGAGTTGCAATACGAATGGCTGCCAGCGATAAAATGCAAGTTGAGATGCAAGATGTTTTTGGATCCTTAAAGGTTGTGAAAGTCTTTGAATAGAAGGAGTGGATCTCTTAGTAAAGTTTCATCCAGATAATGCTTAACGTGCTAATCCACATTTGCATTTGAATTTTCTAGAAATCTGAGTGTTTGGTGTATTGAGAAAAAGGAATGCTGTCAAAATAAGGTTATTGTAGGAGCAAGAATTGAGGTCTGTTTCTGAGCTATCCCAGGTAAATATTGAGAGGTGACTATTCAGGGGCAGCAAAGTGGGGCAACGGTAGATTTGGTGCCTTTCAGCACCAGAAACCCGGTTCGATCCTGACTACAGGTGCTGTCTGTACTGAGTTTGTACATTCTCCCTATGACCATGTGGGTTTTCTCTGGGTGTTCCAAAGACCTATAGGTTTGTAGGTTAATCTGCTTCGGTAAAAATTGTAAATTTTCCCTAGAGAGTAGTATAATGCTAGTGTGCAGGGTGATTGCTGGTGGGCCAAAGGGCTTGTTTTCGCGCTGCATCTCCAAAGTCTAAACACTGCTAATCTCCCTATTAACCAGGAGGACAATTATACGAGTTAAAAACAAAACTGCATTCAGAAAAAAACAACTTGAAATCTGCATCATGCCGCTCCAGAATATTAAAGCTTACAGAAATAACCAAATACTCTAAACGCTTAAACAATGATTAGTTTAGAATATGAAGTATAATCTGTAAAATATACAGTGTAGAAAGATAAACAAGTAAAATGCAGAGACACGGTTGCCAAGTGAGTTTGTGCTGTCTTGCACCTATTGATGAGAAGCGCTGTCAATATTCTCTGAGTTTGTGTAAATACGAGAGAGCAAAAGATCCTTGAAATGTCAGACTTCATTTCATCCACAAGCCAGATAAGCAGTTGCCAACACTTTGCCCCTGCAGCCTGTATTCACAAGTCAGCTTTGTATCCACAACCTTTTAGTCTCGAGCCCCTGTCAAAGCAAATGCTCCTCCACTCCGACGCCTGCTGCTGACCAGGTACCAGAACTGTAAAAGCATAACATTTAGCATTATTGCGGTATTTAACTTCATTCTGTTATACTTGATTTAACACTCCAGTTCAGGAGTCATTGAAATCATCGCACAGAAGGAGGCCATTGTGCACTGCCACTACTATCTCTACAAATCGTAGCCGACTGCCCTAATTCCATGCCTCCGCTGATTCTTCCACCTTTCACACTCATTCCATACAAATACTTTTGAAAATGTACATCTATATAATTTCTTTTGCTTCTGTAACCTTGTGGCAAAAGACTCCACATTCTATTAGTACTTCTATGTCTACTTTCTCTGCATCATCTTTCTAGTCAATCCTCCTTGTTAATAATTTGCAAAATGCTGGTAAGAATTTGACTCTTTCCTTTTGTAGATTTTGAAAATCTCTTGCATCTTTTCCCTTTTTCTTCACTTTCATTGAGGTGGGGGGGGGGGGGGGGGAGAGATGCCTTTTATAAATAATAATTGTAATTTGAATTACTCATGAATTTTCCCTGTATAATTTTCACAGTTCTAATATGCTTATAATGGGGGTTGCTAAAGTGTAGTTTCTAACAATGGCATCAGTCTGAAGAAGGGACCCGACCCGAAACGTGTCTGTCCATTTCCCTGCCTGATCCGCTGAGATCCTTCAGCACTTTGTTTTGCCTCAACAATGTTCTGTTCAAGTGCAATATCACATCATTGATTTAAATCCATTACCTCTTTCTATGCATGGTCGACCTCTACTTGATTCATGGGTCTCTCTGCACTTTTGCAAGAATTTTGCATCGTATGTTTGTATATTCACCCCTTCTAATCAGACCAAATAGGATGTAAATCGCTTTAATGCGTTAATAAAAACTAAAACTTGCTACCATTTTCTCGATTAAACTGAATCAGCCAACCTTGTGCCTTTTCCATGATCTGCTTTCCACATGTAATCCCTTTTTTTTGGCACATTTTTTAGTTTTGACATTTGATCTTTCAAATATCGCCATTAGATCCTGTACGTTAACCTGACAGTTTCAAGTCTTATCTGAAAGATAAGATTCCACTGTAAAGCACCCACAGCTTCTTTCCTCAGTCTCTGGAGAGAGACAAACCGACTGACGTTTGCCAGTCGGGAAGCCCAGAAGCCGGCTGCAGCCGGAGATCCCAAGAACAAGATCCAGAAGTTTGGAGATGAGTTTATTTGTTATTATGGTGTTGAAGACTGAGTTGTGGTCAACGAAGAGCATCCTGACGCAGGTTATCATATTGCCATGGTGATCCGCAGCTGAATGTGGGTGTATAGGTTAATTAGTTTAGTTTAGAGGTACAGCGTGGAAACAGGCCCTTCGGCCCACTGAATCCGCGCCGACAAACGATCCCTGCATATTAACACTCTCCTACACACACACACACACACAAGGGACAATTGTTACATTTACCAAGCCAATTTACCTATATACCTGTACATCTTTGGAGTGTGGGAGGATACTGAAGATCTCGGAGAAACCCCACGCAGGTCACTGGGAGAACGTATAAACTCCGTACAGACAGCACCTGTAGTCGGGATCGAACCCGGGTTTCCGGCACTGCAAGTGCTATAAAGCAGCAACTCTACCGCTACGCCACCGTGCCTCCCTTTAATTGGCCTCTGTAAATTGTCCTTAGTATGTTAGGAATGGCTTAGAAGGTGGGATAAAATAGAAATAGAGTGAACAGGTGGCCAGCATGGGCCAAATGGGATGAATAGCTTGTTTCCATGCTGAATCGCTAAAACTAACTCTGGCACCATCTTAACTTGTGTAGCAGTGCAACGTTGTCATCTCTATCTCCTTCATGGAGTATCAGAGCATCCTCTCTCCTGACATTGTCACACAGTCTTGAATATGTGTCCTTTCCCATTTCCATCGATTCCTTCTCGGGAGATTTGATGTTCCAGTCATCTGTGGATGTTTTCTTCAAGTTCAAGTTTATCCGTGCCCATGATATCGCAATCAATGCACAACAATCAATTTAACAACGGTTAGTCAGATTTCTCGCCATCGGGGAAATCCTCACCCTCTCAAATGTAGGCCATGATTAGTTAGTGAAGTGCAAATGGGGTCATGTATGGACTGTAACAATGTGGGCTGACACTGAGGCAAAGGAACATGAGCACAAACAGCCGAAAAATTCACCATAGATGAACAAATTTGAGAGACTAGAATTGAGGTTCATCTTGAATACCCAAGAAAGTTGCGATGATTTCTAAAAGACATCTTGCATAAACTAGAATATTATTTGAACCATGCATGAGGTTTTAGAGGTTAGAACTGAAAACTGAAGTCTGAAGAAAGGTCTCTACCCGCAACGTCACCCATTCCTTCTCTCCAGAGATGCTGCCTGTCCCGCAGAGTTACTCCAGCTTTTTGGGTCTATTTCGGTTTAAACCAGCATCTGCAGTTCCTTCATACACATTAAAACTGAGAAATAGTTGGTTGAGGTTTTGTAGTTAGTCTTGCAGTGGGCTGTACATTGATTGCGATATCATGGGCATAGATACATTGAACCTGATTGCTGATGACTTCAAATATCCAAGATGACTCTTCGGTAATGTACTTTGGTACTAAGCTGTCAGAAGTGTTTTCTTTGGAATGGTAAATAGACCAAGGCCACACCTATTCTCTCAGTGCAACGTCAAACAAATCCCAAATTATTATTAGAAAGAGATATTTTCCTGATTTCCAGGCCAATACTGATCTTTTAATTAAGATCTCTGAATAGTTTTATCTAATTATTAAGTTTATTGTTTACAGATGCTTCATTAACTTTAAAGCTGTTTGAGGTGATGAGAGAAAGGGTATCAAAAGTAAAGTGTGTTTAGAAACAGAAATATATGTGCAGGAGTAGGCCATTCGGCCCTTTGAGCCATCACAGATTCACAACTCTCTGGGTGAGGAAATGTTTCCTCATCTCAGTCCAAAATGGCCTACCCCTTATTCTAAAACTGTGACCCCTGGATCTGGTCTCCACGAACATTGAGAACCTTTTTCCTGCGGATTAGCCTGTCCAATCCTTTAAGAATTTTATATGTTTCTATAAGATCCTATCATATCCTTCTAAATTCCAGTGGAATTCTTGCTGCTGTTTTACAGACCCGTTAACATAGTAACGTCGAAACATAGAAAATAGGTGCAGGAGGAGGCCAGTCGGCCCTTCGAGCCAACATAATAAAACCCAATAAATATACAATAATCAATTATACAATAAATGAATAAGAGTAATACTAGGTAACTAGCCCACAACCATGCAGTCCATAGTAGATCATAGTTGCTAAGGTTTGTGGTGTGCAGTGTTCAAGAGAGTAACTGTTGTTTGGAAGAAGCTGTTCTGATGCTACCAAGCAAGCAAGCATCTTGTTCAGTATCAATTCAGTTTGAACTGTTTTTAATTATGACTCTGAAAGTACAAATAATATATGCACCTCAACAATATGATAATTTCCCAAAATAGGATAATAACTTGGAGCAAATGCAGTTATTGGTATACTGTCATGTTGATAACATACCGCTCAAGTCAGTCTGAAGAAGGGTCTCAACCTGAAACGTCACCTATTCCTTCTCTGCAGAGATGGTTCTAGTCCCACTGAGTTGCTCCAGCATTTTGTAATCTATCTTTGATGTAAACCAGCAGCTGCAGTTCTTTACTACACATTTATACTGCTTCAGCTTGTGCATATTAATTTAAGAAGCAAATCTTTTTGGTGTTCGTGCAAATTTAAGATCCTGATATTTTAATTTTCAATGGTATAAGACAGATAAATATAAAGACTATTTGTTGAAGATTCTGCACCAGAGGCCAATTAGTTATTGCATCTGTGAATCAAATTCTCTTTCTCACTATTACGAATCCTCGAGTTTTTTTTCCCCCCTTCTCAGAATTGTTTGAAGCTAGCAGCTACCAGTAGCTGTGGTCTCTTGCTGGATCCTCGCTCAACGGGAAAACATTAGGAGATTTCAGTGCATCAAGTCTGCAATAAAGCTGAGTGCCTATCAGCATGAAGTGAACAGATTATTTGACTTGGTTCTGACAAGCAATTACTTAATTTTTACACGTGTCACCTCCTGTTTCCTGATGGAGTACAAGAATTCTCTGTCTGTAGACAGAAGTGCAGGAAGATTACTAGCTTCCAAAGCTGACTTACTCTTTTTGTTCATTCACCAACAAGACAAATGTCAGAACACTCAATACACTGGAAGAGGAAAGTATGTTTTAATAGAATAGTCATTGTTTATGCTCTGTTGACAGGTAGGTGTGATGAAACTGCCTAAATCAATTGCTGTAAAACCCTATTGCAATTGACAGAATTAAAGATAAATAAGAATTAAAGAAAATAAAAAGAATGGTAGGTAAAATTTACAAGTAAAGAGAGGGCACACACACATTGGAGCTGGTATTTCCCAGTGTTTGCCTTCAATTTCTATGAATTTCCCCCCCTCGTTTGTTCAGCTGCTCTGCTGAATCAAACTCTATTAAAAGATTTTGAGAACACTATTGCAACCTAAAATGACTCTTGTCCTTGATGTTTAGTTCCCATTTCCACAGTAATTGATTTTAAAAGCATTTCTCGTCGGCAATAGAATGACAGCTAAAAAGAGCCTATGAATTCTCCCTCTTTCCACCCCACCCTTAATAAGATCATAAGAGATAGGAGCAGAATTAGGCCATTTGGCCCATCACGTCTACTCTGCTATTCAATCATGGCTGACCTATCTCTCCCTCCTAACCCCGTTCTCCTGCCCTCTCCCCATAACCTCTGACACAATCTATCTATCTCTGTCTTAAATATATCCACTGACTTTTCCTCCACAGTCTTCTGTGGCAAAGAATTCCACAAATTCACCACCCTTCAACTTCTCATCTCCTTCCTAATATATATATTTTTTTGGTGTTTTGGGCTGAATAAAAGTAGGAAACGCCCACGAATAAACTGCCCTGCCTAAATGATTTAATCCCAGGAATGAGTGCTGCTTTCAAATTGAACATAGTCAGCTGTGGCTCAGAGCTCACTGGAGAAACTGAGCACCAAAATCAAGACCAACTCATCGATGTAATACTGGGGCAAATCCTACACTGTAGTCGTGGTTGATATCTTTCAAACAGGCCGTTGAAGTGTCTGCCCTGTCAAGTGGACGTATTTAAAAACGCAGGAATGTGGGTGTCTTATTCAATAATTACCTTGAAGTAGAATCACATAAATGGGTAATCAAGAGATTGTTGTTTGTCTCAGTCTGCAATGGACAAATTATCTGAAGTCTGAAGAAGGGTCTCGACCCGAAACATCGCCTATCTCCTTCGCTCCTTAGATGCTGCTGCACCCGCTGAGTTTCTCCAGCTTTTTGTGTAACCCTCGATTCTCCAGCATCTGCAGTTCCTTCTTTAACAAATTATCTGAGGCTGTTGTTACTTGTTAAAATGCTAACAAAGTACTTCTGCAGTGTAGTTGCAGGCAGATGTTACTTTACAACAGCGACTACTACACTGCAGAAGTATTTTATTAGTAGCAGTAGCACTTTTAGACAGGGATGTGAAACATGCTATGAATTTGCAGGTCTTTTACTGTGAAGTTATGATCATACCCCCAATGCAGTTTGGAAGAGCTTGCCCTGCACAAACTGGGTGCCATTTTTCCTGTATTACAACCGTAATTGTTGAAAGAGTACAACATTGCATGTGATGCAGTTTGGGATGTTCTGAGGGCAAAGAAAGGTGCTAAATAAATACAAAGCTGTTTTATAGCTAATAGCGCAGAACAGTACTAATGCCCATTCAGCGTTGTATATCTATCATCTCTTTCAAATTTCTATACCTCCAATCATCAACATCAACTACTGTGGCAGTAGTACTAATAACCTTGCTACTAATAACCTTGAAGCGTCACCTTGCACACCTCCCACGTAATGGCCAGAAGACATTTGGCATCTCTGTCACGTTGGTTCCTGTGAAACCGCTCCCTTTTTGTGAAGCTAACATTTTCCATGTTGTAGAGAAGCTTTCAATCCCCATGTGGTCTCTGCTTGAAAAGATATTGTGCTAACTTGCAATTTTGAATAATAGTAGGCAAGGTTTTGGTTTGCATTGTTGAATGAATTGCAGTTTATAATGTTCCACAATACACACGGTTCGCTTGCTCTCCCGTCAAATTGAACTTAAGATGGAGGTTCCTGTCACACCACAGGTTGTAGGAAATGACTCAATTTTATCTTTGCGCCGTTCAACACCAGTATCACCACAATCCTCTTAAATATTTAAAGTAGGAAAAATAGATAACTTAACACACATAAACTGATACCATAAATTCTTTTAAAATTTGGGAGATATTGCCTATAATTCCAGTGCAACTTAATTTGTTATTCAAATTCCATTGTATTTTGTTTTATTAGCAAAGGAATATCATCACATTTTTATTACATACATTGGGATTGAAGATCCAAATAATAAACACTAATTATGAAAGGGTTGGGATTCAGTAATTGTATAAAAGATGTTTTTCGAATTTATAATGGATATATATGTGTGTGTGTACACGCACACACATGCACACACACACACGCACACACACACACACACGAGTTAACAAAAAATATATACATGTTATAATATACAAGGTGTTTACAAAACTTGCATTGTGCACAGTGGTGCAGCTAGTAGAACCACTTCTTCACAATTCCAGATACCCAAGTTCGATCCTGACCTTGAGAAAGAGTGTTTAATTGTCCCATGTACCAACAACGGAACAATGACATTCTTACTTTCAGCAGCTTAACAGCAATGTAACCACAATACACACAGATAACAAATAAATAACCCCTATACTAGTGCAAAGAAAAGTCCTGAATGTAACTGTAGTCCACAGTTCACAGCTGAGGTTAGTGTTGTGCATTGTTGAGCAGACTGATGGTTGTTAGGAGGAGGCTATTCTTGAACCTGGTAATCAAAGTTTTTGGACTCCTGTACCACCTTCCCGATGGTAGCAGCGAAATGAGAGCGAGGTCAGGGTGTTGTGAGTCTTTGATACTGGCTGCTTTTTTTGAAGCATAGCCTCCCATAGAGCCCTTCAATGGTGGGGAAGGTCAGTACCAGTGATGGACCAGGTAGTGTCTACCTGTCTCTGTAATCTCCTATGTCCCTGAGCATTTGAGAAGCTGAACCAGGCCGTGGTGCAACCTGTTAACATACTATCTACTGTACACCTGTAGAAGTCCAATAAAGAATGGGTCGACATACCAAATCTTTGAAGGAAGTAACTATGCTGGACTGTGTGGAGTTTGCACTCTCTCCCAGCAACCATGAGGCTTTCCCACGGGTGCTTCGGTTTCCTCCCACATCCCAAACGTAGTGGGTTGATTTGGCTGCTGTAAACGGCCCCTAATGTGTAGTGTAGGCCTGTGGTAGAAGCTGGGTGGAGTTGGGAAGTGAGGTGAGAATGGAAATGGTATTGGTGTAAATGGGTGCTTGATGGTCAGCATGGACCTAGTGGGCTGAAGGGCTTGTTGCTCTGCTGCATTGCTCTTTACTTTAAACTACTTTCATCTCCTTAATTTTATGCTCTTCAATTTCCAATTATAAAAGTGTTTTTTTTTTTAAATTAAACTATGCGGTCAGGAACGTAAACAGCTATTTGGATGTGTGTATTTTTGTCTACAAAAGAAGCACTGGGTTTTGTCTACCATCTGGATTTTACCTGGTTATTTCTAATGATAACGCTAGGAAAAATGACCCTATTGAATGGAGGAGCAGGCAGAAGGAGTTGAATGGGTTATTGCTTCTGTTTACTGTTTTCCTGAGGTCTGTGGAGTGTGTAAACCCCCCCACCCCCAATAAGTGTTGGATTATTGCTGGTATTTATTTTATTACCACGCGTACTCGGGTACAGCGAGGAGCTTTTTATTCGAGTTAAATCAAATCTTATTATACATGAGTGCAATGAAGAAGTACACAAGTGCAACTGGTAGGGTAAATAGAAAAGTGTACAGTTACAGAGGATAAAGTGCAAGGAAGTAGGTTGGGAGATCAGGACAACACCTTAACTTATAGGAAGACCGTCAGTAGTCTGATAACAGAGGAGAGGCAGCCGTTCCTGAATCTGGTGGTATATGCTTCTTGTATCTTCTGTTGGCTGGGAGAGGGGATAAGAGTGAATGACTGGGGTGAAGAATGATTCTTGATTTTTGTTGGGTATTTTCCAGAGGTAGCGTGAAGTGTAGATGATGGTGGGGTGGCCAGTCTGTGTGATGGAAAGTAAATGAAGCTTCAGTGTAAATGTAGTATATGAATAATTTGTGAAAAAATGTATTGAAATACTGCAAGCATCTTCTATCTCCAGGATAAAACGTTAGTTGCAGTGTGTTACTGCTTCGGCCCATCTAGTCAATGCTGACCAAGATGCTGCATCCACTCTAGTCTCATTTGCCTGCATCTGTGTTCTATCCCTCTAAACATTTCCAATGATGATGATGTACCTGTCCAAATGATATTTAAATGCTAATATGGTCCCTGCCTCAACCACCTCCCCTGGCAGCTTGTTCTACAAACCCGCCACCCTCTGAGTGAAAATGTTTGATTTGTGAAATCTTTTCTAACTTTCATGTTAAATGTATAAAATTGGAAATTGATTGCAGCTGTGTTGCTGAAGAAAATGTGCACTTTTACACATGAAAAATATTTAAACGCAGTTGCGGATTAATGTATTTGAATAAATTGTCGTGACTCGCCCTACCAAAAGGATACATCTGCTTGTTTTTGCTTTTCTTTTAACAATTTCTCTCTCTCTCTCTCCTTGTCCGCTGCCGACTGCCTGGCCCGTAAGCGGCTCGGAGCTGTATTTTACAAACCTAATCGGATTTTTCCAAATGCCTTCCCTTTTGAATGGGTGAAGAGGAGATACTACACTGAAGACTTGGTGACAGCTTAATTTTCACAGCTGAGTTTCTCCCTGCTCACTGGCAGTTGCTTAATTACAGGCTTTCAGGGAGGCCACTGGGCTTGCATTGAGGGGAATCAGTACTTAAACCCTGTCATTTAGTCAGAATGAGTGCAGATAGAACAAGGAATCTGGAAATTTTCACTGCAAGGTGTGAAGTGGACTGCGTGAGTCCCAGTGAGCACATAATGACAGATGCCTTTTAGAGCAAGCTGAGACTGAATGGTGCCCAACACTATTTCTGTCAGAAAAGTGATTATTTTTGTCACTCAACAATAATTTATTTTGTTCTGTTTTTTTTCTTCCCCCCCCCCTCTTTTTCTCGGTAAATGGTTAGGTGTCTATGAGACCCCAGGTGGGACAATTCTGTATCACGCTCATTTGGACATCGAAACCTTCACAATGGACAAGGAAGTGAGGAAAATCAAGAGGGATCTGGCGGTGAGGTTTTCTGAGCAGCTGTACAATGGTAAGCAGCAAATCTCTGTCTGCACGAGTTGCAATGCTGTTCGTTCGGTCTGTCTGTGCTCTCTGTCAAAAGTCGTCCTCTTCTTTGTGAACCTTATTTGGCCTGAGAAACCTGGAACAAAATCCAGGGAAGAGACAAACGAGGCTCTTCTAAAATAAAACTTAAGGAATAGAATTATTTGTACAAATACTCAAAAATTGCCATATTTTGCTTAGTTGGGAGAAAATAAGACATGCACATGGTACGCACATACGCCAGGATGGGTAAGTAGAGCAAGATGGGAATGTGATACCTTCATTCAAACAACCCGCTGCATTTAACGTCCAGCGGTATACAGTCCATAGAGCTGTGCAGCACGGTAACAGGCCCTTCAGCCCACTTGTCCATACCTACCAAGTCCCATTTGCCTGCATTTGGCCCATATCCCTCCAGACGCTTCCTATCCATATGTGTATAAAATGTCTTTTAGAAGTTGTAAGGGCATCCGCTTCTGTAGTTTCCACCAACAGCTCATTCTAGATGCAGACTGTCCTCTGAGCCATAAGTAGGAGGACAGCATTTATTGCAAGTGAGAATTGGGTTTCTGCCACTGCCCTGGTGATCGGCAACCTGAAGATGGCCCCTGAACCTTACTTCCACTGTTCGATGGCCACCCTCCATCCACATTGTCTTCTCCCCCAGTCGTGATTTCCCCGTCCTGAAATCAAGCTGCCTTTGATTCATCTTCCCACCATTCATTTTTTTAAATTAGAAACAGATGACAGGTGCAGGAGTAGGCCATTCGGCCCTTCGAGCTAACACCGCCATTCAAAATGACCATCCAAAATCAGTACCCCATCCCTGTTTTCTCACCATATCCTTTAAATTCATTTATTGCCCATTGCTTGAGCTGAGCAACTTGCTGGGGCATTTCAGAGGGTGATTAAGAACAACCCATATTCAGTGGATCATAAAAGACACCATCATGCAGCTCATCTCGTCCAATCCAACCAAGATGCCCCAACCTCACCTGCCTGTGTTTGGCCCATATTCATTTAAACTTTTCCTATGCATGTACTTGTCAAGTCAAAAGAGTTTATTGTCACGTGTCCCTGACAGGACACTGGAATTCTTTCTTTGCTTAGCACAACAGAACATAGTAGGCATTGACTACAAAACATATCAGTGTGACCATATACCATTATATACGTAAATACACACATGAGTGAATAAATTGATAAAATGCAAATAACAGATAGAGGGGTATTAATGTTCAGAGTTTTGTTTGAGCCAAGCTTAATAGCCTGATGGCTGTGGGGAAGTAGCTATTCCTGAACCTGGTTGTTGCAGTGCTCTGGCTCCTGTACCTTCTACCCGAAGGTAGCGGGGAGATGAGTGTGTGGCCAGGATACTTGTCCTAATGTCTTTGAAATGATGTTATAGTACCTGCCTCGATTACTTCCTCTGACAGCACGATCTATATAGCCACCATCCTCTGTATGGAATAAAGTTGCCCCTCTGGATCCTATTAAATGTTTCCCCTCTAATCTTTACCTATACCGTCTACACCTCTCTGACGTCTGGTTCTTGGTTCCTTACCTTGGGGAATACACAAGAACATGTGGCAGATTTCATCCCCTGAAGGACAGTACAAACCAGATGGGGTTTTTTTTTACAACAATCTGGTAATTTTATGGTCATTATTAATTCATTAACTAACAAGTGCACTCCAAGCGTAACCCTCCCTGACAGGGCTTGCGGGCTTGGAGAGGTTAGATAGGCTGGGATATTTTTTCTTTTGTGCGTAGGGGGCTGAGGGGGTGACCTTATTGAGGTGTACAAGATCATGGATAAAGTGAATGCTCACTGTCTTCTTTCCAGGGTAGAGGATTCTAAAATTGGGGAGAGATTTAAGGGGATGTCAGAGGAAACTTTATCACTCAAACAGTTGTCTGTATCTGGAATGAGCTGTTACACTTGGTATGATTGTGGCTAATGTATAGCAGGATTGCCACTGAACTGTACACAAAATATAATTTCCCTGTACTTCATACACATGGCAATAAGGTGGCTTTGAACCATTGAGATAGCCAGGCATCATCATCAAAGACCCACACCACCCTGGCCACACTCTCATTCCCCTCCTGCCGTGAAGATATCGGAATCTTCAAACTGTAACAATTGAAGATCAGCTTCTACCCAACAACATTCAGGCTATTGCACGCTAAGAATTCCAACTAAAGTGCAAACTGTCATGGTTGCACTCGGGACATCAGCCTTTGTTTTGTTTGGCACTAGATTGTGTTTTATGTTTATTGAACTTTTTTTCTTTTGTTCATTATGTTATCTGTTGCGGACTCTGTGTTAACAAACCTGATGTGCTGCTGCAAGTAAGAACTTCATTGTTCTGTTAAAGTGCATGTGCCAATTAAACACTCGTGACTCTTGGCAACTGGCCTCCCGCGCCAAGGATTATCTGCTTTTGTCGATGCTCCCTAGTGAAATGAATATTTGAAACGGATTTAAACCAGTAAATCCTTCTCTTAGGGTCCAGCTCAGGTGTTTAATCCTATTGTCTTTTTTTTAAAACGAGCTTGGAGTTGATAGGATTTATTTTTATTAAAGTTTGGATGTTGGTTACAAAGAAATAGCACAAACCTTGGCAAAGGAAGGTGAGATCAATGATGGAAATTTCTTTGGACAGGAGATGAAAGGGATGTAATCTGTGCACCTGTAAATATTCTACCTCCCACACTTTTCTAATCACTGAAGTGATTGTCCTGCTGCAGAGAGCTGTGCACGTTCTAGCTGAGCAAAGACTAATCGCAGAGAAAATGACCTTGCTTTAGGACTATTTATTATGTCATGATACCATAGCATTGCGGAGAGACCGTTCTACTCCTGACGGCACATGAATGCATTTCTTGCTTTGGAAAGTTGGTCTTTTCATGACATTTTATCATTACAGGTTCGAGTGTTAGTAAGGATAGTAAGATTAAACGAGAACTTACCAGTTTGAAGTTTGATCTTTATTTTATGAGGAGTTACGATGAAGGATTACGTGAAGACCCCGCCAGCACGCATGCGCGACATTCTTCAAAGCAGTGGTGTGAAATCACAGACAGTCACAAATGACTAATATAGTAAGATAAGAGAGAACTTTCATACCAGGTGATCTTTATAGTAGAGGGTTGGGAGCGGAGGTAACGTAATCCCTCATCGTAACTCCTCATAAAATAAAGATCAAACTTCAAATTGGTAAGTTCTCGTTTAATCTTACTATTTTACTTCGGAGTCACGTGAGTGACTACGTGAAGATTTCAAAGCTCTGTGATTTCATGCCCTGGAAGCTCCATGCTCACACACCGCTATGCTGGGATGAGAGGATGAACGTAATTCAGACATGACACTGGCTGAAAAACAAAATAGGTATTTATTCATACCAAAACAAATAAATCCCATAGGGGTAAATTATTTGGCAGTACTCAGAATCCTCCCTGCATAAGTGTCAGAGGAGGCTATGGGTTTGTTGTAGAAACGATGAAAAGTTTTTTCATTACTCCAACCCGCTGTGGCCAGGATGTGGTCCAATGGTACTTCCAACCTCCTAACCGCCGAAGTGGATGCCGCCCTGGTGGAGTGAGATTTGTATACATTAGTGTCCACCCCCGCCGCATCCAGTACCACCCTTAACCATCTAGAAATGGTTTGCACCGTGACTTTATGATGGGGCTTCTTGTGGCTTATAAGCAAAGCTGTCTTCGTGCCCCTGAGATCTTTGGTGACTGTGATATATTGTGAAATTAACGTGACGATGCAGAGTCGAGTATCTGCTGGATATGCCAGAAATTCCAAAGTATGACCAGACGCTCCGGGGCGATCTTGTTTCAGCAGTCCCTGCACATGAAAAATGATTTTATCATGGGTGATAGTCATGGCATCCAGATTAAGTTTGTGCAGAGACTGGACCCGTTGTGCCGTGATAATTGCCATAAGCATTACCATTTTGTATGTGAGCTTTGCCAAAGTGAGTCCCGTGTTAGGTGTCCATCCTCGCAGCATAGTTAGGACTGTGCTGATATCCCACGTATGGTTATATCTGGGTCTGGGGGGATTGGAATTGAATATTCCTCTCATTAGTTTGGATACTAATGGATGTGATCCAATTCCCAATTTGTCACTCCCCTGGCCCAAGTAGGATGATAGTGCACTCCTGGCACTGTTTATGGCACTGTAGCTCAGTCCCTCATCAAAGTGTAGGGTAGCCAAGAATTCCAGCACTTCCGTAATGGTAGCGGATTCATATGTAGTGTTGGTAGTAGCGCAGAATCCTTCCCATTTCCTGATGTTGGTGAGGTACTGCTTCCTGGTGGACTCCCTGCATGCCGCCGAGATGGTGTCTATCGTTCTGCTGGTGAGTCCGAATCCGCGAAGAGGCCGTTTTAAAATCTGCAAATTAACAGGTCCATGCGGTCATGACATGGGTGATGTTCTCCTGTGACAGGATGAATGAGCAGGCTAGGTCGCTTATTGACCCGAATGCAAGGTTCTGTGGCCATCTTCTGTACCGCTGGGAACCATGATTGGGTAGGCCAGTCGGGCACCACCAAAATACCCGATGCGGAGTCTTGTTTTATTTTCTGCAAGACCCGACTGATGAGGCAGAAAGGGGGGAATGCATAGCAGAACAAATCTCCCCAATGTAGCGTGAAGGCGTCCATCGCTACTGCCCCAGGGTCTGGTTCCCAAGCAACATATGTTGGTAGTTGGTGATTTAATCTGGACGCGAAGAGGTCGATATCCGGTGTCCCATAACGTTCTACAATATCTGTGAACACTTTTCGATCCAACATCCATTCTATGTTGTCGTTAAATTTGCGTGACCTGGTGTCTGCCACTATGTTTAGCTTGCCTGGGAGGTAGGTGGCTGAGATCCAAATTTCCCTTTGCAGACACCAGAGCCAGATATTGTTGGCTAATTCATCACACGATATCGACTTTATTCCGCCCATGTGGTTAATATAGGCCACCACCGTGGTGTTGTCAATTTGTATCCTAACATGAACTTTGTGCATTTTTGTGCAGTATGCCCTGAGGCCGTGAAATGCTGCCAGCATTTCTGAATAGTTAATTCCAAAATTAGTGTATAGGGTTAACTCGTGTGCACTCCATCTACCTCCACAACTAGAGGTAGTATTAGTAGCACCCCAACCTTTGGCACTGGCATCCGTTTGTAAGGTGATCGAGGGATTGATGATAGTGATGGGTTTAGAACAATTTTGGGCATTAGCCATCCACCAATTTAATTCGGCTTTTGCCTTTTCTGGTATTTTCATAGGCCGATCGAAATGGCCTGCATGACTTTTGAGGGCTGTGATTTTGGCTCTTTGTAGGTTTTGATAATGTAAAGGCCCATATTGCGCTGCAGGAAAGGCAGCCACTATCTTCCCAATCACCCTGGCCACCTGCCGAATGGATGGGTCCTTGATGCCAATAAGGCTCCTGCAAGCCTCTATCACGTCCTCCACCTTGCTTGGTGGCAACGTGATAGACATTTGCACTGAGTCGATATTGAACCCCAAGTATTTCATGGTGGTAGAGGGTTTTAATATTGATTTATCTGGATGTATAATGAAACCCAGCTTCTGAAAGAGATGTTTCATGGCTGTAACTGCCAATGTAGCCATTTCCAAACTTTCCCCAACAATGAGGATATCATCAAGATAGGCCATAACAGTATGATTCTCTTTCCTTAAGTAGGCCAAGGCTGGTTTTAATATCTTGGTAAACAATCTGGGTGCTGATGATAACCCATTAGGCAAGGCTTTGTATTGCCATAATTGTCCCATCCAGATAAATTTTAAATATTTCCTATGATCCTTGTGTATTGGTACTGAATAGTATGCATCTTTGAGGTCAATGCATGCCATGTAGTACCCATAATCTATTAACTGTATAGCAGTGTCAAAGGTGTCCATTTTCAAATGAACATACTGAACAGAAGTATTCAGTTCGGTCAAATCTATGATAATGCGGCAACCGCCGTCTTTTTTGTTTTTGGTGAATATATTAGACACAAACTCCTGGGGTTCTTTGGTGGCTTTCTCAATTACCCCTTTTTCAATCAACCTGTATAGTTCAGCATGTCCTGCTACCTTCTCTTTTTGAGAGAGTGTGAATATTCGGCTAGGTAAATGCTGGACCGGGATAGGGAGTTCGTGAATAAATTCAATTTTGTAGCCCTGAATACTTCTGAGTATGTAAGGATCAGAGGTAAAAGTGCACCAATTTTCATAAAACATATGCAACCGGCCCCCTACATAAAGTGAATTTAGGCAAGATGTGTTTCTGGGGAATCCAGACCCACCTACCTCCATGGTTATTGCCGGTGTTGCGGTTTCTGTCCTTGTTTTCTTTGTTGATTCATCGTGTTGTAGGAGTGGCGCATCTTCCAAGAAGGCCGGGCTGGGCCCTGGCCTAAAAAAGACCGCTGTGCAGGTTGGCCGGCCTTCGAGCTTTCACCACCGGCAGATCTCTGATGGTATCTCTGTCCGGTGGGTGTGTAGGGGTGCTGTCTTTGTGGGTAATGAGGTTTGGTGGGCCTGGGAACCTTGATCAGGCCCAAGGCCTTGGCCTCCTCATCAAGATCTTTTACTTGCTTGGGAAGGTTATCCCCGAACAGCAAGCTTGGAGGCTGAGTCTTCCCAGGCTTACACAACCCCGCAAACTTGGGGTTAAGCGCCGGCTTTATGATGCTTTTTCTGAAGTTGTTTATCTCATACTGTGTATTACACAGTAGAGCCAGTGCATCTTGCAGTTCGTCCGGCAACTCTATCCCCACTGCAGTTCTGGCCACTGCTGTGATCCCGGCGGTTAAGAGCTTTAGGATTCTTTGCAGTTTGATTTCCTGCCCTCTGCTTGAGGGGCTCATATTCCCCCAAATAGGGTTGTTCACCGCCGGGACATTAAGTGAGTTACAGTTTTCAGGGGCCATATATTTATCAACTGTAGCATTTATGGCCTGTTCCTGTAGCTGGTTGGTCGCCATGTAATTAATGCTGGCTGCCAGTTTAGGGTGGATAGGTAGGCCTTTCTGTGTTGGCATTGCATGTTTATTTACCATATCCAAATATTCTTCACACACCCCTGACACAGATGGTTGTTCAGCCAGCTCCCCTTCTTCTGGGTCAGCCCAGTCCTGACCCTCAATGCTCCCCTGCGAGGAGGGTGAGACATTTGGCAGTCCTTGGTAGGAACCTGCCGTGGGCCTGCGAGGAGGCCCACTGTGACTCTGCCCCTGCATAAGCAGGTCACGTTGGAGCAATTGCTCCATCAACCGCTCCATGCGGTTTAGACGACCTCCGTCGCTATCTGCGAATGGGGTGTCCTCGGGACCGGACACAGCTGGGTCGCCCGTCCCATCCGACTTCCGGGTGGTTTTGTCGCCCGACCGTGGAGTACCAACGGCCCTCATGGACGAGAAGTCAGGGGCTGCAGGTAATACCTGTAGCTCTGGAGAGGCGGCCCGCTGGCTGCTCTCCATAGCGGCTGCTCTCGCCGCTGCTCTCTTGGACGTTCGTGATTCCATCTAACAATTCTTGTCGTCGCCGCTCACTCTGGTGAGACTTACCTGGCGTAAGTTATTTAAACTTACGCTGGAGGAGCCCCGCTCCTCCCGACCGTCGCTTCCGCATGCGTACGACGATATGTCGCGCATGCGTGCTGGCGGGGTCTTCACGTAGTCACTCACGTGACTCCGAAGTAAAATTTGTCACAAATGCTGTTAAGGTATTAAGAGTAGTTCAGAGATTAAATATACATGGCATGTTTTTTGGTTGGGGAAATTCAAGGGCAATGACCTAAAATATAAAGCCAGATCTTTTGGGAATGAGACGCAATGAACTGCAGATGCTGAAAGTGTAAAGTGCTGGAGGAACTCGGCGAGTCAGGTCACATATGTGGCGGAAATGCACAAGTGACGTTTTGGGTTTAGCCCTTTCTACTGACTGTGGTCAAGAATGCTGGAATATCACATTCAATTGCGTAGTCTGAAGTCGGGACAGGACCAAAACGTCACCTGTTCATTCTCTTCACAGGTAATGCCTGAGTCACTGAGTTCCTCCAGCACTTTGTGCTTTGCTCAAGATTACAGTTAATAAAGAGTTTAGTTCTCATTTTTCAATTACTAAATTCTGATTGAGTTTTCAGAATTAGTTTATTTTTACCTATCACACATTCTGTCTCCATCTTTCTGTATAGAGAAACAAGTTTAATAATTCATTGAGTGATCTTTGGATTGACGGAATAGAACACAAGCCTGTGTTGATTTTGATAGCAAAGCTTGATGCCAAAGTAACGGACCCTTCTTTCCCTGCGCTCTTTAGTAGGGCTGCCGCCTCAGAGCGCCCAAGGCATGGGTTCGATCCTGACCTCGGTTGCTGTCTGTGTGTGCCTTCTCCCTATGAATGTGTGGGTTTCCTCCAGGTGCTCAGGTTTCCTCCTACGTCCCAAAGACGTGAATTTATCACATGTATCAACATAGAAATGGGGTGAAAGGGTGACCGATGGTCGGCAAGGACTTGGTGGACTTGCTTCCATGCTGTGTCTCCAAACTTAACTAAAGTAAAATTAGAATCGTTACACGCTGCATCTCTGGAAATATCCCTTCAGCAGAGGAATTGGAAGTCTTTAATCAGATACTAGGCTCGCCCCACTGAACCTGTTTTTTTTTTAATGCTTGCTGGGGTTTCAACAGCACTGACCTCACTGTGTGTTCTGGGAAAGGGAAAAGCCCCTGGAAGGGAAAAGGTTACACCATAATTCCAAAAGGTTAAGTGGGTGATTGAAAGATTTGAGAGGTTAGTTGAGTGGCAGCCCCTCGCATTCCTTTATTATCTCAGAAACACTAAATACCTAATTGCGCTTCTTCATTAGTAACGGCCGACTTGACAGGAATGGTGTGTTCAGGTGTACGGAGTTAATGTTACACCTCCGAGACGACTTTGTCCGAGACCTGCTTCCCGGGAGCTGCCGTGTTTTATTAAGGGTGTGACTACCACAGCGGATGATTTTGTTTTTGATTAATGTCAGCTGAGATTTTAGGAATACTTTGTCGAGGCAGTGATAACACTCAGCATTGTGACAGAATAAACATGAATCAAGCTTCCAGCTCTCGAGTGTTAGAATGTCAGTTTCAATTGCCCTTCCTTTGAATTCCCTTGATGCGAGACACAATGGACTGGAAACATTGTCATTTTGCCCCTGGGTCTAGAATTTGAATAACGCGAGACTGATGATGATAAACTCTGGATTTGAAAGCTGTAAAGGTCTTAAGTGAAATGAGTTAAGGCTGTCTTGGCTCCTTTCTCATCAAGTGAGTCTTTAAGACAAAGCAGCCCATAAATTGTCACTAAGTTGTCAGTCTTGCTCAGAATTTGCAAGATGCAAGAAAAATTATTATTGTACCGGTGACGTTAAGGATTTTCACCCAGATATTTTATTATTTGTCTGTGCCACATGACTAAATTTATATACAATACTTTATATTAATTTTTTTTAAATTATATTTTCTATGTGGATCATGAAGCTCACAATTTGCCATCAGACTTTCCCATGCATGAGTCAAGAGTATTTAATTGTAATATGTACTGGTACTGGAACAATGACATTATTTCTTGCTGCAGCCTAACAGGCTTGTATACATAATAATGCAAAATTAGATAATATCATTAGTACAATAAGTTAATAACTAATACCAGGTATTAACCATAATAGTGCAAACCCGAAGCATGTAGTGTAACCAAAGATGTAGACCAGAGAAGCGCATAGTTGCTGAGGTTAGTGTGGTCCTGTGTTCTGATGGGTGCTAGGAAGAAGCTGGTGGTCATCTTTAACATGGTGGTCATGGTTTTTCAGACTCCCCTATCCGTTTCCCAGTGGCTGTTGGGGAATGTTGTGCCTGATGATAGAAAGGGACATCCAGGGTTCCCAATGAGCAAGAGCATCAAAGGTTACAGGGAGAAGGCAGGAGAATGGTGTTGAAGGGGAAAAATAGATCAGCCGTGATTGAATGTCAGAGCAGACTTAATGGCCCGAATTGCCTAATTCTTCTCCGATGTCTTATGGCCTATGGTCTTATCCAGCATGGGTCTTCCATGATTTTCATTTGTATGTGAATGCCGCATGGATAGTTCTTGAAAAGGCAGACGTAGATGACACTTAATGCTTGCTTTAGTTGGAGTTGTTTTAACTTGACTTGCTCCTCATGCCGATCGTTCCGTGGGCCACGCTGACTGTTCCAATGTGACCCTGCCAACACCCCCCTGCCTTAAACCAGCCCTCATGTCCCAGACTTGTTACTCTCTGCCACCCACTCCCCCACAATAGAGTTCTGTCTTGCGGTGGTTGGTCCTGCTATACACCACTCGTGGCCATATGGTCAGTCCAGCTTATTTTATTGTCACATGTACAGAGGTACAGTGAAATACTTTTTGTTGCATGCCATCCAGCGGAATGACAATACATGATTACAATTGAGCCATTTACAGTGTATTGCTGCAGGCGTAGAGATTTGAAAGCGTGGAGCGATTGTAATACATGTGATTGTAGACCTACTTCTGTGGCTAGCATGCAAATGGCCGCCTGGGTTAGGCTCCATCTTGGAAGACTGCCATCTAAATGTAAGCTATGTCTGTGGGATATGTCTGAAGTTATGTCGGAAAGCACCCCATGTACACCAGAATGGACAATACTAGATGCCCAATTTCAGCTTGTGTCATTTGGTCCATATCCCTCTAAACCTTTCTTAACCACGCACCTGTCCTAATGTCTTTTAAATACTGTCATTGTACATGCCTCAACTACCTCCTCTGGCAGCTCGCCCCTTAGATCCACGACCCTCTGAGTGGAAAATGATGTCCCTCAGGTTCTGATTAAATCTTTCCCCTCTCACCTTAAACCCATGACTTCTGGTTCCCGATTTCCCCCATCTTTCAATATCAGCAGAAACAGATGTTTATTGCAGATATCTGTTTGTTTCAAATAAAATATGCTCTGAGCACTATTAATTTGTGTATAATATTTATGGGGAAATGCATTAAAGGTAGCCGTCTTGGCTGAGGATTATGTTTGTGTAAGGTTTCTGTGACATTACTACATGCAAATACAGTGCTTCAGTCTCTGTCTTTTAGGAGTTTGAGTTGGCACAATGCCTTGGTTGTTCCAAGGCCGAGATGGTGAAATTGTTCTACAAGCAGATTTTGAGTAGATTAGGTTTATATTCCGTCGAGAGCAGATGAATTTGAAGTGATCACATTGACGTATTTCATTCTCGAGGAACTGGACCGGGTAGAATTTGGTGAATGTTTCTCCAGCTTGGAAGCCTAGAAGTAGGGTGTCAGAATTGGTGCCCACCATTTAGGGTTGCAATGAGCAATTGCTTCACTCAAGGTTGTCATCTGTGGAATTCTACACACCAGAGGGCTGTGGCAACTTAGTTGGTGAGTGTATCAATTTGCAGATCATTAGACCTTTGGATCCTGAGGGATGAGCAGGATGTTCTGACAGCACCGGAAAGTGGGATTGTTTTGGAAGATCAGCAGTGATCACAGTGAGTGCCAGAGGACACCCGAAAGACCAACTAATCCCCGACTCCTGTGGTTGTATTGTGCGCAGGTCAGGCAAATAGACAGATGTGCCGTTGATAGTTTCTTGTTCACAGAGAGAGAAAGAGAGGGACAGAAAGGCAGGAGAAACTGGAGACTCTCAGCTCTCCAGAGCTCCAATTAGCAATGTTATTTTGGAAAGATGCTCCTGGTGAGCACCTACAAAACCGTGTAGCTTTGCAGAATGAAACATATGGGACCTTTGATTTCAATCTTGATAAGTGCTAGGTCAGGTCTTGGCTATTCAGTTAGATTTACTCAAAGGTCTGAGAAGTCCCTCGTGGGACTTTGCAACAAGCTATCAGGAGGCCGCGTCAAGCCCAGAAGAAAATAGGTTCAGCTGTTCATTCACAGCTCAAAAGCCTGCAGGATGAATTTGAACTGCCCTCTGTGACTGCATTGTCAGGCTTGGTGAGGCTGTACAGAGTTGAAAGAAACCATTTTTCAGCCCTTTATTTCTTTGAGAGGCCGTCGCATGTAATGATTTTGGTGATTCCCAGTAGATTTGTGAAGTTGTCATGTGGCGTCCTTTTGTTTTAGATGTTAAACACCAACCATTTCCCAGAAAAAAAAAAGTAAATAGAGGAGTCATTCATACAAATGTTTGCCGATTATAGAAAGTCTTTTGCACATTTTGCAGGTTTTTCAAATAGCCAAATCCAGCAGTAATATCAAGTTATGCTGCCGAGATATAGTTTAAAATTAAATAAAGTTTTCAATGTATTAGTAAAATAGGGTATTGTAATTGCAAGTATAGATGAACTGATAAGAATATGTATTGCAGAAAGCAGCTCGGGTATAGACAATAGGTGTAGGAGTAGGCCATTCGGCCCATTGAGCAAGCACATCTATTGGTAAGAATCTATTGGTAAAGAGGCAATGAGTTGTGGTATAGATGGTAGTGTACATTGCAGAATCGATGGAATATTAGTGAGGAGATTGTCAGAAGTGTTTAATTGTTATATGTATTGGCAATGGGACAATGAAATTCTTACTTGCTGCAGCTTAACTTGCCTCTAAATGGAATAACACACACATATACACACGCACATGCACACACTACCTAGAAGATCATCGTCTGCTGAGGTCAGTGTTGTGCAATGTTCGAGAGCCTGATGGTTACTGGGAAGAGGCTGATCTTAACCTGGAGATCACGCTTTTCAGACTCCAGCACCAACATCCTTCTGTTAGGAGTGAAACAAGACAATGGCCAGGGTGGTAAAGATATTGGCTGGCTTTTTTGTGCAGGTCCTCCTACAGATCCCTTTGATGGTGGGGAGGTCAGTAGCTGTGATGGAACAGGCAGTGTCTCCCACTCTCCATGATTGCTGTAGTTCCTGGGTGTTTGAGTTGCTGAACCAGGCCATGAACCAGGCCATGATCACTAGTGGATGCATTAGTGATAATTTTTCAAAATTCCTTAGATTCTGGAGTAGTTCCTGAGGATTGGAGGGTAGCTAATGTAACCCCACTTTTTAAAAAAGGAGGGAGAGAGAAAGCGGGGAATTACAGACCAGTTAGTCTAACATCGGTAGTGGGGAAACTGCTAGAGTCAGTTATTAAAGATGGGATAGCAGCGCATTTGGAAAGTGGTGAAATCATTGGACAAAGTCAGCATGGATTTACGAAAGGTAAATCATGTCTGACAAATCTGATAGAATTTTTCGAGGATGTAACTAGTAGAGTGGATAAGGGAGAACCAGTGGATGTGTTATATCTAGACTTTCAGAAGGCTTTCGACAAGGTCCCGCATAAGAGATTAGCATACAAACTTAAAGCACACGGTATTGCGGGTTCAGTATTGATGTGGATAGAGAACTGGCTAGCAGACAGGAGGCAAAGGGTAGGAGTAAACGGGTCCTTTTCAGAATGGCAGGCAGTGACTAGTGGGGTGCCGCAAGGCTCAGTGCTGGGACCCCAGCTATTTACAATATATATTAATGATTTGGACGAGGGAATTCAATGCAACATCTCCAAATTTGCAGATGATACCAAGCTGGGGGGTATAGTTAGGTGTGAGGAGGATGCTTGGAGGCTGCAGGGTGATTTGGATAGGCTGAGTGAATGGGCAGATGCATGGCAGATGCAGTACAATGTGGATAAATGTGAGGTTATCCACTTTGGTGGCAAAAACATGAGGGTAGACTATTATCTGAATGGTGGCAGATTAGGTAAGGGGGAGATGCAACGAGACCTGGGTGTCATGGTACACCAGTCATTGAAAGTAGGCATGCAGGTGCAGCAGGCAGTGAAGAAAGCAAATGGTATGTTAGCATTCATAGCGAAAGGATTTGAGTTTAGGAGCAGGGAGGTTCTACTGCAGTTGTACAGGGTTTTGGTGAGGCCACACCTGGAGTACTGCGTACAGTTTTGGTCTCCAAATCTGAGGAAAGACATCCTTGCCATAGAGGGGGTACAGAGAAGATTCACCAGACTGATTCCTGGGATGTCAGGACTTTCATATGAGGAAAGATTGGATAGACTCGGTTTGTACTCGATGGAATTTAGAAGATTGAGGGGGGATCTTATAGAAACCTACAAAATTCTTAAGGGGTTGGACAAGCTAGATGCTGGGAGATTGTTCCCGATGTTGGGGGAGTCCAGAACAAGGGGTCACAGTCTAAGGATAAGGGGGAATTCCTTTAGGACCGAAATGAGGAAAACATTCTTTACACAGAGAGTGGTGAGTCTCTGGAATTCTCTGCCACAGAAGGTAGTTGAGGCCAGTTCATTGGCTATATTTAAGAGGGCGTTAGATGTGGCACTTGTGGCTAAAGGGATCAGGGGGTATGGAGAGAAGGCAGGTACGGGATACTGAGTTGGATGATCAGCCATGATCACATTGAATGGCGGTGCAGGCTCGAAGGGCCGAATGGCCTACTCCTGCACCTATTTTCTATGTTTCTATGTTTCTATGATACAATCGGTCAGTATGCTCCCTAGCATCCAGATACCCTGAGATGGAGTAAGGCAGTGTAGACTGGCCACACTGCCCTATCTGCCAGTTCTTTACATCCAGTAGATTACGCAGCCTGGGATGTAAGACTCTTCCATATTCCAATCTTTAACCATTGATAAGTGGGCTTTCTCTTTAAAGTTCTTAGGTCAGCACTTATAACGTAATTTCTTTAGTCGGAGAGTGTGGAGGCCAAGTCAGTGGATGTATTTAAGGCAGAGATAGATAGATTCTTGATTAGTACAGGTGCTATGGGGAGAAGGCAGGAGAATGGGGTTAGGTGGGAGAGATAGATAGCCATGATTGAATAGCGGAGCAGACTTGATGTGGTTTATGATATCACTTATGAATTTATTCTAGCTTAAATATTTCAATCTGGATTTCCACCTGAATGTGTTAACTGAAAAGTTACACTTTAAAACAAAACTACATGGACTGGGATGATTGTGTGTCAGAGTTTCATCATCCCAGTTGTTGCACTATCATCGATATTTATATGACCAGAGATACAAAGTGACGTCATCTGGTAATGGTAGGAAGAGCTCCGTCAAATGTGTTCAACAGTCGTGTCTGAAGGTGTGCAATGCCAAGCTGGTGCAATGGGTATTAAAGAAGAGTGTAACGTGAACATGGCCAGTGAAACATTCTTTACCCATCTCGCTCTCTTTCCAATTTCTTCTATTCCTCTTGTATATTTTCTCCCTTCTTTGCTCATCATTAAACTAAAAAGCAAGAGGGTTTCTCTGGGACACAGGTCCACCCCGGGTCTCAGGCGCTGCCAGGTTGCAGCTTTACCACTGCGCCACCCTTGATACATTGTTCTCTGCAACTTTGGCATTCAACTGGTGTGTGTACTGGTATTTATCAAGTACATCTTTGTTATAGCTATGGCTGTGGAGGTTATCTTTTCTGAACTTGCTCAATGAGGTTATTATTTTGTCAAAGTAAAAAAAGTTCCTCTCCCCCACCCCCCGCAATCGGCCTGAAGAAGGGTCCCGATCTGAAACATCACCTGTCCATATTCTCCAGATATACTATTTTCCCAGCTGAGTTACTCCAGCATTTTGTGTCTTATCTTCGGTATAAACCAGCATCTGCAGTTCTCTTTTATTACTATTTTATAATTCTGTTCTGTTCAGCGCATGTATTTTTTGATTTGGTAGGATTTTGGAACAGCCCTGAATGTGCTTTTGTCCGCCACTGTATCAATAAATCGCAGGAGAGCGTTGAAGGGAAAGTTCAGATCTCTGTCTTCAAGGGACAAGTGTACATCCTCGGACGAGAATCACCTACTTCTCTGTACAACGAGGCTCTTGTCAGGTAGGAATCATAATGTTCTTTGATTTATTTAAGGTGTTGGTTGAACATTTCGTAGCTATGAAGTCCGCCAGGACTCTTTAACTGTTTGCCCTCCTGATTTTAAAATAACAAGCTTAACTCTCCCTTGTATAGCGTCTAGCTGTTTATCCAGAATAAATACAGCTTGTGGATCTGCCTTGTATTTTATTGCAACCCGATTTTAACTCTTGCCTTCAAAGACTTGGATGAGAGAGCAGAATCTCCAATTGAAAGTACAATGAGAAGCCAGGATGTTAAAAACGAGCAGTGTAGTTAGGATCAGGTTTGAATTTTCTTGTAGGATTAGTTAACAATTAAATCACTGTAACAACATTGCTGCTTAGAAATATTGAACCAGGGCTGCTCCTTCATGAATGTGTCTTCCTGCTGAACTGTCCTCTCACCAGAGGATGAGTCGCATCCGGAATTTGAATTAAAAAATAATTTTGCTGCAATTTTTTTCCTGGCATAATGAAAGGAACAGCATTCTAAGAACTAATGGCTGTCTTTTAACTTCAATGTTTATGATATATTTGGGAAATGTGAGATATATTCTAACGTCGGTAGACAAATCAAATATCATGTAACTTGTGTTTGAATTCTCATTTATTTTGCATTTAATTTGTCCATATAGTGTTGCTCCCTTCAATTACATCCAGTATATTTGTTGTGCATGCTTTCTATCATTTAAATATTATGCCAGGATCTGAATTTTGGAAGATCTAACTATTCATGGTACAATTGTTGTTCATAAATGCAGGATTTAAGTTGTCATAGCTTAGAATATCATCCTGTGTTTTTGGGTGAAATTATGTCACGGTAAATGATATTCATTTATCCATATACAAAGATGCATTAAATTTTTTTTCTGATATTGAGCCTGATGTCTTTTAAATATCAAGTGTGAAGAGATAATGCATTATTGTTTATAGAGTGTGATTAGTTATTGACCATCTCATTGCTTGGAAAAATACTAACTCCTATTTACTTGCTTCTGCTGCGGGTTATGTGTTATAATCCTTATTGATTTCAGTCCACCAATTACAGCTACAAAAATAAATCCACTATAACGTGCACACACAAGCAAAGGCCCTTGGTACCATTCATGGGATCAATACAAATCCATGTAAAGTTTCATGCAGTCCATTCAGAAGGCAATAAAATGTGTCCTTTATCCTTGTTTTTTTTTAAATAAGTAAACACTATTACTCAAGCAACGTTAACATTGTATTGTGTTGCGCCTTCCTTGTGTTTATTCCTTTATATTGTCAAAGCTACTTTTTAAGATTATAAAGATATTGAAACATTTTCATGCCCGAGAGAGAAAGGTGTCGGGGAAGATAACTACCGCAGCTGATTTTCTCCTTTATAGCTAAAATGTGTACAGAGTAACCCTTAATAATCCCCTTCTTTGTGGCTTACAGTCACAGAAGGAGCTACACTAAATGAATAAAGTAAAAGTAATCAGAAGCACTTATTCACTGTCAGTTCCAAAGCGATGTCTCTTTCAGTTTCTACATCAGTGCCTTTAAAATGTTTGAATGATGAAGGAATCATACTAATAAAAGAATAGGGTAAGCAATACAGGAGGCTGGAAGTGACTGGTCACAGTAGGTATAAAGTAATGTAATTATATGGCATACAGCCCACTCGATTGCACAAAAATAAAAGCATGGATTTCTGGAAAGACATCCAGCACCATTGTAAATTCTTCCAAATTGCTTTTTTTTATTCTAGCAAATAATTAATCGGTTGCAATATGGACGGTAACTGCTGTGATGTTTTGAAACCTATATGGAGAGGAATCAAGACCAGCGGCCGTCAAAAAAAACAGCTAAAACATAGCAGGCTTTAAAGAATTATTTAAGAGAATATTACCGCTGTTTGCCTTTGGGTATCTGAGACCCAGCACCTGCAGCTGAGAGGTAGACAGGCAGATGATCTTCCCCGCCACTACCAGTGTCGCTTGGAGCTGCTGCCAACTCCTATACAAGTGCAGTGATTTCTGTAACTGTCTGCACAGATTACAGGGTATTAGAGGGGGAAAAACCTGAAATTGTTTTCTCTGGAGGTTTGAGAGGAGGCCAGGTAGAAGTATGTAATATTATCAGCGACAGAGATAGGGTAGATGGTCAGAACCTTTCTCCCCCCCCCCCACCCCACGATGGAATGGTCAAGGACTACAAGGCATAGTTTAAAGGTGACCGGGCAAAAGTTTAAAGGCAATGTGCGCGGCAAGTTTTTTGGCTGTCTGGAAAGCATTTCCAAGGATAGTGGTGGAGGCAGATACGATAGTGGCGTTTAAGAGGCTTTTAGACAGGCACATGGGTACTCAGAGAATGATATGTATCACACACAGGCAGAGGAGATAGGTTAACCTGGCATCAAGTTCAGCACAAACATTGTGGGCCGAAGGGCCTGTTCCAGTGCTATAGCTGTACTGTTCTTTTTTCATGTTTAAAAGTAAAATACGCTGAGATCGGATTTGTTTTTTCTCTCCATAAAGCAAGAGAAAAGAAAGGATTCATTTTCATTTATTTCACACCTTTCTTGATCACGGCAATTCCAGATTTTACAATACTTTGAAATGTAGAAACATTTTTTTTTGCATTTAGGTACAGTATATAGTAGACCCTCACAATTGCTTGATCCCTGGCATGTGAAATTGCACCAAGATGCATATCCTAAAATATACGTCTGGTAACTTTGTAAATCAAGGCTTTCCTGCTTTTGGTACATTCCGGCTCAATATAACAACTCCGATTGCAATCCCCAGCCCTGTGTTTGAATGAGGTTTTAACTACCCAGATTGTGCAGTAACCAGGAGGGTAAGCTAAAATGAGTTAATGCTCCAATTGTCATGCTTTTTTAAAATGAATGATGAAGGCATAGACTTAAGGTGAGAGGGGAGAGATTAGTGGGTAGCTTTGTCACTCGGGGAGTTGTCCGTAAGTGGAATGAGCTGCCAGAGGAAGCTATGGAAGATGATACAATTATGACTTTTAAAGACATTCAGACAAATAATTGAATAGGGAGGGTTGAGAGGGTTAGGATCCAAATGCTGGCAAATGGACTAGCACTGTTTGCCAACTTGTTCAGCGAGGGCATGGTAACCCAAAGGGCCTGTTTCCGTTCCGTATGGCTCCATGACCCTCTATTTTATCAATATATGTCGCGGCTCCAACAACGTGAATAGGAGGGTTACTCAAAAAGCTGGAGAAACTCAGCAGGTGCAGCAGCGTCTAAGGAGCGAAGGTGATAGGCGACGTTTCGGGTCGAGACCCTTCTTCAGACTGGTCAGGGATCAGGGAAACGAGATATAGACAGTGATATGGAGAGATAAAGAACAATGAATGAAAGATATGCAAAAAAGTATTGATGATAAAGGAAACAGGCCATTGTAAGCTGTTTGTAGTGTGAAAATGAGAAACTAATAGGACCTGATGTAATTGGAGGCTTGAGTAAAACCCAAAGTGCGAGAGAAACTCAGTGGGTCAGGCAGCATCTGTGGAGGGAATAGGTAGGCAATGTTTCAGGTCGGGACTTGAATCGGTCTGAAGAAGGATCCCGGCCTGAAACGTCGCCTGTCCACTCTCTCCACAAATGCTGCCTGACCCACTGAGTTCCACCAGCACTTTGTCTTTTACTCAAGATTGTAGCATCTGCTGTTCCTTGTGTCTCCTGTCTTGAGGCCTTGCAGCTTCCCTTGCGGGCCGCACTTAAATTGTTGGCTGGAAGATTGAATTCTCATGAGGAGGTCGGTTAACTTCCAATGTTCTCTGGGGATCTTTGATGAGCCAAAGGGCCTGTTTCATGAGATCTTAAGATATGGGAGCATAATGAGGCCATTTCGCCCATTGAGCCTACGCCATCATTCGATCATGGCTAATCTATTTTTTCCCCTCAACACCATTCTATTGCCTTCTCCACGTAACCTTCGACGTCCTTACCAATCAAGAACCTATTAATTTCCGCTTTAAAAATACCTAATGACCTGGCCTCCACTGCCGTCTGTGGAAATGAATTCCACAGATACACCACCATCTGGCTAAATAAATTCCTCCTCATCTCCATCTATTATTCTGAGCCCTTTTATTCTGAGACTCTGCCCTCTGGTCCTAGTCTCTCCCATACTGGAAACGTCCCCTCCACATCCCCTCGGTCGATGTCTATGCTTTCTATGCGGAGTCTCAAAATCTCCCTTAAAAAAAATTCTCATATATAAAAATTGAGGCTTTCTTGAGTCGCCATCATCCAGTACCAGATGTGATGGAGCAAAGCACTGTTCCAGAGTTGGCGATAGTCTACAGCCAGTAGTGGGCAGGGCAGTGCCAACACTGCCCTGGGTGCCATCCGCAAGTCCATGGCAGGATTCCGGCTCCATTTTTGTTAAACATTCAAGTGACTATGGTTAACCACACCTAAAGCCCCTCAAAACCCATGGTTTGTGACACACAACCAACGGCACGATCCAATTTAATATTTATAGCCTTGCACGTTGGATCAGTACAATGCCCTGCCAGATTCGCAGCGCATTTACGAGGCTACTTCGCCTTGAAAATTCTCTGCATCCTTGATATTGTCAGGTTATAACTGGCGACAAAAGCTGCTTTTGACATCCGTTCTCTAATTGTTAAGTTCCCAATCTATGGAAGCTGTAAGTGCAGCCAACATGCTTTAGATCAACAAAATAAATAATAACTTGGCTTTTAATTAAAAAGAAAGAAAAAAAATACTGGCGGTTTAACTGAGAGATTTCATTTTATTAGTCCTGAGTGCCAAAGAATAAAAAATAAATCAATTTGTTGAACAAAAGTTGTCCATTGAAAAGTCAATATGTTGTGGCTTTTTAGACTTGCTTTCCAACAGACTATAATACAAGTCTGAGGAGTAAAATTAAAGTGTTGCATGTTTCATGGCCATGTTGTTGTCAAACTGCATTATACTTGAACCATTTATTGATCCTGATTTCTCTTTTGAAGCATTTGACCTTAGCTGGGGTAGAACAGATTGATGTGTCAGTGTAAGCAAAACCTTGGATTCAAAGACTATTCAGCAAACAGCAGCTACTGAAGGGGTCCAGGAACCCTGGGGAATTATCTCACCGGTAATTTGTGTGTCAGGCATTAATAATAGTGCAGTAATAATAATTAACCGAGGCAATTGAAATTGGGTAAGTGCTTCATAGTTTTCTCATTTGCTTTGCTGAAGTATTGTGGTCAACTACCTTTTAACACCACAGTTCCCCATATTTCTGTTATCTCATCTGGCTGAACAACGCACTCAACCACTTTCCCATTCCCATTTCTGAAGAAGAGCCCTGACCTGAAGTGTTGTCTGTCCATTTCCCTCCAAAGACGCTGCTGAGTTCTTCCATTACTTTGCGTTTTGCACCAGATTCCAGCCTCAACAGTTCCTCGTGTCTCCTCTCCCAATTCCACCGTTTCCACCACCCCCCCACTCCCTTCCACCAAACATCTTCCTTCTCGAGGTTTAGGTTTATTATTGTCAGGTGTACAGAGATAGAGTGGAAAGGTTTGGTTTCACTGCTATCAAATCAAATTCAATTATTAATACTATACATGAGCACGATCAAGCCATACATTAGAACAACAGGTCATTTAAAGAGAAAAATATAGCATCGGGCAGAGTACAGTTTCTCAGCATAGTAGCTAGAAGTTCCAGTGAAAAAGTTCAATGATCTCAATCTAATGCAAGATCTTCAGGGATTCCTGATTCCTATTCTGCTTTGTGTGAGGAAACTATGTCTCTCTACAATTCATACCTAAATAGTTTAGTTTTAAGTTTATTCCTCCATGTTCTGGATTTGTTTTATCTCCCTGTATCACCTTTGCAGTTGTCAAGTCTTCGATTAGGGTACCTTTGTCTAGAGAAGAGATTGCAAACCAAGTATAGGCAAGTCCTCGTCATAATTTACCCTTAGATTCTGGTAAAACACTGGAAGCATTATCGCAGGCCAGTATAATATGGAGATCTTTAGTCAGAGGGTGGTGAATCTGTGGAATGCATTGCCATTGACGGCTGTGGAGGCCTTTTGGATATTTTTAAGGGGAGGTTGACAGATTCTTGATTAGTAAGAATGGCAGGGGTTATGGGGAGAATGGATTTGAGGGGGAAAGGTTGATCAGCTGTGATTGAATGGCGGAGCAGACTTCATGGGCCAAATAGCCTAATTCTGCTCCTAAATCTTATGATCAGCAAACCCCAGGTAAGATCCAATCTGCTCACTATACCATCGAAAATTAATTTTATTTTGCATTCTTGCATCTGAGAAAATGTCCAGCAATCCATTTGCCGTTTGGTTACATTTTTGGAACCGTAACTTTAAGTTCTCCTTCTTGCATGTGGCGTGCACAGCCTAAAGTTGTGAGACAACTTGTTCTGTTTGATCTTCTGTTTGTGCACGCCAGGTTGATTGCATTTGTTGAAACAGGGTGGACCACGTGAAGGTTGCAATCTCCCACCTCAACTTTAAGGTGTCGAGCTGGAAAGGGTACAGAGAAGATTTCCAAGGATATTGACAGAGGGTCTGAGCTGCACAGAGAGGTTCAGTAGGCTGGGATTCTATTCCTTGGAGAATGAGGGATGATCTTATTGAGGTGGATTAAATCACGAGAGGAATAGATTGGGTAGATGCACAGTCTCTTGCCCAGAATAGGTAAATCAAGGACCAGAGGACAAAGGTTTAAGATGAAGGGGAAAAGATTTAATAAGAATCTGAGGGGTAACTTTTTCACACAGAGGGTGGTGGTGGGTGTATGGAACAAGCTGCCAGAGGAGGTAGTTGAGGCAGGGACTATCCCAACATTTAAGAAACAGTTAGACAGGTACATGGATAGGACAGGTTTGGAGGGATATGGACCCAATGTGGACAGGTGGGACTAGTGTAGCTGGGACATGTTGGCCGGTATGGGCAAGTTGGGCTGAAGGACCTGTTTCCACCATGTATCACTCTATGACTGTGTGATGTGTGAATGTCTAAACATTCAAAATAAAATTTCCAAAAATTAAACGCCCTGACTCTTCCACTCACTGAATTGTATTTGATTTGGTTTTTCCCGCTAATAGATTATGCACCATTCGCTCCCTGTCACATGCTCCCCATGCATCCCAGCTTCCACCTGCAATCTGATGTACAATTCCCCATTCCTTCACCAAATTCATGCACTTCATACGTCAGTGCCGATCCTGGTAACACCACTTAACACAACCTGACAACAAGAGAATGGCTCCTGTTTCACCATCTTATAAAAGTGTGTAAAATCATGAGGCGAATATATAGGGTGAATGTCTTTTCCCCAGGGCATAGGTTCAAGGAGTGAAGAGAAAGATTTAATAGGAATCTGAGGGACAACCTTTTCACACACAGGGCAATGGGTGTATGAAACGAGCAGCCAGAGGAAGTAGTTGAGGCAAGTACAATAACAATATTTGAAAGACATTTGTACAGGTACATGGATAGGAAAGACTTGGAGATATGGGCCAATGAGACTAGCTTAGATGGGGCATCTTGATCGGTCGGCATGGATGAGTTGGGCCGAAGGGCCTGTTTCCATGTTGTATGTCTCCATGAATTTGGTACTTTGATCAAATGTTTATATATCAAGTGAGAAGTTGTGTAATGGACCTCAGCTGTAGCACCCTGCTGTGTTTGTCCATCTGAATTCACTGCTATAATGAGCATATCGAAGGAATATTAACCAGTAATGGCACACACAACTCAGGAATTCCTTTTCTCCAGGTGTGCCGTCTGTCCCGCTGAGTTACTCCAGCATTTTATGTCTATCTTCGGTATAAACTGCAGTTCCTTCCTACACAGTAATGGAGCGTGCGATACATTGAGTTTATTTATTTTTTTATCTCTTTCTAGCATGAATGTGCAAGGAGATTATGACCCAATCGATGCTGGCGGATTTATTAAGATTTGCTCCTTGAGGTGAGTGAATTTCTTAAGAGCCTGTCCCACTTATCCGATTTTTTTCGGCGACTTGCCGGCACCCGTCATTGTCGCAGCAGGGCGCCGAAAAATGTCAACCTGTTGAAAATCAGCGACGACCAGAAAAAGGGCCACTACTCACGCCCATACAGCCGTCACCCCGCGTGCACCTGTCTGCACGCCTTTCTGTCCATATTTATCTTCTGTCTGTGTTCCTACACCACTCACTGGCCAGGAACAGTACACTGTCCGGTTGTATCTGGGCTTGAGGAGTGAACGGCACTGGTCCAGACCACATCGCCCTCTTATTTGATCTTCTCCCTTTAACATCTTCCCCATTTCTGCATGAACCACGATCCAGAAACCACCATGTTTACAATCTCACATACAATCACATTTTCTCCTGTGCTCACATCTTAACTAATTTGTAGCAATTAATTAACATTCAGACTGTAATTACTCTGGATGAAACGTTTATGAATTGAGAACCCACCTTGCATTGCCGTTGTGAAAATGTTTTTTTTTCCTCTTTTCATTTGGGGGTACAAAAATGTTGTAGTTTGTGGAGAACAAGTTCTCTACTTGGTGTTTTCTTGTTTAATTACAAATGGCTAAATATTCTGATCTGTTTTTCAACAGACTGAAAGAATACCATCGACTGCAAAGCTCAAAATCCACATGAGTGAATTCTGGCATTGACTTTCCACAATGCATTTTATTCTAAAGCCTCTTTGGTGAAATGCAAGTTCCGTGTGTGTTGCTTGTTTCAATACAAATAAAGTGACTAATCTTTAACTCACAAACCCCAAGCTGACTTTTTGTCTGTTCTCCTCTTTCAATGAAGAACTTTCAATACATTAGTCTTCGATTTGTCTGTAAATATAAAGATTAATTTGCTTGCTTTTGTGCCACGTTTGGATAAAAATATTAACACTCTCAGTACAGATATCATGTAAGGAATAAAGGATAAATCAAAGTGCTCAGTAGAGGCAAAGCTGATGGTCATCGGAAGGACAAGTGACATTATTTGGAAAAGATACAGAAGAGATCACCAGAATGTTACCTAGGGTTGTGGGCTTAAATTATGGGGAGAGCTTGGATAGGCTGGGAGATTTTTATTTGGAGCTTAAGAGACTGAGGGGTGACCTTCATGAGGTGTACAAAGTCGTGGAACTTGCTAAAGACCAATTCTCCCACCAAAGGAATCAATAACCCCTCAATCTTCCTGGAAATGTAAGCTCAGGTGATGAAGCCTAGTTTCCGAATTCAACTCTCTGAGAGATTTTGCACTCTCTGTCCCACTAGTTGCATTTGCCTCTTTTTGGCCAGAGGGAACATTTTAATCAAGAACTAGAGAGCACAGTTTTAAGGTGAGAGGGGCAAACTTTAAAATAATTGGGGGTGGTGGAGGCAGATATCCGGTAGTGATGTTTAAAGGGCCTTTAGCTAGGCACATGGATATGCTGGAAATGGAGGGATATGAGTCATGTGCTAGCAAAGATTAATTTAACTTGGCGTCATGTTTGCACGGACATTGTGGGCCTAAGGGCTTGTTCCTGTGCCCTACTGTTCTATGTTCTGTCTGATTCTTTACAGCCTCAATCTCCCACCCCTATAACTGTTGTGCCAGCTGCCCTCCTGGGCTCGTGTTGTGTTGTGTGTGGCCAGTAATCCACCAGGTGACCACTATCACTTTGCCAGTTGTACTGAACGATGTCCTGGGCCTGCACAAGCCCGTTAAATTAGCCCTCTACAGGCGGTGGTAGAGTCGCTGCCTTACAGCGCCAGAGACCCAGGTTCGATCCTGACTGCGGGTGCTATCTGTATGGAGTTTGCACATTCACCATGTAGCCACGTGGGTTTTCTCCAGGTGCTCCGGTTTATTCCCACATTCCAAAGGCACGCAGGTTTGTAGGGTAATTGCCGTCATTAAGTTCTTCCAAACGTGTAGGTTAGACTAGTGTACAGGGGGTTGTTGGTCAGCGCGGTCTCGGTGGGCCCAAGGGCCAGTTTCCTTCCTGTGTCTCTATGTGAAGTTGCAACACCCTCTGGCTTGTGGCCCACACTCTGCGCCAATGCTCGATTCCTGCCCATGGCGGTCAGAACCTTGTTAGTGCAGCACCCAAGGCCTCTGCTGCTGAATCCTCATCCTGGCCCAGTTGGACATCCCTAGGGTGCAGAAGCCCAGTGAAGAGCGGGGACGGGATGTGTATAGACGGTGTAAAACATTCTGAGAGTGTTTCATCTCAACTCTTATTTACCCCTGCAATGTTCATGGATATCACTGATCCGCATCTAGCTAGCCCTGACCAACTCCCCAGGGAACAATCATGTCCCTTCAGCAAAACACAAAGTGCTGGAGGAACTCGGTGTGTCTGGTAGCATCTGTGGAGGGAATGGACAGACTATGTTTGATGTCGGGACCCTTCAGTGAAACTTGACACTAGTTAACAAATTTTGAATAGATGTTTAGTTCTCAGCAAAGCTCTGCTGCAAAGAAATTAATTGAATGCTTTCCAAACCCACAAGACAGATTATTTGCCTCTAAAGGGGCTGTCCCACTTGGGCGACCTAATTGGCGAGTTTAGGAGAGTTTGAAAAAATGTCATGTTGAAGACTTCCTTCAACTATGTAGAAGACCTCCTTCGACTATGTTGAAGACTAGCTACGATTGACTTCGGGAAAATTAGACACCGAATAGTGGAGAGTGAAACCGATCTTCTTCGACCTCCCTTCGACTATGATGAAGACTATCAACGACTACCTTCGACCACCCTCGAATACCTACGACTAACATGCCGACCTACTACGACTAAACCTACGAGTAAAAAAAGTATCGATTTTTTCCATGGCGATCTTTTTTTATTCGCGGGCATTTTCAACATGTTGAACAATACGCCGCGATAGAGTCACACAACACAGAAACAGGCCTTTCAATCCAACTTGCCCATGTGGACCAAGATGCCCCATCTATGCTCGTCCTGTTTGCCTGCATTTGGCCCACACCCTTATTAACCTTTCCTATCCGTGTACCTGTTCAAGTGGCTTTTATATATATTTTTTGTACCTGCCTCAACTACTTTCTCTGGCAAATCATTCCATATGCCCACCACCCTCTGTGCGGAACAAGTTGGCCCTTCGGTTCCTATTAAAACTTTCCCCTCTCACTTTAAACCCACGCCTTTAAACTAGTTCTAGGAATCCCTTAGCCTGAAAAAATAACTCTGGGGCCCTTCAGACCTGGCAATGTTGCCATACATTTTCTCCGCACTCTTCCCACCTTAGTGGCATCTTTCCCATGGCAGGATGACCAAAACTGAACACAGTACTCCAAGGCTGGACACAAAGTACTGCAGTAACTTAGAGGGCCAGGCAGCCTCTCAGCCTGAATGCTGACTGAGCAGTCACGGTGGCGCAGCGGTAGAGTTGCTGCCTTACAGCGAACTCAGCGCCACAGACCCGCGTTTGATCCCGACTACGGGTGCTGTCTGTGTGGAGTTTCTACGTTCCCCCTGTGACCCGCGTGGGTTTTCTCCGAGATCTTTGGTTTCCTCCCACACTCCACAGACGTACAGGTTTGTAGGTTAATTGGCTACTTGGTAAATGTAAAAATTGTCCCTAGTGGGTGTAAGATAGTGTTAATGTGCGGGGATCGTCGGTCGGCACTGACCCGGTGGGCCGAAGGGCCTGTTTCCGCACTGTATCTCTAAACTAAATCTCTAAACTGAACTAAACTGAGGGTCCCAACCTGAAATGTCACCCATCCTTTTTCTCGACATGCTGCCAGACCCGCTGAGTTACTCCAGCACTTTGTGTCCAGCATCTGCAGTTCTTTGTTTCTACACTACTCTAAGCGCGACCTCACCAACGCTTTGCGGAGGTTGAGGTGAATGCAGCTTTGTGTGGTAGAAGAGATGCAAAGCATTGTGGCCAAGCTGCAGAGAACTGCGTCTGAAGTTTGCGTTCAGATACAAGATACTGACGTTTTAACACAAGGTGCTGGAGTAACTTAATGAGCCAGGCAGCATCTGTGAAAGGAAAGGACAGGTGATATTTCGGGTCAGGACCCTTCAGACAAATTCAAGTTCCGAACCAAAACATCGTCTGCCCATTTCCTCGCAGAGGCCAACCTGACCTGCAGAGTTCCTCCAGCACTTTGTGTTTTGCTCCAGATTCCAGCACCTGCAGTTCCTAGTGTCTCTACTGAAGTTTAATGCCTTCTTTCAAAAAGTTTCAAATTAACTTTTGAAGTGTGGTAATGATAAAACAGCATGTGGTACACGATGAACATGATTGGCTCCTTTTGACAGAACCGTGTATCTTGTGGGGCAGGTTAGTGTGACCCCAATTTCCAAAGTGTTCAGAAATTAGCAAGGAGGAGGTCAAGGAAGATGGCCCGAGGTCAGGAGAGGCGAGGAATAATCGTTTATTGACCACCGCTCTATTTGAAGAGCTTAACCCACCAGTTGCCGCACAGTGGAGAGGTACCACGGTACAGCGGCCTTGTGCAGGCTGCTGGGGCCTCCTGCAAGCCAACAGGATCAATATCTAATCTACCGAGTCCTGAGTGGAACTGATGATCAATTGCAGCCTTTTAATGACTCCACTCATGAAGCATGGTAATTGGTGGCAGCTAGCGTGCCTCCCAGCAGTGCTCCTGTGGATGTGCAACCTCTTTACCTCTGCGGGCATCGCGTTTTGTGAGTGTCTGCTGCTAACATCCTACGAGGAGAGGTAAGCTCAGGCTCCTCGCTACTTACTGAACAGTGCGTCTTAGTTTAGAGATACAGCGTGGAAACGGAGCCTTTGGCCACCGAGTCCGCGCCGACCAGCGATCCCTGCACCTTAACACTATCCACACACACGAGGGACAATTTACACGTACACCAAGCCAATTAACCTGCACACCTGTATGTTTTTGGAGTGTGGGAGCTTCTTCTTCTGTAGTGTGGCGTGCACAGCCTAAAGTTGTTGGACAACTTGTTCTATTTGATCTTCCGTTTGTGCACGTCGGGTTGATTGCATTAGTCGAAACAGGGCGGACCACGTGAAGGTTGCAATCTTCCATCCCAGGAGTGTGGAATGAAACCGAAGATCTCGGACAAAACCCACGTGGTCACCGGGAGAACGTACAAACTCTGTGCAGACAGCACCAGGATCGAACTCTGGCCTTTGGCGCATCAAGTGCTGTAAAGCAGCATCTCAGCCGCTGCCCCACAGGGCCGCCCTTCAATCTGTCCCGTAAGCTTTAGCCTTTTCCGTTGATAGAAGTGAGGAGCACTGAACTGAGAATGCAAAACACAGTCCAGTACAGCATAGGAGCAGGTCCTTCTGCCCACAATGTCTATGCTAAACATGATGCCCACCCCAGCCCTTTATCTGCCTGTACACCATCCATATCCTTCCATTCCCTGCAGATCCTTGTGCCCATCCAAAAGTCTCTTAATTGCCACTTATTGTATCCGCCTTCACCTCTGCATCCCCACCCTCTGTGTAAAAAAAAGATGCCCAACATATCTCCTTTAACTGTTATCTCTCTAACATTACAGCTATACCCTCTAGTCTTTGACACTCCCACTCTGAGAGAGGGGAGGGGGGGAGAAGGTTCTGACTAACTATCTACACCCCTCAAAACCTATCAAAGCCAAAACTCTCTGTACCTCTCAAGATAGAAAACTTCTATCAGGACTCCCCTCAATTTCCACTGTTCCACAGAAAACCATGCATGTCTGCCCCCACCTCTCCTTGTAGCTAACACACTGGTTCAATATTGTACGCTGCCAAGTTATGAATAAGAGACAAACTTTATCGTACGCAGCCCGCTGTATTTCCAGAATC